>VZTE01006407.1:673-63981 GCA_013397775.1 Eulacestoma nigropectus | reverse complement strand
TTTTTTTTTTTTTTTTTGGTCTGGAAAATTAAATTTTGAAATTGAAAGTAGTTCTGAAAAAATCTGTGGCTGGACAAAATACATGAGGAAAAATTTTTAAAAGTTTATCAGATGATGGAGAAATCAGATCAACTTGATACAGACCAAAATGTACAGGACAGGGTGGGAGTACCCAAAGGAATACACTCTGGTATGGTTAAAACAATGCCCCCCCAAGTCAAGCTGTAAGGACTATTAGCTTCTGCCTTCTGAAATTATACAGCATATTCATAGATATACATATACATGTGTATGCCTGTGTGCATATGTGTATATATGTATAGGCAGAGAAAGCTAAGTTTTCTGTCTTCTTTTTGTCTTCTTGTGCCTATCTTCTTCATTTGGATAAATAATGCTTCAATGAACAGCACATTAATCTTAATCTATAACAAATAAGAATCATCTAGAAAGAATCATCCATCCTCCCAAATGAACATTAATTTCTTCTTGTAATGGAGGCCATCCCTCTCCAGTACTTTTGCTGAATGCGATATTTTACCACAGTAATAAACAAATTAGAAATGATGAAAGTCGTTCTTTGTCATCTTTGTATCTTTTTTCCAATTCCCTTTTGACAACCCAATGATTTATAATATTTAGATTCATGTTTATAGAAGACCATTTTTAATGGCAATATTTGATAGCCTAATTTGTTCTCTTTTTGATGGTTACATTTTTACTGACTGATGCTTATTTCATGTGAATCTTGTCATCCACCCACAAAGAAAACAGAATAGGCACTGCAGCCAGAACATATGTCTTTATTTCACAGTAGTAATTTAACACAGATGATACCTAGCTGTCTGTAGATTCAACAGATAAATGAACCTATCATTGGTGAAAGTGAAGAAATTCCATGCCTTCCTAGTAGATAATTGATCTTTGTTTTCTCATAGTCTTGCTTGCAATCAAAATAGACTTTTTTTTTTCCAGGCTACCTTTTAACTGAGAGCTGAAATAAAGTGAGAGATTTCTAGATTTTAATCTTAATTCTGCAGTCAGAAAGTCTTTAAGGAAAAAGTTAGGTGTGTAAAACAAAAGCTATTATCAACCCAGAGGATTTGCACTGAGGATATGTCTGTCTGCAGAGGAAGGTTCTGCAAAGCACAAACGTAAGAAAAAACACTTCCTTCCCTGCTAAGAAAAGATATACTTTATGATTTATGCCTTAATTCACAGAAGATTTTGTTCTGCAGAGATCTTTCTCTGGTCCAACCAGAGCAGGGTAGACAGTAAGGGAAAGTCACAGCTGTAGCTGTTTTCTACCCACACTGTGCAAGCGCAGCAACATCTCCAGGTCACATCAGTACACAAAGGGTCACTTCAGCAGTTTGTATTCTCACAGGAAGCCATGCATCTGGGCACAACACCAGCACCTAGCTGAGAAAGCCTGAAAACCTGTCTTTAATTTGTATGAGCTTTAGAAAATTTTCTCCCTTTCCTCTACTGCCTGGTTGTTACCTTCTGCCTGAAGACTTTAGGAGGGGTCAAGGAGCTGTCATAGGAATGCAATACAGGGAATAGATTGATGACACCTAAATGGGTGACTAGAGAGAATTGAAATCATAGGTGGATATTTGAGACCCTATTACTAGGAAAGTAACAGATAGTGCTAATTTCATCAGACCTGTAAGTACTGACAAAGGGCTTAAGGGATCAACAGCTCCAAGTAGAACAGCAGTAAATTGAAGAATAACTGGCATCAGCCCAAAGGTAAGGATGTGTAGCTCTGTGTGAAAATAATAGCTTTAAGAATAACATAAAAATATGGTTTTCAAAATTTAGGTGAATTTGTTTTAAGGAGACACAGAAGAGAAAGGAGAAAAATTTAAATTCTTGTAATATGGAAGAAGTAAAAATTAAACAGAATACAATATAAATATGGATATAATTCAGGCTTTAAGTGTAGCACAGATAAAATTTGTGGTAATAAGTCTAGGAGAAAAGTTCACAAAATCTGTCCTTAACTAGTTGGATTTCTGCAGACTTACGAACAGTTAGGTTTTCCAGATATAGGTTAGGTGCCTATGTTGTTGCTTTTGTGAAAGATCACAGGAACTGTTGTTTTTATTGCACTATTAGGCATTGAATGGATACTTATCTACACTGAAGTCCACTTGGGGTTGAAAATTTAGGTGCCCCTATCTTAAAATTCTGGAAAAGCTCATTCTGCTAACATTGTGGAGCTGACACTGACAGGACTGAGGTCACAGAATAGCACAGCTCAGTCAGATCAATGTTCTTTAAAAGAAAAACTGGTGGAAGGAGTAGCATATCTGGTTTGTGTCATAGCCTAGAAAGCAGAGCAGCCTTGCAGTGCTCCTCCCCTTTACACTGCAAGAGAAAGGCTCAGCTGCTTTCAGGCTTTTCTGCCTGTCCATCCTTAACAGCGTGTCAGTCAGGAAAGAACACACAGACTAACAAAATCTTCTAGCATTGTAAGACTGAATCTCAATACGGAAGTGATAAATTACTAGTTCGTTGTCTAGAACAGGCATAACTGCACAACTACGCACCTTAACTGAACCTGAGGTGTCTGAAACATCTGGAACATAGGGCCAGCTCGACTTACCAGCTGAATGTTCACACCAACAATGAAGCAGAGCTTGGTGTTTAGCTGAAGCTGTCTGGGCTGCCTTCTGGTGATCCTTCCTTTCAGCTGCTTCTGGGCAGCTGTGCTTCTGCAACAGCTCTCTGACTGCGGGTCTCAGAACAGTGCTCCTGCTTCTGCTCAGCTCTGGTTTCTCTTGTGTTGCTGGGGACTCCCGCTTTTAGGATCATACGTCCTTTCACTTATCTCTAAAATTCGCCCAGTTTCCTTGAGCCATGAAACTGAATTACATGACACAAATCATGGAATTAATTTCTATACTTGGGGAACACAAAGATGTTCTTTCTGTAAATGAAAATCCACATAAAAGATCAAGCCTGCTCATAAAAATTTTTTTACATAAAAAGCTTTCCAGAGAAAACTATTAGTAGAATGCATTTTTTTATTGACTATCAAGTTCAAACTTGTGAATATTTTTACTGTACATTCAAAGCTTTTAAAAAAGATTAACATTTTTATTGGTTATGTCAATTATAATTTCAAGAAAGCCTGTTACATCAAGTTCAGATGCAAGGCTAATTTTTAATAGGTGATACATAAACTAGAAGAACTCATGGAAGCAAGCAGAACAATGAAATACATGAAAGTGGTTCTTAAAAGTGATTATTTTCCCTCATATTAGCATAACACATAAAAATAATATCCAAAGCAATTAAGAAGGACAGCAGATATCTTGATGACACACCATCCATCAGTACAGGCATTACTTTCCAGAATTTTAAGTAATAAGACTTTCAATAGCAGCAAAAAAAGAGTACATGGCATTACAGTAGGAACTGAGAGTGTTATAATGGATAAAAAACTCCTATTTCTACTTCTAAAATCGCTCATGGGTTTCAAAAAGTAATTACTTTTTGGATAGAATTTTTCCATTCCATATTTAAGGTAAAAAAAAAAAATTCTATCTAAAAAGATTAACACTTTTGCTTTTCCTACATACAAGAAAACCGGAAACTGATTCAAAATAAGGTTATTCCAAGTGCTGCGGTTTAGTCCTTACTGAGATCAAAAATGTAAATTATTCAGAAAACTAGTATTTTTCTCATGGTCCATATAACCATCTGTTAAATGGCAATGTAGCATTTGGATTCTTCAGTCTTGATTTGATTACTAAAAGGATTATGAGCCTCATCAAGTTTGAAAGAAAAAATTTGCTTGGATAAGTTTAAAGCAAGGGATAGTTAAGCCGTGCAATTTAATTACGTTGATGAAAATGGGCCATTTCCTTTGCATTCCCTTTTTGTTTCTTTCCAAGGAAGAAGCTTGAAATACAATGAGTTGCAGAGGTTTGAATTCTGCTCAGGCTGTGTGGATTTAAAGAGAGCTTTAGCTAATGAAGTCATGGGTGGGTGAGAACGGCATTGTACATGAACTCTGACTGTCCCTGCTCAGACTCTCTCATTTTAGGACAAAGCAGTTGAACAGGCAAAAGCACAGTTTGACTTTCAGATCCAGAGTTAAGATAGTAATAAATGGAGTCTGTTCTTCAGATTGTTTGTTGGTTTGTTTTGTTTTGTTTTGTTTTTTAATTTCTTATTTAAAGCTGAAAGATTATTTTTTCTTGAAAGTATATCTTTGGGCTCTATTTAACATTGCAGAACAACATCTCAGCCCAGGAATAACTCAGAAATCTAACTTCAGTAGTGAGAGCTTAGGCATTTTTGTATAATTTAAATGCCTGTGTTTATTTTAAATAAAATATCTTTATCAGTGTCAGCATTAGAATATCAACAATTGAATCATTTGTAGCTACTTTATCTCCAAATTGAAATGGATTAATTCTCAAGCTTTTTGTTGAGACTATCAGCTGCACTGGGCTACCTTAAAACTAGGGGGAACTCTTTTCTTCTTAGGATACTACACTTTAATACATTCTTCATTAGGTTGCAATGATCACAACTCATCTATGATGTCAACCTTTGTCATTTCTCAAACAGTTTTAGAGGTACATGGCAACCAAAACCTATGTAGTTAACTTTTAAATACGTACAAAGCAGTACAGCATAGCAGATCAAATCTTCCAACCAAGTGAAATTGAGAATTGCACAAATGTTAATAGCTACATAATTGTTTCAGCAAATCAGCTGAAGATGCAAGCATTAAGTTCTTCAATAACTCTGCAATACAGCCTACAAAGTGCCATTTTGTGCCAAGGTAACTATTTCTTTTTACCTGACTTTTGTGATAAAGGGTTTATTACACTTAATCATGGAGTAACATGGGACTAGTAGTTTGCAAGAGTCAAGAGAATTTCTCAGAGATTTCATATTCCTTGGTATAAAATTGCCAGGATAAAAAATTAACCTGGGTTCAATGAGGAAATACTTTAAATTTTGTCATTTCTAAGTATCTGTTAGATTTTATTATTTTTGTCCTTTCTTTTCAGATATGTTAGATAGCATTACATCTACTGGCTTTAAAATACACTAAGTTATTTGTAAAAACAGTTGAGATCACTTCTAGGACAGGCTACTTCATTCTTCATTTACCAGACTATTTATATTTCAAAAAAAATCTAGATTCCACCTGCTATGTCAAATAATTATTTCTTACTTTAACTAGAGAGGGTACATGCAAACATATTATTAGTGCTGCAAACTATTTTCAGGGATTGAGGTACTCATTTCCTATCTGGTTTTCAGGGATTAGAACAGTTTAGCTAAAAATAAACCAATTATCATAGATGTTACAGAAATTAATTTATTACTACATTATTTTCATTGCTGAATTACACTATTGTCATACATCGTACATATTTAACAACATAATTCTGGTGTAGCAATTATTTTGATTAATCTCAACTTGCACATCCAGAGGTAGGTGCTAACTGCCGTCCTTTTGATTCCTGGAGGAACAGTGGCAACAGAAGCCCATTAGTCCAGACTTACAGGAAAATAAAAAGGAAGCTCTGAGTTAAGCAGTATATTTCTAATCTGGAAAATACAGTGTGTTAAATTCTGCTTTTATTTACACTGGTTCAATTTCAAAGGTTTTATCCACCCACAAAATGTAAAATATTTGATTCCTGACATACACTGGGGAAAATGTACTATAGATGTGGATATAGTCAGCTAAGAGCTTTCTCGTAAATATGTTCTTCTCCTCTATGAAGAATGCATTATCACTTGTAAATCAATATACAAGCTTATACAAGACAGAAAAGTGAGACATTCATGCAAAGCAGAAGCCCAAATTAATGTCGAGATGGTAAAGATTAATGTTATACTGCATAAAAACAACTTGACTGAGTCAGGGTTACATGGGAAAGGAAAACAAAGTACTGATAAATTCCTTTGTTAACATTTGAGAAAATATTTATGAGCCATGAACATTACATAGTATTTTGATAAGCAAATAGAATAACTAATAGTACAGCAAATCACTGAAGCTTTAAATGGGTGACAGTTTGCAAAAAACAAAACATCAATCTCTGATAAAGAAGCACTTCTCTAAGTAATATTTTCTCAAATGTGTGCAAGCATATGTACAATGTTGTTACGAAGTCTAATATAATGTGTGCATACATATGTATGTTTAACAGGGTAAAATATGCAGAGCAGTAGTCTTCCTTAAATCTAACTTCACAGATTTTCTTTTATGCAGTTATTTTAATGATTAAACAGGTTAGTATAGACATGTGTCACTGGTTTCTTAACTAAAATTTGCATCAGAATTTCTGTCTTAAAGCTTGCTTTCACTTTCCTGGATTGCATTTCCCTAGGGAGAAAAACAACACGGAGAAAAACAACCAATAGACACACACTTCCCAATTAAAATAAGGAACAACAAAACTCAAACATCAACCCAACAAAAAACAAACCCTCAGATTATTCTTTACAAAGGTTTTGTGCTTTTAAGATTGTCCTAGGTTACAATGTAAGATGTGCCCGAAAGTATGTATTCTATCACCATCTTCATAAGCTGTTAAAAATCAGTGGGGCAGTGTTCCCCACCTCCTTCATTACTCATGCCTGATAAGCTCTGGGGATATCTTCTGTTAATGGGCCAGCTGTTGAAACCAGGTGGGGCAGTGTTTCTTATCTCTCCCATGACCCATCCTTCCTCCAGGGGGATATCTTCTGTTAATGGGCCAGCTAGTCTCACCTCATGACTGATAAAATTACCTCATCCCGTTGTGAGATGTTCCGCCCGGAGGGAGGAACCAAGCATTCCATCCTGGATATAACCTGAGATTTTGAACCCCACAGGTAGCCTTTTTCCACTGGATTTCCAGAGGAAGACCAGACCCCTTGACAGGATCATTGCTTCAATAGAACCATCACTCCAGGAGGTGTGATGCAGCCACCATTTAAGCGGACTGCAACCAACATCCTGACCGACAGGGTGTCAGGTTGTATTCTGACTCTGACAGTGATTTTTTCTGTACTATTGCATTTATTTTATTTTTCCTATTAAATTGTATTTCTGACTTGGAGTCTCTTACTGGTTTGCTTTCAAACTAGTACAAGATAATTTTGAAGAATAACAGTTTTCAAAATGTATTAACATTTATTATAAGGTCTCTTGTCTATGATAACCATGAAAGGAGTCATTCACATTAGTTTACTTTTCCATGGCACAGTTAATATTTGTAGTTGTCTTAAAATTTGTAAATACTACCCATGGAAGTTTTAGATAAGTTGATTTTTGTTTGCAAAAATTATGATCAGTTTAAAAAAGTTCTAAACAGAAGACATTATTCTGGAAAGAAGGAATATATAAAAGTGGTAAAGACAGAAAATTTTAGCAGATTTCAATATTATTCCTTAGATACTAGTAAAATATTTTAAATTGCTCTTACAAATGCAGATTTTTTCAGAAAAAGTAGAGTCTTAAAATGGATAAGTTGAAAAAATAATACCTGAGGGTACACTGAGAATAATCACAAATTCTCTGATTTGTGAGCATGGGGTATAATGACAGTGTGGTACTTGCTGTCAGAACAACAAAAACATGAATGCAGTAATGCTGCTTAACTTTAGAGAACAGTTTCCTGGATTTTTTTGCAGAGTTAGCTGTGGTTCAAGAATGCTGCTTGCCAAGCACACACCAAAAATCTCTCAGGAAAAAACCCAAAAAATCTCTGACAAAAAAAGGACTTCATCATAATTTATATAAGTAGATCCACTTAGTCAATTCCCTCTTCTTAAATATGCAATCTATTCATCTAAAAACTAAAGAAAACATTACAGAAGAAAGTATTGGTTAAGTAGCAATTCACAGTGCTCTGAATTTGTTCACATTTGTTATTTTAATCTCACCAGAGCAGAATATTTTTATTTTAGCAAAATCTAAGTAGTGAGGGAAGGTTAGGATTTATACATTTGCATAACATATGCACACTACAGTTGTCACGATGGCATATATACTTGATTCAACTGTACTAATGACTATTTCATTTTTACATTCACAATACCACTGTGACTAATCTTTTTGCCTTATAGCTGAGACCTGAAGCATTTAGTTATTAATTTTGAATATTGGAAAAACCTTACTGCATAGACAAGTATAAAATAATTGACCTATTTGAGCTCTAATTACACTTAAAAGTCTTGGTTCTCTAAAGACAGAAAATCAGCCTTAGCCATGAATTGGTAATAAACTGGATGTGGCTATGAGTATAAACAAAGACAACCAGTGAAGAAACAAAAGCCATTAAAAGATGATAGGATATCGGAGACCAGGGAATAAAATAGATTCAGATAATATCATATTTGCTTTGTGGTCCAAAATAGGTAATAACAGAGCTATGGTTATTAATGTACAGGTATTCTGGTCTTCTGGTGTCTCCAGAGGTCAGAAGTCACTGCTAGAAACATGTAAGAGCACCAGAGATGGGCACCTTACTGAGTCTGGAGTTTAAAAGACAATTTTTTTTCTCTAATTTCTCACCTGTAAGGTGCTAGAGCTGCAATTTCATCCTCTTCTATCTAGCTTATATTTAATGTCAAGAAAGGGCTGCATTTATTCAGCTTTCAGAATGCGGGAGGTTTTCTGGTTGACAAGAGATGCCTTTTATGCTGATGAGCCTCAGTAAATTCTCTGGCATTTCCACTGTTTGCAAAGAACATAGTTATTGTAGCATAGGGTCTCTCAGGAGTCAGAAAACGCTATCCAAGTCCATGGAGGACTTGGAAAAAAAGACAAAAACCACCTGAAACTGGACTCTCCTGTCTGTGGTCCAAACCACGGCAGCGGGGGAGAACGTTGGTGCAGGATGAGTATTGAGAGCTCTGCAGCTACGTGAGTGAATTCCTGATTTCTTTTCTCCAGATTTCATGGAATAAATTTTCTATTGATAGATGGGTAAGGGAAGACACTTTCTAGAAATGTATCCAACAGTACCAAAAATTCAGAGACTCCTAGTTCAAAAGAACATGAAAAGTAAATGTCATTAACAAAACATCATGAAATATGAGAAAATCTTTGAAATGAACATTAAGAGACAACACTATAGTAAAATGGGTGGTTTGGGCTGCTTTAAAGCAACATTGAAAAAGGTATCAGCAAAAGCAGGTTTTACCTACATTTACAAAAACATGACAAAGTTTGGTTGCAAGGTTCACTCTACTAATTACTACATGGATGTAATGTACACAAGAGCTTGCTTTGGAATTAGGATTTATTTAGAATGGTTTATGTGTAGACTGGGGTTAAAAAAGTAGCAAAGTTTTAAGAGGGAGACCCTCCATTGAGTCACAAGGTTCAGAGATTTCTAATGCTTTCTAATTCCTCACGGAGTCCAGGTGTGACCGAGTCCAATCCTTGGCCTCAATTTGATCAATGGTTTATGTCTAAGAATTTAATAAGAAGAAACAAGGGGCAGGGGAGATCCTCTTTTGCGTCGTGAGGTTCAGAAAGGGCCACCTTGCCTCCTGAACTCCTTATCAGAGAGAATTCTAGTTGTGTCTTGTTCCAATCTTATTCCCAGACTTGGTAAGCAGTCTATGTCTGAAGGATTATGCCAGCAGTTTATTACTGACTAATTTAGAAAGTGTTTCTCAGGTCCGTAACTACGGAGTTTCCAACAGAGTTGTTTCCAATACCATGGAAAATTATTTTTTCAAAACTCCAGCAATAACAATACTGCTCTCCTCAGGCTACAGCTCAGGTAGAGAAAATTACAAGTTTGTCATGGGATGACTGATTATCCCTGCTCTTGTTCTGCACTATAGGAGTTCCTCATGTGGCCAGTGCCCTTCTACCTTAGCTGTGTAAGAGGTCATGATGCAGTCAAAGGATGTTTCACCATTCAACTCATTACACAAAGGCCAGTGAGCAGCCTGAGAAACACAGCTTCAGGGAGGCACTGAGCACCTGCTTTGTTAGTGTTTCCTCAAAAGATCATTAAGAATTATTGAAATCTCTGAGAATGTTTTACCAGTGAATTGAGTAGTCACAAATTATTATTTATGAATGATAAGCAAATTCAAGAAAAGCTGCGCTCAAGACTTGAATCTGCAGAAAAGTATTTGTGTGTCAAACATGAATAGACTAGGACTAATTTTTTCACTTACCCTTTTGGAGGGATAAATGATAGGAAGACAAATACCACTGGAACCTAAAATAGTTTTAAATGGAAATATTTTCAGTCAGTAAAAAGCAGTAAAGACAAATCTCTGGTACAGCCAATTATCTCAAACACCAGAGTACTGCAGCTCATGTCATGTCACTGTCTAGTCTATCAGCTTCTCTGAATATATCCTCTTTCAGCTTCTCCTTGTGGACTGATTACCTTCTGTAGCATTAGCCTAAATATATTCTGACACAAGCACTTGAAATTAATTTTGCTAACTCCCTGATCACAAAGCATAATATGCAGTCTCTCTTCTTTTTCTATCTGTAGTGTTCATGTCATTACAAACCTTCAATCCAAATGGCCGTAGAAGAGCATCTCATAAGTCTTCCATTAGTTTTCTTCTGGAATAATAAACAATTTTAAATTCCAAATATTTGTAGAATAGAGGAATTTCCTTCCCAGATACATGGAGCATTGGGAAATTATACTAGAAAGCCACATATAAATTGCCACAGAGAGGGAAAGGTGGCAGGTAGAAGGGAATACAAGATTTTCCCTGTCACTGATGGGGACTATGAAACTTCATTAATTGAAACCTCTGCACTTTGTCAGAGGCAACCACAGCCTTAGGCTCATAACATAATTTCTCGTTACATTTGATACTGAGAATCTGAGCAAACTATTCTCAGTATCAGCATAAACTGGCTATACTGTGTATAGTACTGGAAGACAGAAAATATAATCCACTTGGTAAAATGTTCTTTTAAGAGAATGAAATGTTGGACAACTTTGCCTTCAACTACAGTTCCATTTAATTATCTGGAAGCAACTTGTTCAGAGACAGCCAAATAAAACAAGATTTGTGCAGTAAAACCACATGCTGTCTCAGATGAACTGTACACTTTTGCTCATGGCAGTTTTCCCTGATGCTCTGTAAGTCAGAATAGCAAAATATAAATTATGTGGTCCTTAGAGTAAGTGTGATTCAGAACATTAATTACTTAACTTAAGAGCTGGACTTGAATATGACTAAAGCCAGTGGGAGTTCCCCAATTGAGACTAATAAGATTTGAATTAGATGCTAATTTAATCTCTTTGAATAAATAGTGAGTTTTTTCCTTAATATTTTTTTCTGTTTCTTCATGACTCCTCTTTTTCTTGTCCCAACAAAAGACAACAATAAGACAGGGCAGTTTGAATTTACTATTCACCAGGAAATAAAAAAACGTTACAGCTTTATTTGAAGTTCGGTTTTCATTGCAAAATATGAGAGCTGGTTACTTATTTATATCCTCTAAAAAGTTAATATATATCACAATACAATTTAATATTAGAAAGCTCATCAGGAATTTATAATTTGTGACAATACTTCTAAAAAGTGTCTCAACAGATAGCAACTTCATGGTGATAATGAACTTTGTTCATTAAAGAAATTGATTACCACCAAATTTCCTTATGATAATTTGAAGAAAACCCGAAATATACTTCACATAATAAAGAGTCACAATAGTTATTATAAAATGTCTGGAAACATTGCTGTGGTACCCAGCTTGAGCATCTCGCTAGTGCCACTAATACTAGTCCAAAATATTGCCTGCTTACTGCAAGTGTAACAGTCTACCTGTAACCAGCCCTGTCTTTTGGGTGAGCTGGACACATGGTGGCATTACCTTTCCCTGGAGAGTAATGGAAGAGCTGCAGAGAACAGTTTCTCAACAACCCAATCCATGCCATGCCGGGGCCTTGCAAGGTTCTGTATCCAGAGGCATACGGAGATGGTACAGAAGGTCTTCAGTCCCTTTCCTCTTTTGGGGAAAGCACCCAGAACTGTGAGGGATGAAGATGAGCACACATTGCTTACATTGTCAGCTGATTTGTGTATCCTAAGTTCAACAGAACTTTTGGGTGATTCAGGTTAGAATTTTTTTTTTTTTACATTTTAGCCCACATGACACTTAAATGGATTAATGACACTACATAACTCCTGGGGCACTTCATGCTTCAGCTGCAGTATATTGGTCCTTATAGATAAAAGAGGCCTCAGAAATTCTGTTGTGATCTCATCTCACCTATTCTCTTTAATATTACCTCCTCTACATATTAGTATGATACTCCTGTGGTGATCCTAATTACACATGTTTAAAAGGTGACTGATAAAAAGAGCCTGTCAGCATCTTTCATATTAATTCCAGTGTTTAAGCCCTCACATGGGTTAGACCTTTTAATTTCATTTGGCTTCCCTGAAGACTAGGAGCTGTCTCTTGTTACACCTTTCTTCAAAACACATGAGCACATCTGAACACTAATTAGGATACATGGGATGAAAGGTGGGATGAAAGCTGGGCCTGTCTGAAACCCTTCCTTCAAAAGGCATCTTCAGGCAGGTGCTGAGCACAAATGGTATCTAAGGAATCAAGACTCCCCTTGTGGTAAGGGTGGGATTTGGAGGTTCTCAGACTACAATATATTTCCACTCATTTCAACGTTAAGTGTCTTCTAAACCAGGAGCAATGGGGTGATGTATTTTCGATTATTTTGGTTTTGACCAATGTGCAAAAAAGCATAGTAAACTCTTCTTCCTTAAAGATTGCTAGGATTGCCTAATAAATCTAAAGGCTAAATGAAGAGGTTTTCCCTGGATTGCCATTATAACTCTTTTGTGAAACAAACTACAGACAGTTTTAATTAGACAGCTGGAGACAAGAAGTAAGGCAGAAAAGACAACACAAACTAGAGTAATAAAATTAGGGTGCATAGGGATGTAGATTTATGCTGGAATATAAATCTTTTCCAAAGTACATAAATTATATATTAAAGTGAATTATGTCATTAAAAAGCCAGAGATAAGTATAGTAAAATCCTAGGTCTAGAAGGACAAACCCTCCATATTACTAGAAATTCGTATTACTGGGAACAGATGCTTCCTCTACAGATACATTAACATGGAGAAAACATTATTAAAATCAAATAGAGAGATAAATATATAAATAAAGCTTATTTAAAATAAACAAAGAGGCCATTAGAAGTGTAACTCTACTTTAATAAGACTTAGAGGCAAAAAAAAAGACCTAAAGAGTAATACTCAATGTATTTCAGCTATTATTATTTCAGTCAAAGCTCAGCAAAGAAAAAGAGCATAATGAGGTTCCTAAATGCCCCTGAATTTTAATGAAAGAAAAAAGTTAAGTTCAAACCTCATATATCATGTTATGAAGGAGAGAAAAAGGGTACACAAGATGGAGTCAACTAAGATAACATCAAATCTCAAAAACTCAGGAGACAGTAAAATTCAATGTTTACCTTATAGTAAAACATCTATGACTATCATAAGGTATTCAAAACTAGAGCGGCTGAATTGATGTGGAGATATTTTAAAATGTTACGTAGAAGCAAAAATGAATCAATACTCAAACCTTGTCACATTATTGATTTTTTAGGCATATTTTACTCTCTCTGCCATGCCATATGTGTATAAAATTGAGCTAGACATCACCACCCTTCTAGGCCATGCATTCAAAATAGTCTTTGCTGTTAAATGGTACTGAGAGATTCCTGTCCAAAAAAACCCAGAACAACCAGGATAGATAATTCAGCCATCAAAGAGCAAGGAAACAGGTGTCTGTACTTTGTGCCCCTTAATGAGACAGAGTGCTGGATTGAGAACCAGCAATCAGCATTTTATTGTTACTTGGTTTTATTGCTAAAAAAGCCTTTGGCTTATTTTATGAATATTTATGCCTTACTTTATGAACATACTTTTATGCTGCTTACACTACTTACAGGTCCCTTTCCCGCATGCTCTTTGGTAATGAAGTAGATGGCATTTTCTTCCCTGAAATGTCCTTATTGGTCCTTTATTACCTGTCTTGTAACACTTCATTTAAAGTTCAGACAGTAAAACACGGGTAAAACAGTAAACAGAATATATTCCACTATCTACTAAGGTTGCTCCAAATAACAGTAATTTCCCTGCAATTAGGGAGTTTTATAAAAAGTGGATTGTGTTAAAACTGATATGCAATCACAAAATGTTCAACCTCCCTTCCCTTCTCTAACTTCCTTGAAATTTGTCTGAGACGTCCATCAAAACTGAGACAATTCATCAATTCAGAGACCAAATAAAACCATTTTCTTCCTTCACCAAAAGTTACATGAGCAACTGACTACACAGAAAAACTTCAGATTAAAATCATGAGTCAAACAAGCTTCTGTATGTTATCTCACAGCCTGAGTAATCCCTGTAGGTTACAAAATTTCAACAGACTAAACAATTTATTTTCACCTGAGATTAATGAAAATGCAAATTTTCTCATGCTTGAGACTTTCATTAATGCAATACTATTTATCTGTATTTGAGAAGAAGCCTGAAAACCTGACTGGTTTAAAAGATAGAGATTTAATAATCTTTGGATTATTAAAATATTTTCAGCAGATATGCTAGTAAACACATGATCCTGTATGTGAAAAAAAAAGCTAATTATATCATTAAATTAAATAAATAACCCCATCTAGCATCAGTATATAATATTACTAAAAATGATACTTGCATTTCCTTGCCTATACAAAGGCATATGGAAAGAGCATGAGATCCAATTTCCTAAGGGTTACATATTAAATGAATTTTTTCATTAGCTTTAATGCAACCAATGGTGGATGTGATTAAGACTTGAGAAATAGGTTTTCCTCAGAATATATTATTTATATTTTTGGCAAGGATGGATTACTTTTAATTCTACTTCAGAGCCTAATAAATACTGAAATTCTGTGGTTGGAATCACAGAAAAAGCTAATATTTTTTTTCTAGAAGATAACTGTTTTAATGAAGTCCACCAGAATTTATTATGCCGACAATATATACATTTGAAAGTATTTTCCTCCTAGCTGGTAGAGAATAAAATTTTAATACAATATTTGATTTTATATCACTCTTATTTGTTTCAGCACTGAAATACTGAGCAGAAAACCACCTACTTTCATCCTTCACATAACTTACATTTAGACTTTGATATGGGATTTTTTTTCTGAAAAACCTCATAGAGCACTAATAATGCCTTTTAATAGGCTTTTAAAAGTTGTAATAAAGCTGAAAATTGAAACAAAGCTTTGGACATGGTAAATCCTATCTATTTATGAGAAATGAGCATTTATGACCAAGGGATCTAATTCATTGTTATTTTACTCAGCTGAGATCAAACCAAGTATCCCAAGATCTTGGTTCTTTTGCCTCAGTCTGAAAAGATTTAAATCTTTACTTTCCACTTTTGTGAAAAAATGTAGAAAGTGGGCTGGGAAGGAAATGGAGGGAAAAAAGGGAGACATTCTTACTCATTTCTAAAAAAAGGTAACAGAAGAAGGCAGGAGGAGCAATATCGGGTCCCAGCCCCAAGGATTGGCGTTAGGCAGCCATCTCACAAAATAACTATCCTTCAACAAGTGCTGAACTAGCCTGGTCACATGACTTAGGGTAGAGCTGAGAAATTAAGGAGAAGCTGAGGAGGCCCTTGAACCTCTTTTTTTTCTCTGGTGTTATATGGGGTAGTAGTTAATTAATTAACGAGAACAGCAATTTCTATGGTGATAAGCACACCTACAAGTTTAACCCCTATATGCTGAGAAATAGTTGAAAGATGGAGATCTTTATGTTTCCTCATTCCAGAATGGTGGCTGCTCAACAAAGGGTTGGATAACTCTATTCATGAAATCTTCAGCATTTAGAGTTAGGCACGACCATAAGAATCACCATCGATCACTGGTGGATATATGCCAAGTGCATTTAAATCATCTGGATCTAACCATTTCCGTACTGAAAGAGCTTACTTATACTTAACTTTCTTGCAAGTTGTTTTACTAACACTGAATTCAGGTGCAAGTGGTACTGAAACAGCCATTAATTCATAGAAATTTTTTCAGTAGAATATTCCCCTTGCTTAATAGGTCTTGGTAAACAATGCTTATTTTGGATTTTGTTGTTTGGATCAATGTTTTATCCACCAGGAGTGAGAATTCCCCAGGTTTTCTGTTCCCCTTCCTCAAGCAGCTCAGTGAGAAAGGAAGCATAATTATTTAGTTGTTCAAAGACACATACAGCGACACAGATCTTTCAATAGCTTCTCAGTGTGTTTGCCTGGCAGAAAGGAGGAAATAAACACACTGTGCTAATAATTTCTCTCTTTTGCTATCTTCAGTTTCCCACCAGCAGGACCAAACCTCTGCCTGTCCTTGTCTGTGCACTGTGGAGGGAAAGAGCAAGCATTTTCGTTGGGCTGCCATCTACACTTTCGCTGCTTCTTTCATGTGGGTGAGTGAGAATGACTCTTAAGTCAATGAGAATCAGATGCCTGTGGTGTCAGTGCACCTTTCAAAGGAATTAATCAAGTGGTGTATCCGAGCTGATATCAGAATTTCTTACCCCAAAACTGCATTACAAATGTCGTGAGTGTAGGCCTGAATGAGGAAGTGCACTCTGCTCACAATCCCATCCAAGTAATAAGGCAAGATGCCTAAATGTGACACTAATTTAAAATCATAGAGGCACCAACTATTTTGCTCTAAGCCTAGCTCTATTTGTTGGTTTTCTTTCCAAAATCACTTCTTTCCCTGTGTGACAAGACCTATCAAACTGATTACTCTGACAGCAGAGCGACAGCTTGCCGGTTGGGCAGCTGCAAGCAGTTAGCTGGCCCTTCTGTCACTCCTGACATCTGACTCAAAGCTGTTCTGGCACTAGGCTTTGATGAGATTTCAGGAAGGTGCAGAGTCCAAGCCTGACACATTCAATATGCCACCTCTCATCCAAAATATACAGAACAGGAGCTTTTTGCTAAAGCTCTGTTGCAAGGAAATAGTTTGTTTGCCAGCTGTAAAACTCTTGTCTCAGTGGAAGAGAAGTGTGTGCAAGGTTATTACTTGACAGAGCTATTTTCCCTTCTGTTCACAAATCAGAGGTAAATGATTGAAAGAACCTGGGTTTGCTTTGTCTTGCTTTAGAAGCTTTTCTAATGAGCAAGACAGTAAGATTTTACTTTTTAATTTGAATTGTTTTGAAATAAAAATCAAGGGTCAATCAGTATTGGTATGCCTTAACATTTGACAAGAGACATGAACTATCCATGCAGTCCATATACACCCAACTTAGAATGTGCAGTTGATTATTCCACAGTCTTCAAAGTGGCTTTTTTTCAGCAAGATTTTATTGGAAGGAGATGTCTTTTATGATGCTGAAGCTGAATCTCAAAATTATACAGAAAAGAATAGACTAATCGTCCATTAAAAAGAAAATTATAAGTTTCTAACTTGAAATATGCCTGGGAAAATGCATTAAGTTGTATAAACACTTAAAAATATGATTAATTTTAGGCTTGTAAGCAATAACATTAGGAAACACAAGTTTTCTATAGCCTAGGCTTGTTAGCATACTGGAACAGAAAAAACTATACAGGGTACTGGAAAGTCCTGTCACATAAGAATTTACATGGCATCTCACCTAACTTCTGTCTTCGTTTCTTAAATGTCCTAACTGCCTACTTTAAGAAGTAATGCTTTCCAGATTGGTGGGCTTGACTTTGCTTCTACCTCTGATTTTGCTCTTCATTAAGTATAATCTAAAGCCAGTCTGCATCCTTTTTACTGGTTAAGGGTGAGGTTTTTTTCAAATGCAGAGTCCTTACGGTATAAACCCCTCCAATATTGTCAACAACAGATTAATGAAAAAGCTCTTATACACTAACCATAGCTACTAGTGGGGCTGCAAGCCACTGTGATCAGCTAAGGGAATTGGTTTTGGTTTAGGTCATATCCAGACCTGTTCCAGCAGAAGCTGAAGAGAATCTCTCTATAGCCCCTCAGCTCACAAGCTGTTATTTTCTTCCCAGTTGCTTGTATTTCTTTTGTTTCCAGATTCTGAGTTTTCACATCAGCTCCTGTTCGTCAAGAATTTTGTCCCAGTAGGTAAGCTGGAATGCTTTTGGCCTGATTCCTAAAAACATTCAGTGACCTACACCTGTGTTGATGCCGCAAGTTAAAATCATTTAAGTGGAATTAAGGTGGTATCCCCTGAGTTTTACATGTAGAATTTTTCCTTTTCACAGCTAGTGGCTCATAAAACATAAGTAACAAAATATAGTTAATGACTTCTAAGCAGAAAATAATCAATATACCCCAGGTATGAATAACGTAGGCATGAAATGCTGTATTAAATTATCTCACACACAGAATCCAAGCACTCTGAAAATTTTAAAATCTCTCCCTTGGGTAAATGTCTAACTTGTGTTTAGCCTAAACTCTTATCACTGTTAAGTCTCGTTATCCTTTTGTCAGTCGCAACAATTCATGAGTTAGTTGTCTTGTCCCACACACCTGCATGAAACACTGTAAGTCTGAATTTCAAGCACAATATTTAAGAGCTGGTTTCAATACCCATGGCCTGCCAAGAGTATAAACTTAGAACAGAAGTGTAAAAATACAGGATGGGAGGGTCCCAGTTTGGTTTCTTTCTTTCTTTAGTCATATTTAACTGCATTTCTCAGTGGCAACAGACAAGCTTGGTTTGCTTATTTAAGTAAAAGGTATTGCAAAAATACTGAAATTGGTGGTCACTGTGACTGTAGAAAACAAACAGCCCCTTGGCTCTCCTTAAAGCACTGTTTTCCTATAATGTTGTATGGTTAACTACCGCCTTTTGAGGGAGACATCAATCTCTAGAAGTTAGCCATTTCTGACATTAATGATCATCCTACGGCATGCTGTGTTGATGTAGAGAGCTAGGACCCAAACTAATATCTAAGAACTTTTGTTCCTATGTCAGGTCGTTTGATGTTGTTCATTGCATTTACAATCTTTTGTTTTTTGAAGTCTTCACCGGTTTTGTGTTTGCTTTTAACACCCCCATCTCAATTTAATTGCAGTTACAATTAAATGATAACAAAAATAAGAATAGGATAGTTATTTAGGAAAATTAACAAAGTGGAGTTTAGCTGTTGAAATGCAAATGTATATGGAAATAAAGAAAAAGCAAACTAACTTACCTATTTTGCTTAATTAATGAAGTTTCCAAATGAGGAAGCACAGTTTGAATTTAGGATACATATTTTTGCAATAAAAACATAATAGCATATTTCCTTCTTACAGATAAAATGAATCTTTATATGGGGCTACTTAATCCGGGAGTGTTTGTGGCAATTAACTATCCATCTGCTAACATGTAAGGGACATGGTTTAGTGGTAAAAATGGCAATTGATAGGTTAATGGTTGAACTCCATGGTTTTAGGGGTCTTTCCCAATATAAACAATTCTTAATAGTTCAGAGATATTAACATTTGACTATGCCTTTAAATTAATTTTATTACCAATATTTTATTTAAGAGAGCATTTAATTTTAAGCACAGGGTTATATTCTCAGTACTAATTGATTTCCTCAGACTTCTGTGAGCACACCAAGACAAAGATAAAAATAGGCACTTCTAATGTTTATCATGCCCACTGTTCAACAGTATGTTTGGATTTTACACAGAGTCGGGGAAAAAAAAGATAAAAAGGATTTATTTGTTTGCTTTCCCTTACTAATTAGAGCCAGTGAGGCCACTGAATGCAATCACCTCTGAACTCCTCTGAGAGATGATAGACTAGATTCGACAGATCAGTCTCCTATTTCTGACAGCATTTATGTCAACAGCTTCCAGGCAGCCTGTAGTAAATGAATGGACACCTGGGCACTGGGTTGTGTAAGTTTTCTGCTGCATCATTTAGCCTCAGGCTACACATAGTTGTTGGTAAACTCAATTATTTTTTTGCCTTTTATATATACACTACTTCTAGTATAATTGGGCTCTAGATCTCTCTTTTGCTTACTAGATGTTTTCAGGTTACCTCTAAGTTTTGAATGACATGTATTTTGGTTGCTAGTCAAGAGTGTAGCTCTATTACGTCATCAGATTTTCAAGTATTGCCCACATACTGATCTTGTGTAGCATCTGTAATATTTGCTGAAGAGTTCACAAAAGCAAAAAGAGGTAACCATTATTCATGCCAAAACTGGTATTTTCAGAGTTCACACATAATTTTTTTGAACATATTTTTGCTAAATGAATAACACGTCATCCTAAAAAGAGAATTTCTAGAACATATTTCTTATTTCATGCAAAAGCACATTATTTTTCTCCTCATAAATCAGGAATTGTAGTGATAGTATGCTGTGTTGTGAGGAAATATGTGGAAGTTATATAAACCAGCACGTAAAACTACCCTGTGAACCCCTTCAAAAAACCATACAGAGCAGTTGACATAATTCTATCAGTAGGAGGTATCAAAAAAACAAAGGCCAGGTGTATGACTATAACTTTTTTTACAGAGGACTGAAATTTGTATATCACATCACTGTTCAAACTATATTGAAAGTAGAAACATCTGAGTCACTAATAAGTTTTGAGCAAGATGAAGATATATGGTGGAGATTGCTGTGCTGAGCTATGAAGATAGAGCTTGGATCATGAGGAAGGCAAATGGAGATATTGTTGGTATTCTGGTAAGGCAGATGAACGGATTCGATGTATTAAAGTATTAATAGTATATTAGGCAGCAGGGATGGAGTGCCAAAGCTGTACATACATTGAGGCTCTGTCAGCAGTGGATTTTCTTCAACTTCTGGCATGAGGAAGAAAGGAAATAAGCATTAGCCTGTTCTTTGTGTCCTATTAGAAGGAGAAGAGGGTGATTCAAATTACCTTCTGGTTCTTGGTCTTAGACATCCTCATTATGTTTCTTATAAAGTCTAAAATTATAACCTGGAAATATTGTAAAATAGTTACTTGGAATGACGATGGAGATGGTCTTCCAGGAGATCTCATTGTACTTCATAGTAGAAACAAGTAATATAGAATCAGCTGCATATCATGAACAACATGAATATATCCTTAACAGCAAGTCATCAGCAGTGACTCAGGAATCATGTTCTTTAGCTATAGTTTATCAAACAATAAATCTCTCTCGAGATTTCTCGAAGAAATTAAGTCACAGGAATTTAGTATTTTTCAGATGAACTTCTAGAATATGCATTATAAAGCAGATTAGATCACCAGAGGGTCTTTATAGACACACCTCAATAACACAGAGGGATTTTAATACAAATACTGTTATTCAAGCCTTGAAATGCTATAGAAGAAAAAAAGGAGAATGCTGAGATCTGTAGGTAGCTCTCCCAGTTTCCCAAGTAGGAGGTGAAAACTTCTATCTCAGAATCAGGAGCATTCTCTGTAACACATTTCTTGATAACTTCATCAGCAGCCCAGCCTTGAACTTGAGCTCTGCTGAGCTTGACAAGCATTTACACTTTGTGACCCTGCCGTTTGCATTACACATCCATTACAGGATTCAATTGTACTTGACACAACCTTGTACAATTTCAATCCATGGCCGAAATTTTCTAGCAGGTCCACAGAAATGTTAAAAAATAGACCTGGGAAAAAAACAGTGTGTCATCCTTTCCCAACCCTTTATGGCCAGACCATCTTTAAGTAATCTTTACTGGTACATTTTTAACCTATTCTCAAACAATTCAAGTGATTTCTACAGCATCCAAAGCAATTTGTTCTAGTGCATTACTACCTTTATTGTTAAAAAGGTTTTCCTGACATCTGAACTGAATCTTTCTTGCTGTCGTTTAAGAGCACTATTTCTTGCTCTGTGCATGATGAAGAGCACATTGTTCCTTTCCTCTCTGCAGCAGTCTTTTAAGTTTTTAAAGGCTACTGTCAGTATCCTCTACACCCTTATCTCCCCTAGATTTTAAATAACCATTTCAATGTTTTTTCTTGGTTTTGATGTTTTCTAAACCTTTGATCATTCACTGGATTGTGCTCAACTGATCAATACCTTTCACGAATCAAGGTGCCTAAAATTGAGAAATAATCTTAAGATACAGCTACACTGCTGTTTATACATAGTTTTTATCCATTTATATGCCCTTTCCAAAAATGTCAGTGTTTGAGTCACAGTCATGTTGTAATCCATTTTACCAGAAGGACTTTTTCTGTAACACTGCTACCAAGTGAGACATTTCATAGCTTGTAGTTATGCTACGGAGTGCTCATACCAAAATAGAAAAATTTACATTTGTCTTTACTGAATTTAATCTTATTTTTTCAAGCCTTTTCTCTAGTTTATCAAGATCCAATTCAATTCTAGTCCATTAACCCGTTCTTTTCAATTCATTCAATTCTTTTCATTTTGCTTACCTGCAGCAGCCAGTACTAGAGTCAGTAAGCACTTGTAGAAATTCAATATATAAGTTTTTCTGTTTGATAGTGAGCTCAGTTACAAGTTTCCTAGCCAGCTTCTGGAAGTTTTATCTAGAACACTTGGCCCCAGGTTGTTTACGAGAATTTTCTCTGAAATACCATCATATTAACACATAAGTAATGGATACCTGTTGCTTCTTCCCTTCTATTTCTCTGTTATAGCAAGATATTAGATTTCTTTAGTATGATTTGTTCTCAATAAATCTTTGTTGACTGTTGGTCATCTTTGTTTCTTCTTGGCACTTGTTCATTCCTACAATTTTCCTGAAAAATTAAAGTTAAGTGGTACATATATAATTCAGTTTTCACAGACCATACTTTGCTCCAGAGAAGTCTTATTTTGTTTCTCATTGGTCACCCAGTATCTCACCATATTCCAATAATTCTTTAGATTAATCATTTCATTGGTCACCCTGTATCTCACCATATGTTTGCTTTTAACAAATCACTATTAATCACTTAATATTAATCATATTGCTTAGGTTATCTCTTTAAACTATATAGGACAAAGTGTATTGTATCAAATGATTTTAAAGTTTCTGACTTTCATAGGCGCCCACTAAACCCTTTCCTTATTCTAAGTTGAAGTAGTATCTTTTTGTCATTAACAGAACTCGCATCAGTCAACTGATTGCAGATGACATTCATTCTTTGAAAACATTGAGGCAATGAATGCCATCCATCTGTTCACATTCTTTATGCCATTTACAAATAAATTTCCCTTTCTGTTTAACTGTAGCATGACATTTTCCTACAGCATATATTACAACATATGTTTCCCACATCATTTTCCCTTATCACTTACATTGCCTCTCTCGTTACTTTTTATGCCCTTTACTAGCTTGGTCATTTTTGTGCCTTGTACCTCCTGATTTTGTCCCTTTGTGTTATTATTCTATCATCTTCCACTTGAATCTGACCTAGTTTCCACTTTCTGTAAACTTTCCACTTATTTCTCTGACACGGTGCACGGCAAGACCACGGCTAGCAGGGTGGCTGGGCAACCACGTCCTTCCCAGCTGCGGGCTCAAGGATGGCTGGTGCAGTCTGCAACAGTGGGAGGGTGCACGGAGGCACACGAAAGGGTGCGTGTCACCCACCGATGAATAAAGCGCCAGAGGAGATAAAGGAAGCAGGAAGGGTTTATTCGGTAACAGGATCCACAAGCACAGGTTGCAGGGGGCACGAAGGGCCCTGAACAGACGCTGACATGAGGTTTCATATGGCTACAAAAGGGGAGGGGTAAACTCTAAAAGCGAATCACAGCAAGGCAAGTGGGTGGTACAGGGGCAGAGGAACTCTCAACAAACCAACGAGGTATAAGGGAGGTGAGGAGGAAGAACAGAGAGCCAACAGGGTGTTGTGTTGTACCCCTTCCCCTGTACTTGGTTTAGTCCTTTTCCCCCTGCACTTAGTTTCACCCTACCCATGGATGTCAATCAGTTTGTTAAGCCCCCTCCCCTCTAAGCGTTGTATGTACCGTGCCTCAGTTGCCAATTCCATGAATGTACCACCCTCTCCCCTCCCCATTCCAGAAAGTTCTTCTCCCCTTGATGCCCCATTCATCCCTTTGAATTACTCCCCTCCCCTTGTTCCCCTTCACTCGATTGTTATATGTGACCCCACCTATGATCCCTCCCCTCTTCCTGCCCTATTGGCTCTGAGCTAGTCACCACCCACTGTACACCCCCCTATAAAATCCTGTGTCACCTCCCCCGCCCCAGTATCAGGGTCTTCCATTTCTGCAGCCTCTGAGGATTAAAGCTGCCTTGGATACCACACTGGAGTCCCCTCCTTCCTTCTTACCCCTGCTCATGCATGCAGACCACCTTGCATATCGCGAGCCTTGCCCCTCATGCTGGGACTTGCTCTCACCAAGGTAAAGGGACGGCCAAAGACTCGACGCTGTGAGCCCCCAGGCAGCTCCGACAGCGTCAATGGGGTGTTAAAAGGAGCAGAACATTCAGGAGCATAACCTTCTATAGGGGGAGTAGGGAGGAGAGAAGAGGGACCAATCAAGGAGGAACAGTTTGCACGCTCTCGCAGGGCCTTGTGGTATCTTGCCCTAATCTTGAGGGCTCGAGCCTGCAGTCAGGTCCAGCCAGCAGACCCTTTTCAGGATGTTGGTCCCTTGCGGCTCAGACAGTCCCACATGGGACTGAACCACGGAAACATTTCTCAAGGTTCAAGTAGAACCCATTTTTTAGCCAGACTGGTATCCTATTACACTATTATTCTTCCCTTATAGTAATAGCTGTTTCTGTTTCTGCTTCTTTGTTTACCTGTATCTTATGTCTTAAAATTGGTCTCTATAGTATCCTAAATGCTGAATATGTGAGATAAAAGAACCCAACCTTCTTGGAAATGTCACAGATATAAAAAGTGCTTTACGAACACTTCCGTAATACTCTCTCGTACCTGTTGAATGAACATATATTCGTGACAGTCAAGGAAAATCATGTCATAAAAGCATCATTTTCTTGTTCTTCCTGGATCAGTCATAAAATTTTTCAGCTTGATGATAAAATTTTAATAGTACAGCCCAAACCATTGATATAAGGAGCATGTATAAATATTTATATACTGAAAAAAATGTAAATGCCATAAACGCAATTTAGAAATACCTTTATAAAAGTTCTGTTTTCCTTGACAAAATTTTTAGCATCTTCTTGAAATGGAATATATATTGCTACTCCCTTGTAAGTATTAAATACAATTCTTGTTCAAAGAATCAGGTTGTACAACTATGAATATCATTACAGTGTCACCTCTAGCCTAGATCAGGTGCCACTTAGGAAGGCACTCTGAGTCAGTTATAAGACCTATAGCACGGTTTTAGTATGTATGGAATTAGGGGTCTTTTCTTGAATATATTCAGATACCTCAGTGGCAAATCTCTTGTCTGTTGGATTCTGAGGATAAATTAATTAAATTTTAAATAATTAATCTGTATTATGGGTGACAAGAATTGGGAATTTACTTTCAGGAAATGTTCTGGATATTGCTATAACTAATGAAATATTAGCTTTTTATTTTGAAGTTGTGACTCTGGGAGCTCTTAATGGAACATTTTAATGACATGCTAAATGCATTACCAGAAATAAGGCATAAATACTGTTGGATGCTCAGATAAATACTGCTGCTGTTCTCTTACCATATTGCATATTGGCATTTAAAGGCTGCATGACCAGAACCTGAATAAATATACTGAAAATAAGATGCCTGATAAAACCAGGTTTAGAAAGGTCTCAAAAACTATTTTTTAGTACTATCCTTAAAAGGAGGTAATAATCTGTACCAGATGTGGTCATCTCAAGTAGCTCTCAATATACTTGCCATTAATTCTGGTAAATTTAAATGTAATACTATATGCTTTAATATATAGTGAGCTTTGTAAGGCGCAACCCTTACTTGCATCTCCTTCTGTCTGTTGTCAACAAGTTAAAGAATAAATTAATGAAGCAAGTAGTCACAAAACCTAGGTTTTCGCTGAACAACAGATTTGCTGAAGTAGGTGCACAGGAGAGATTTACTTTCAGCTGTATAGTTTAAAAAAATAGGAGGAAAGAGTTAAAAATTCCACATCATGTGCTATTTGCTTGCCTTTGAACTTAGAGTGCAACTCCCAAAGGATTGGGACAGCTTTGAGACATTTCTGATAAGAAGAGCTGATTTTAGGAGTGCAAGGGCAGCTGGCTCTGGTTTGCCAAAGTGACCAATAAGGAGCCAGCCACCAGTGAGTTTGACTGAAAGACCCAGGGTTTGTGACAACTTAGGCCTGAGAAACCTAAGATACATAGACCCAATACATGACATAAAACCAAAAATAACCAAAAGCTATGGAAGATCAGGGACATTTACTGTGGGAAATCAAGTTTCAGAGACCTTGCAGGTGCAGTATGAGTACATAAACAGCATTGTGCTTGAACAGATAGAAATGGATACATGGATACATCTGAGGCCTTGGCGAAAGCTGCCTGAGTTAGAACAGTGAGCTTTTTACAGTTTAAAGCAAAAACGTAGTTTTGTAGTTTTTAAATAAGTATGCTTTATAAAAGTAGAAATGTATTTTTAACAAGTAAAAACATGTTTTATGTAAGAAATAATAGTGAGAAGTAAAAGAATTAAGAATTTTGAGTTTAGCAAAATACCATATATAATAGAGTTTCTTAGAAAGTTGAAATGTAGCAATATAAGCTTGTATAACAGACCTTAATAGCAATATGATGATTGGTTTAAAAAGTACGCATTGCAGTAAAATCATACAGTAGTGATTGGTACAAATGTGTTAGCAAGCTTTGTGGCATTTGCTTATTGGCTTAAAAAAGTATATAAGGCCTCGTAGAAAAAAGTAGAGAAGCAACCTCAGCTGCGGCTACAGGGGCATCTGTGCCTGCTGCAGCTGCCACTGCTGTTGCTGCTCTTGGTACTGTAACTGCTTCTACCTCTGATATTAGAGACGCTGTTCGCACATCTCTCCTATCTCACCCTTCAATAAACATGAGGCTGATTCAGCAATAAATTATCTCTGTGACATCTCTCAGTCATCCCAATCCCTGTAATCCCGGCAATTTACAACACCCTGTCAGGTAGGTGCTGCTTACCTAGAGGAGAACTGGAAGCAAATCCAGAGAATCAATAATTGCAGTGGCCAGAGAAAGTCTGGGTTAAATCAAGTTTGAGTCTAGCCCCTCCAAAATTACTGTCCTTACAGGACTCTGTGAGTCCTTGCAAATCAAAGGTTGAGCTGAGGAATAATTAGCCACACACTGTTGCCACCATATTCACTCTACAACAGTCACTGCAAAGTCAGTGACTTAGGGCACAGAACAATATATGTAGGAGATTTCACCTCTCTGGGTTTCAGAGAACTGATACAACTTGAAATAATCTTTCAGAGAAAAAAGAGCTCAGTGTTGGAGACATCCATAGTCTGTATTCAGCTAAAGGAAAGGTGAGTACAGGCCATTTGTTTTCAGAACTGCGAAAATCATTTGGCAGTCATGAGGAAATCCAGTTATATACAGAGTATGACTGTAATTGCAGTTCAATCTTCTCCTATTGTAAGGTAAAAAGAAAGGTCTGATTTTCTAGGTAAGATGTCAGAAGCTGTTGATTAAGCCAGTTGTTGTGAAATAGTAAAAGGTCAAGGGAGTACTTCAATTTCATTTAGTTGTAATTCTCAGTGCCTAAATTTCACATAAAAGAGGTCTATTCTCCTTTCTATTACCTATTACGTAGCACTTGACACGCGAGTCACCCCAAACCACTCCATCACCACAAGTGCAGATTTGCTGCACCCCTGCGGCAGAGCAGACACGTAGCTGAGGCTGCTTGCTGGCTCGTGTTGCCTGAGTGAAAGATGACTTGTCCAAGGTCCCATGGAGACTTAAGGTACTGTAGAGCTCTGGTGTCCTCTCCCACACCCTGACTGCTTTGCAGCCTTAATATTTAGCCTTTTAAAGTGTGCCTTATCCTCCAATAAGCATTTAAGAAAACCCAAGATACCTGACGTTCATTTGTTACTGATATTCTTTTACCAGTGATGGTTATTCTTGAGCATTTCTATGTTGCTTTTCTAGAAGAATTTGCCATTCAGCATGGGAATATCCAGCCTCATATTTCCCTCATCACAAACATACGTATTATTTATTTAATCAGAGAGAATATGCATAAAGATGTTCTTTTTAAGGTGGGGACAGAAAGGAAAAGATTGGATAAAGGAAGGAATTTCAATGTCAAGAAGTGCAGCTACTTTCTGACCATTTCTATTCTGTTATTCAGAAAAAGAGCTTTTTGCAGGTTGACAGGACTTGGACACAAATACACTTTAAAAGTAAAGGAAGGGAAGAGCTTAAACTGTGATAGTCTGTCACTTGGATCTTTAACAGCAGAAGGAAGCAAGTTATCCAGATTAGCATCAGGCAAGAAATTGGCGTCACTGCTAGAAAACATCTTGGATTGCATCACTACTGCTTAAGCCTGGCTGACAACAGAATCTTCACTGAACGAGGTGTCTTAACTTTAAGGAAATTACCGTGTTTAACAGCCACAGGCAACCTTCCCAGATCACTTTAAGTGAAATGCCAGTGAAGGCCTTCGACAGAGAAAGGTGTTTGAGTACATAGTGATCCAATCAGTTAATGCTCTCCATTCATTTGCTAGCTATGGGTGCAGATTCAAATAGCATGCTAATGCAGATAGGTAGAAGCCTAGGCAACATTTTCTCCTTCGTGACCAAAGAAAGAAAGAAAGGTTTGTCATAAAAAACCCTTCAACTTACCTGGTAGAAAAAGTAATCACTAGGACCTTTTCTAACTTATTGATTACCCTACTTGAAAGTCTTACTTTATTCTGTGTTGCTGACCATTCTTGCATTCATAATAGATGATTCCTCAGGTGATGTTCCTCAATATCAAGTACATCAAGTACCATAGGCCCAGAAGGAATTTTTGGCTCATCAGGGTTTATCAAGATCACTCTAACCTAGCTGAGATTTAAGGTCTTTCCTAAAATAACTTCTCACTGAGTTAAAGATATTACATGAACTGCCACCTTGCATGTTCATTTATTTGGAGCAGTGTCTCTACATAGGACACCCGGTGTAGGACTGACTTTTGAGGAAAATGTGACAATCTTTTTTGCTAAACATGGTCTTCTGTCCTGGTTCTAGGCTTCAGGCCAAGGCCCTGTACTGGACAGTGTGTCCCTTGATCCTTCACACAGATCTATTTTATATAGCACTGACAAAACGTATCAAACTTCATATAAAAACAACTACATTTTTTCTACATTAAACCTCTCTCCTTTGATCATCAGTGATGTTCTATATGTTAGTTTCAATTTATTCATAGCAGTCTATGCTTCTTAGATTTATCTTGTTCTGTCTTTAATAACTTCAAAGCAAAAATATTTTCAAGACCTCCATTTTTTCCATCATAAAGGAAAGCCAAGATAGTGAGCCTGTCTGCAGATTGGGTCATTTATATCTGGGTTATATCTGTGTTCATCTTTGATCTCATCAACTGCATATTCACACATAAGCAAACCTCTTTTTTTCAAAATCTCTCATTACTGAAAATGAAAGACAAAGAATTGGTTGAAATTTTGCCAATTCCTTTGATATTTTTATATCACAAACACTTCTCTCTAAAATTGTCACTGAGGCAAATCATTTAGAGACAGAAATAATTTTTAAAAATGGTTTAATACGTGGGCAAGTTTTTTTTTTTTTGGTTTTTTTTTTTTTTTTTTTTAACCCGAAAAAATACCCAAACAAAGAAAACTTAAAAACACCAGATATTTAGATGGATATACAAGTAATATTTTTTAGCTGGTGTAATGCACAGTAAGTAATGTGTCATTTTTGCTCAGCCAGTGAACTAGAAAATTTGAAATCTGTTGGGAAATACAAGAGATGAAGCTACCTAAATCAACAGTGAAAGAAAAACCTTTTAAATTTTGCTATTAAGATAACACAGTACTTGAATGAATGTGAAACCCTGTTAATGAATTTGCTATTGAAATCTCCATATTAATTAACCTTTGGTTCTTGTTGTCCCTTAAGTACATTATGAAAAACAGAAGAGACTTGTTTTTGTCTTACTCAATTTTCAATAATTAATATTTCCACAGCGAGCAATATATACAATTTATGTTTTTATTGTCCTCTCCTAATTTGTATTTACATTTAGAGCTCGTGTCATTGTAGGATATTCTGCACAAGGTAAGATATTTTCAAGCTGTTATTCAGAAGCATGATTATGAACATCTATGTTTCTCTAAAAATGTCTGATACCCTTATGATAAATGCTTACTTTTTCCTGAAAATGCAGCTCCTCTAAGGTCACCAAGTTCACTTCAAATCTTTAGGAATAGAAAGGATATAGCATGTTATTGAGAAACAGTAGTAAAACCTGTGTGTATCCAAAGGATATGATTTAGAGATCTTCATGAAAGGGTCATAAACAGTGTCCTTAGCTTATGGTTTGAAGACGAATCAGCATTTCCTATCCAGTGTATGTATAAGCAGCAACATCCAGGGAAGTCAGCAGCAAAAGGAATAGCCAGTGAGAGACAGCTTAGAATGATTTATGATATGCTGATGATATAGCTTGTCTGGAAGTCATATAACACCAAGGGGCCATGGTGCAGTTGTACTGCAGTGACTGAGAAACAGCTGAGATTGGACTGTAGCTAGATTTGTCATGGAAAACATTGGTGTGACTCTGGAATATGAGAGCAGGGAAGAAACTGGAAGAGGCAGCAGAGATTTTAAAGATCCTCCTTTAGAGTTTGTCACAGGCTGGTTTACAAGCTTTTGATTTTAGCAATCAGATAGGAGCACTTACTGTCCAAGGAATTTTTCTTGCCTGATCTTGAGTGCTGTGATAAAAGAATCACTGTTCTTTTATCCCTTTAGGATTACACTAGTGAAATGAAGCATACACGAAGTTTTAATTTAAGTCTAGACAGAATCTAACATTGCTTTTCTTGTGACTTTCCACATTTTTAAAGATTGTGAAAGAAACTAACAAAACAAGCAAACAAACAAAACATTTTTAAAGGGCTGAGCTTCATTAAGAACAGATATGTCTGCTCATACTACAGTTAGAGTCTGAAATGCATGCTGTAGCATGCTAGGACCAATTTCTTTAGAATTTGCAGTAGATGATTACTAATTCTGACCCCTAAATAGAGCACACACCTGTTGAAGCCTATGCCTGTCTCACATGCCCAGATATACTGTGCCTCCCTGTGCATTCATTCCCAAGATTTTGTTCAATGAATGCTGGAACAGAGTGTGTGATAACTGATGGAGGTGGACAGGAAATGGAAAAAGGAACACAAAAATTAGTACACGCCTGAGGGTCTCACTCCGTATGTACCTGAGACACGACCAGGGCACACAGTCAGATCTAGGAGTTAGGAAGTACTTGGCTAAATTTCTTCCTGCTCATTTTTCACACATGAGAATCTGCTGCACAAATACTTCAAACAAAGCCTGCCTTATGTTTTAGTTCTTATGTTCTTTAGTTGTCATTGAGAAGTAGCTAGCACTTGTGAGTTTGTTTAGGTTATGGACCAAAATAGAGGAAATCACTCTACCATTTGTTTGGAGCATTTCTATACCAAGCATGGAATGAGTCTTGGTGGCTAGTAAAAGTAGTGTTGCCTAAAGGGAAACAGAATGAATACGTAAAAGTACAAAGATGTTTGTATTAGGCTTCTTTTGATGTGCTTTCTAGCCTGAAGTCCCCTGGCTGTGCAGGGTATGAACCATAACCATGCCCTCCTCAGCAGTGATGGTGATCTGAGCCCACTTGGCTCAGACTGCTCCCAAAAGCCAGCACTGTAAGGTTCTCCTTTCCCCAGGCACCATGCCCTGGCACTGAGCATGTCAAGCAGTTAGTCCTCTGCCCTACACTCAGGCTCACACCAAAAATGCCAATCCCTGTTGCAAAGACTGCCCATCTGCTACTTTTCCTTGTACATTTGTCCTACCCAGAGTTGCTTGAAATCTGTTAGACAGCATGTCCTCGAGGACAGGTCTTCCATTGCATCTGTTCTTAATGTCTGCACTTGTAACAGACCACCACACACCTGTTTTAAGGGCCAAAAATCACTCTGTACCTGGAAATTTTTTTACACAAATGTGTCAGATGGCCTTTGAAGGAGCTTCCAGGACGTCTGTGGTGGAGAAAAACACAGAATATAGCTCTTTTGCCTGTCAGTCATATTTTTCCATGCATCCATAATCCCTCTCATCCCAGAAATGGCATAAAAAATCAAATTAGTGACCCAGGTGACATATTTGCATACAGTAATATGTGAAAAAAATTGTTTACATTTTTTCGTTTTTGTTATAAAGATTGAAATCTGTTAAGGAGCACTCACAATTTCTGTTATCCTCATCTGAAATGTCAAATATATTTAGTAGATATTCTCAGATTGGAAGTAAAGAAAGAGGATATTTAATTTGTCTCATTAGCCATAATATAAAATATTCACATATTCCAATAAATAACCTGTGGAAGATTGTTTTCAATCATGTTTGCTTTTTAAGCATATAATTGCAAAATTGTTATAACTCGTGCTGAAAGTAATGTCTTGTGTCTCTTAGTGAAGGCATACTGTTTTTTCCCTGTCAATGACAGCTGTCTCATCAAATAATAGTAACAAAAAAAATTGTATAGTGATACTGATTTTCTTCTTTGTTACATGTCTTGAGACATGAGAAGCAATGAATTACTCGTTGTTGGGGAATGTTACACCATTCCTCAATAATTTGGCAATAATTACGCCAAAAATTAAACCACCCGTAAAGAACACGTCTTACTGTGGGTACAGTGCCACTACAATCAAGTTAGTTTAGCTGGCTTCACCACAGGACAGAAGAAATGTTTTGACCCAAGTTCCTGAGCTCTTTGCCAGAAATGAAATTCTTTTGTACACTTTTGTAAGTATTGACAACGTAAGAGGTTGGGCTAATAATAAAGCAGAGCACCTTACTGCCTTTCTGAAAGTCTTCTGAGAGGTAATAAGGAAAAAGTACGCACTGAATATACAGATAACTTCTGAACAGATAATTGTCATTACTGGCTTATTCAGTAGGTATTCACCTCTTCTTTTCCCCCATGCAACTGTTTGCTTTTTCCCCTTGATGCACAATTTGCTCTTTAGAGTTCCAGCAGAACCAACAGCTTTAAAATAAAGCTTATTTTCTGCTCTTTTTAATCTTGCCCTGAGGAACAATCCACATGGAAGCTTAGCTGACTTTCCAGGAGATCAAGAAGCAATGAAAGCATGTTTGCCAAGAAGAACTTCTGGCTTAAAAATTAGTGTGACACAGGTGTCTATACTACTGTTATTCTTAAGGGACTACACAACTTTTAAAACCAGGATCTGTATAAATACTCTTAGCTGATAGTTAAATTAAAGGGAATTCCAGAATTTTATTGACAGATCTAAGGAAAATGAACTGTTTATGTGAAGTCATTATCTACTCGGGAAACACAAAGGAATTGAGATGCCACTAGTTTTGTGCAGCCTTATAAATACTGCAGAGAGAGAAAGAAATGTTTTTCTCAAACATTTTCCCTTCCCCAATCAAAAATTTATAAGAGGATTTGCTTTAATGGGATATTCTTAACTTAGGGCATATTATATTAGGAATGATTTATTTGCACATTTTACTGGGATAATAAATACGTGGTCTATGTAGAAGGCTTACAGATTTTTTGTACAGATTTCTTGTATTTCTTCCTGATTTACTTCACTTCTAGCTAAAGTGTTCCCATTGAATACACAAGTGAGATAGAGGAAAACACAATCAACACGATATTCATTATGCATTGCTAAAATCAGTTTAATTGTTTGCAGTTAGATCTTGATTTTTACCTGCCACAAGCTAAACTCTGCTAGAAAAAGAGGGAATACTCTTCAACAGCGTTTCTCACTTGTGCTGATGTAGAAATCCATGTATTTGGAGGATCATTGAGTACTGCAGGACAGTTAGAAGAGAAACATTGGCAGTATAAACTCAAAAGCTACGCTACTGCAGAATTCCGAAGTCCCGTTGATTGGAAGCCTGAAGTGGGACAGACACTTAATACCAACTTGTATCTAATAGCAACAGCTTTGTATTATATGGTTGCTTCAAGGAATGGAGGTCTGGACCCAGCAGCCTGGGATTGCTCTTGATTTAGTGCTAGTTTTGAAGTAGAAAAGTAATATATTTTCTGGATGTTCTGCCAGTTCTTCTTCTTGGAGCTAGCCATTGTAGAAAATGGTAGTCCAAACTTCTTCCATCACCATATCCTGAGAACTGACTCACCTCAAGAAGACCTGCCATGAGTTCATAAATCTGAAATTCATGTGAATTAGGGTCTTTCAATACATTCATATAAATCCGTAATTTCTGATTCTTCTGAGGTGTGAATATGTTCAGCAGAAAGTGTGATTTTGTCTGGAATTTTCTGTATTTTAAACAGTTACATGCTCTCACTTTTTTTTGCTGAATACTTCACTTAAAGAATTTATTTGAAGCCGGATAGCAGAATATTCCTTTGTTTTTAACTTTCTAATAACCAAGTGAAAAACAGATGTCAGGTTCTAAAAGTTTATTTGGTTTATTCTCATTTTCTTAGCCTTTTTTTTCTTTTTCTTAAACTTTTTTCCCCCCAATTTATTAATTTCTCTGATTTGATAATTTTGCATGTCTAGGAATTTTATTTTAAAAGGATAATAATTATATACTGATCATTATATTTCCTGCTTGATTGCTCCATACTCACCTATTTGCCAAGGGCAAAATTAATGGAAGATATAGTCCAGAAAAATTGTTTTGAATGCTGACATAAGTTAGGGAAAGAAAAATGTATAATGCAAACCCCAATCCATAATTTAATTTTATTTAATTTTATTTAATAAGGATATGAAGAATATATTAGGTCACTGAGTCATTAGGATACTGTAGATTGATGTCTAACTAGACTTCCGGTCAAATGCTAAATCCACATACAGTTGCATTTGTTTATCCTCATCTTTTCTGGAAGCCACCAAGGACTTTGTGCTTTTTGTGGTCTTTGAGAGAAGATTTCACAAAATGTTAGATGTCCGCAATGTCAGTTTTTCACATAAAATTTTCCCAGCCTAAATGTTAGGATCGGACGTTAGAATGGGATGATCATCTGATATTCTTAGACTGCAAAATATGAGGAAATAATTATGGAGAAAAGATGATTCTTCGATGAAACAGGGAGATCTCTTTCTTTCTTTCCCCGTATATTTATGGCACAGACATACCATATAATCAAGAGCTTGATGAGTTTCCAGAGATCTAGTAAAATATAATACAATTATACTAGAATCAAAACACCTGAATAAAACAGAACATTTGAATATTACCCATGAAGTTATATTCTGTATTTAAACTGAAAAGTGATCTTAGAATTTCAGGGTGATTTGATTAGTTAAGTTTTGGGTTTTTTTGTAAAAGTCTTGTTCATCTGTCACTCTTCAAATTCCTGTGACTGTTCAACTGTTCAACTGTTTTGCACAATGAAGCATATAATTAGCACTAAAATTGACATTACAATTGCTTTTCAGAATTCTTCTCTTCAACACTATGTGAGTAAGGAAATAAGAAAAAAATCTCTGTGAATTAAGTAAAAATGAAGGAGAAAGATTTGTAAGGAAAGGACATATATCTTTTCTCGGTTGGCTAAAACAAATAGAAGAACTCAGATATTCGAAAGACATGGGAGAATTTAATGAAGAAACTATATGCCACAATGTTTTTTTCATTTTGGTTTCTTGTTTTCTTCAACTCTCTTTCATCTTTGCTGCAGGAGGTATAATTTTCTTCAGAAATGTTGCCCTCCTCACAGGCTTTGAGCCTTACTGTTACCATAGCATTACTTCTACAACTAACACGTGCTTCCTAATGCAATGTAGAGGAGCTAAGAAATTAGAGAAACAAAAGATTATGGTTTGCATACATCCTTCTTTTAAGACTTGACTTACTTGTAAGACATTTAGAAGGACTCCTTTTACTCATATTACCTGAGTCTTAGCCTGGGTCTCCTGTTCATCAACACACTTGCAGTTGTCTTTGGAATTTATCATTTTTAATGTGCCCATCCTTGATGACTCATTACGTGTTGACTTTTATTGTCATGCCCTAATCCCTGTTTTTCACATGATGGCAAGAGAAGCAGTTTTGATTAGGAAATTCAAAATTATATTATTTCCTAAAAGGTGAAATCTCCTACTGTGTTATCTGCAACATCTTACTTAATTTTTCACTTGTTGGGTGTTAAAGTAAACATTGTGGTATAAATAGAGATGCTTTAATATCACAAAAGATCTGTAACAGTAATTTAGCAACTGCTTATATAAGAAATCTAAATTGTAGTCTAAACAAAGAAAAATACCCCACTTTTGTGAATAATGTAAGTACATTGTCAGTCAAGGCTGTCTATTTATCAGTAAAATATTTTGAAATATTTATACAGTAATTTTTGTTTCAGTACAATCTTCAAAAAATGTTATAGGATCAGAAAGAAAACAGAGTATGTTATTATCAGTACTGACAATTTATTTTAAAGCAGATTATTCTAAGAAGCATTGTCATGCTCTTTCAATTTTATTCCTCTCTACATAAAACCTTCCCTTGTCTAAACATTTATAGTACCATAAGAAAAGTCATTTTTACTGTTTTTTCTGTATGTCTAACAAATCAGTTTTTATTAGAGTCTCTGATGAGCCTTTTTTTTTTTTTTTCTTGCCAGTATTTAAAAGATAAGTATTTTCTGATTTGCCTTTTTTTCTCAGCATCATTTTTAGAATGGAGGTACGATTTTTTTCTGAAGTTCAGATTCTTGGTAAGCAGGATCTCACATTAGGCCATCTGGTATGAGGGAACTTTATTTATTTTATTGTCTTTATTTTAAAAAGGTGACACTCCATCCAGTGGTCCAGCCAGCCAGCTCTGCTGTCCCCTGAGGCTTTCTTTTGTGCTCAAGATTGGCATTTCTAAGGTTTCTAGTCTTCACATCTAAAAGAAAGACTTCAAACATCATTCAGTCACCATATGCCTTTGCAGTGACAAGACTGATAGATTGGTAAATAAATTGTGTGGTTTCCAGTTATCTAAAAGGCATAGTGCCTGGCTCTAAATCAAATCATGACACCTCAATGCTGGCACAGTTAGTAGCTGCGCTGCTGATTTCTGCAGAAAGAGAATTCTGCTGCTCTGAGACTGCTGGGGAAACTTGAGTGCTCTTGAAGCTTACTTTCTCTTACTTTTTCTTTTATTTTATAGATTGAAACAGCATGAGACTTCCATTACAATGTAATAAATATACTGTAATCTCAGTTTAATTACATGCCCATTATATATATTCAATACACATGGGCTCTTTTGGAGGTTAAGCTATTAGTCTATTTCCCACTATACTTTATTTTCAATGTCTTTCCGAAGTTCTCTAAATAAAAAGTTAAAGAGTCTCAAATGTATCTTTTTGCAAATACAGGTGAAAATAAATCTTATGTCTGAGTGCATGACATTCCAGCCCATTGCTCAGACTTCTCTTTGAGCCCATTCACTGGGTGGAGGAGCACCTGCTTTCCAAGATACCATCTTCGGAAGAATCACGGTTCGAGGCAGAGGTCACAGAATTGTCACATATTTTGTCTAACACATAGATGAAGAATGCTTGGATCTGTTTGCACTCTGACTTCCCATCCTGATATTGTAAACCTCCATTTCATTCATCCATTGTTACTGAAACATGAAAACCAATGACTAATGTGGAAACAGGTCTTCTAGAAACTGTAATCATCCTAGCAAGTAGAAACAAGTTTTTCTCCTTCCAGTGCAGCCAATGCTGTGAGCAAAATGGCGAGCATCTCTCACTGTCCAGCTAAAATACATCCCATAAAACAAGCCTTTACAAGCATTTACAAACTTGCAAATGAAACTAATAATTATTTCTGGTCAGTAGAGGCAGGTCATTTCTCTCACACATAAACGTACACATACACAGTCACTGATAATTTTGTTGTTGTACCAGGTAGTACAGCAAATTCAAACTCAGCCAGCAACTACAGTGTGGCCGTGTATTGAGAAAACTGCCACAGAGTTTCCAACTCATAGCTTATCCAATCTAATATCCCTAGAGGTTAGTACTGAAAGCTTTATAGGAAGACATAATGAACATGATGCATGAACATATGCCCCCACATTATATTTCCTTCTAACTCTAACAAACTTGGATCTAAACCTTTAGGCATAAGAGTCGATATTTTTTAAATGTTCTACTTTTAACTTTTGCATCTCTGTGTAACCTAGTCATCCATTGAGCATGCCCTTTGGGAGACTAGATAAGGACCTATTAGTCACAAACTCCCTGGCAAATCTGTATTGTGAAAAATAAAACAAGCAAACAAAACTGTAACTCTTGTGTGCTTTGCATTTTTTTCCTTTTATTCTCATACTTCTGTTTAACTCAATAGCCTTAGAAAAGATAGATCTGTAAGAAACTAAAAAACTGGACTTCCTTTTCCTAAGAATGCTCAATGCCTTTTCTTTTTTTTAATCCCCACGTATGGGATAGAACAATATTTTTTTGAAAACAAGCATTAATTCTAATTCCAACTTTGTCTTTGAAGTACATTGTCACTAACACCACATTAAATATGCAATAATATCATATCTTCATAACTATTAAAATGAAACTAATTTTGCTAAGGACTCCTTAATAATGTAATCTATAAAATCTACAGCTACAGCATGTAAATTCAGATGCTTTTTCACAGTCACTATAGATCTTTGAATGTATTGCCATACCTGTTCAAATATAGTGCATATAGAGTACTCTTGTTTGAATTAAGGGCTATCTGAAACTCATTAACTTTTCTTGCAGAACTTCTTGCAAAATACTTTTTTAATATGCCTACGAATCTGGGGATTAGCCACCTCAAACCTGTAGTCAATCCCAAATAACCAATTCTTTTTGGGAAATATCTCAGTTAAAAGACATTAATTGCAAAGATATTTATATAGTTTCGTTTTAATCTACGCTTTGATAAAAAATCTAAGAAGAAATCCAGGTAGCTGCCAAAGACAAAGAAGAGAGCCTGATGTATAAGGAGCTTTTCATTAGGCAGTTGAGTTGAGGAGAGTGCTAATATAGTGAAGACACATCTACTTATCGCTGGCAGGGGGAGAACACTGATTCCACATAAGGAGAGAATGGACTGAGTTTCAAGGACAAAATATTAAATAGATCTAGACACTGGAAGACTTTCAAGACAAATCTGGCAATAAAGCCCAACAAGCTTTCCTAAGAAATAAAAGATTAAAGTTTGTGAGTGAAATATGTATGTCAGCTCAAGCAAAAAGATGATCAAAATTGATGAGTTTCAAGTGGATGAGGAAACTGAAATACAAGGTGTTCAAACAGTGTTGTAATTGCTGCTCTTGAGGTAAAAATAGTAGAACAGAATATTAACTACTGATAGTCTTGTGACAGCAAAATATGTGTATTGGACACAGTCTGAAATGATAGATAAATGAATATTGATATCCCTATCACTGATGTCTAGGAATTAAAATTTATCTTGATCCTCTCAATAAACCATCCCCAAAAGAATTAGTTGTCAAGCTTTGTCTTCCCTTGTAAAATGTCATAAGAGTTAGCAGAGTCTGTAATGCATCATTTGATATGTTTTAAGAACATATGAAATAGAAAAGTAAACGCTCCAGGTATATTGTGTTCAAAGGGCTTGACCTCATTTAATTTACAATAACTCAAGAGGAATGCCTTTCAGATTATCAGCTGAATTGGTTTTAAGCAACATGAGATCAGAATTATGCCTCTGTTATTAAAAGAGAAACCTTTTTTTGCACTACACAATACTGGAACAAATTCAGCAATCACCACATTTCAGTACTGTAAGAAAGAGAGAGGGAAATTAGAAACCGGTTAAAATAGAGTGTCATAGAAGACATGGAAATATATTCTGAAGCAGGTAGAAGGAAAGAAAATAAGAAATTGGTATAGCAACAGGAAAGATGAATTGTAAGGAAAAAGGTCTCAGTAGAGACATATGAAAGGAAATACTGAAAGGGAGGGATAAATATCCCCTCTTAGGTGGATGTGATATAAAATGAATATCAAATTGGCCTGAGGTCAGATCTAAGCATCAAAGCAGATGTTCATTATCCACCCAGAGAGTCTGAAAATCTATCATCAAGGGTATCTGATGCTGACTCCCTGCTACAACTGGTCTCTGATCAAATGGTTTTCTACCTCCAAGAGCATCACAGAGCCTTTCATCTCCATCTCATGTCATGCTGCTTCTTGTCTTTGCACCAAAGGGTGTCATACCCAAACATCCAACTCCTCACATCTTTCTAATACCAGGAATGTCCCTGTCCTAGATAAAAATAATACTAAAATCTTTCCTGTGGCAGAATTACTCAGGGTAATGGTCTACTAGGAAAAATCAGACCACTCTACTGGTATGATTAGAAAGAGGAGAGTGACTGGGGAGAAGAGTGTCTGGAAAATTAGCTGGAGAGCAGCACTAGAAGCTTTGCAGTCTTTGGAGAGGAGAGGCAGAGGGAAGGGAGAAGAAAAGCTTTGCTTGTTCTGAATTTTAGAAAATTACTCAATTTTCTGCATGTGAGAATCCAGCAGTTATTGATTCATTGACTACACATGCAGAACTCAAAAAATACAAAGTGCTGAGCTCATGAAATGAAAGCAGAGAGAAAGCTAATGATCCCATAGCTGGAGAAAGGTAAATGTGAAAAAGGCTCATCAAAGAGGCACAGGGTGAAGCTCAATGACAAGAAGATCAAAGACTGCTCTTAAAAAATCATAGGAAAGAAAGATTTTGGCAATGAAATATTTCTTGAGTCATAGAATAAGGAATAGATGAATAGGTAAAAGCAATTATGTAGAAAGAAAATAACAGAATACGATATAGAGCAGACACAAAAGGATAAACAAGCAAAATGAAAATTAAAAGCCAAGCTTGTAAAAGAAGGAAGTGAAAAGAAAAATAGGACTCAAATCAACCAACAGACACAGAAAAAGCCCAAGTGCTAAAGAACATTTTTAATTAAGTTTTATGCAGCACGAGGCTATCAGACTATGTACTCCCTTGAAGATGATGAATCACAAAAATATGTATACATCTTGCATAAATTCAGGTTTTATGCCTTTATGGTAACTATTTCTCTGTAGCATCTACTCTCCTTTATGAATAATTTTACATACAAATTATTTTAATTTTACATCAATTCAAAGGATCTGTGTACTTTGTCTTTAGAACAGCAGCAAAATCTAGACTACTGGAGTACAAATATAGACCTACTGTATGAATTATTTCTTTCCTAATCATTGTGTCTCGTAAGTCTGATTTGTTTTGATGTAAATCAAAGTCGAAACATTTATCTTTAAAAAAAAGTACCCATTTGGGCTGCAGACGATATGCCTATAAAATTCAAGTGCTTTATTTTCAAACATCGATGCCTCATATCAAAAAGGAATTGAAATGTATATCTGTGAAATGCATTGGGAAAAAAGTAACAGATGTACAAATGTAAAAAAATAGATCCCAAGATTAGTCCACTGATAAGTATTTCATTCGTATCATCTAATCAGATGACAGAATGGGTCCTCCTGGCCTTAAAATCTACACCTGTCCAAATGCATAATTGATAATCATGCAATCACATATCTTTGGGGAATATTTCTTTCTACTCTGTTAAATGGGTAAGCTTATATTTTATCGCACATCATGACTACTGGTATCCATTCTACATTTTCAGCTTAGCTAATGCAATTATGTACAATATTAGTCATATATCCAATTGTTTTCATACTATTAGGCAATTATCCACACTACTTTCTGACAAGAAGTTTCACTTACTAATTATTTGTGATACAAAAAGTGTACATATTTTTATTTTTATTAAATTTAATGTGGTTTTGTTTCATTTTGACTAGTTCCATTCTAGTATTCAATGACAATTCAACATAGGTAACAAGAAACACATGTATATTAAACTACAAAATGTCTAGAAATTCTCTAATTTAGATATAGTCTATCAATTTTATCATCTATTATATCTTCAAATTCTGTAATGAACTAAAAGAGCGGTTGCAAAAGTTCATTTTTAATAGAGAATATAGCAGCTGAGGCAACAATGTTCTCATCACACTGTACTTAAATACACACATGTGAACACATACATATAGAATATGTGTATATGGAGATATATTTGGCACATATATGGATATATAGTAGCTATAATACCTATAGATATGCAATTGGAGGACTTTGCAGATACACATTTCTGTTTTCAAATGGCTCATGGGAAATAACAGTGGCTAACACTGTAAGTACATTGCTTATGTGTGACTGAATAATCCATCCCCAGTCTATGAAGAACAGACAGAAATCTCCTCCCATTTTACAATAACCTTATATATACGTGTATAGATACATGCACAAGTACACAATGTATGAATATATCCTTGGAAATCTTAAACATATACTATGCATGATAAAAATAAGTAGGCTACTGGATATGATCATCATTTCCCAGATAGCTCATCCTCCCTGCTTTGAAAGAACATATTCAATCAGTGATGTGCTCATAATTTTGCTATAAAGCAGATCTCAAAGCAAATGGATTGGAAGAAAAAAGAAAAATTCTGAATGTTACAATTAGCCTTGATTTAAACATCTCCGTTTAACAGGATCATAGCTCGAAACAACTAAGCCATTTAATGCATCCTATTGGGAATTTGCAATGTGCATTGCTTGTACAACCTTTTTATCAGATACACATACAATAAATTATACATAAAAGTAAAAAAACATCAATGGCAATATATAATCTCTATTTTATTCTCCCTCAGACTCCAAGGCCTTAAAAGTGAATCCTGGTTTCATTCTTTCCATTTTACATTTTTTTCCATCTTACATCCAGATGTAAAGGTTGCACTGACTGTTAGTCAGATGACCAACGGAATAATAAAGCAAATCCCTGGATCATTTGCCAAGTCCAAGTCTCCAGTGCCATGGAAGTGCTATGTCAATTGTATTCCTCTATTTCCTGTGTACCGCTAAAATTTTTTTCCAAAGAAAAAGCTTTGCCACACACACTTAAACTTTCGTTCTTGTTCTGAAAGACACTTCACTATGACCCTTAAATAATATGCACTGATTAAAAATTTATTTTAAATATAGAATGTTTCCTTTCAAAGTCTACAAAAAACTACCGAAGGGTAACAAATAATGGAAATGAGAATTCAAATATGTTTTTGAATAACAAAAGCCTTATTTGATCACTGAAATTATGTCCAAATAATAGCTTCAAGCATTACTCCACCAGTGGGAAATCTAGCAAACATTATTTTGAAAGCAGTTAGTCTTGTGACAAAAGCAGCTTGTATGAGTTTTACATTATTTTTATGCCAGTACTGCTGCATCTGCTTATTTAAAATATACTTTTCAAATTAATCCCCAGCAAAGGACTTGGATTTCCTTTTTTGTTTTCTTCAAACCAAGCAAATGAAGCATTTCATGTGACTATTCGTGGGTACTGCTTTGTTGCATTGTATACAACAGTACTCTAATATTGCTGCTTTTCTGCAAGAACTAATGTGCTTTTTCTTCTTTTCCTTCTTTTTTTTTTTTTTTTTTAATACAGCTTGTAGAAAGTGTAGTATAGGCATATGTTAAATGTTCTGTTTTATCTATTTTGGATAGATTTAATAATTTCACTTGTAAATGAGCACTTGCACAGGTTGCCCAGAGAGGTTGTAGAGTCTCTTTCCTTGGAGATACTCAAAACCTGATGGGATATCCTTTTCTGGGTGAGCAAAGGGACTGGAACAAACGATCTCCAGAGGTGCCTTCCCACCTCAGCCCTTCTGTGATGCTGTGACCTTTACCACAGCTGTGCTTGTGTGCCAAAAGCCCAGTCTCCCTGGTGCAGCAGGCTCACTGAGCACCTTTTGTGTACAGCATGATCGAGAACCATCCAACACCATCAGCAAGAGGAAAGTGGTAGAAATAAAAAGGACAATGAGAGAGAGAGACAGCCTGCACATGTAGTTTTTAGAGCTGAAATCGTCAGTACAACATAAATCCAGAGCACTCATATTTTTTAAATTTCTACTGAACAAGGCTCATTATAGCAGAAGCCTGCACTCAACATCCAGACACCTGATTTGAGGGTGTGAATACTCCTCTGCTGCTTTAAACAGGGCTTCTTAGCCTTCTGGAGACTGTGCCATCATGCAGACAAAACAAATTCATTCTTTTCAGATGAAGAAATTCCCCTTGTGCCCCCTTTCCTGGTAAGAGAAGGGCTGAATGAGAAAACACAGCAGTAAATTATCAAGGAGAGGAGGCAGAACAAGTCCCCTGCCCTGCAGCACACTCTGACATCAACATTAAGTGGCTACTTGGTATGATAAGCAGCATTCCCCAGAGATATAAAGTATACAGAGATGAAGACACAACTAAAAGATTTTTAAATAATTATAACATAATAGTTCAGAGTCCTCACTGAAAGTGAAAAGCCTATTTTGCTAGGTGATAAGAACTTGTACAAATCTCCTACGTCAAAGTGTCCTGTTTATGAAATGTACTGCACTTACAATGGGTTCCAGATTTGAAATGTATTCTTTCTCCTTTTATAATTTCTCAGCCTTTTTCTGGAATAAATTGGCAGATCTCTGACAAAGAAAGAAAAATACACCTATAAACCAAGCACTCTGGTAAAAAATCACATTGTCTAGAAAACTGTTTTCCCCTTTTCTGATGTCTGGGTTGGCTGCATGTATAGTACAAAATTACTTATCTTCTGCTTGGCTTCATTTGAATTGAAAGGTAGAAAGAGAGATTTTTCCTACTCTGTTGGGTTTAGCTGCCTGTAAGAGTGAGGATGCTGGAAATGGGCATGGTAATTTAAAATACATCAGAAATAAGTGGCTAATGTTTTCTTAGCAGCTTTCTTGTAAGGATAGTATGTTTACATTAGAGCACAGTTCTGTGCACGTGTGTACATGTATCCCAACAACTAGCATTGCAGATATGGAATGCTGAGTGAATCCTTAGAATGTAATGGAAGTAGTCCAGATGTGTGATTTTAATCCATAACAGAATTTGTCCAATTGTATAAACATTGGTCAAAAAGACATGAGATTTGTTATACTGGACAAATAATTATTGAGTCTATAAAATAATTGGCTTCAAGAGAGCACACAACCTACAGAAGTGTAGGGTGAGAGGAAATCTGAGATCATACAGATGACCCTTTGCACTGCTCTCCATCACACCTCTGGAGAAAGTGCTGTTGGATGATTCCTGACAGGCATTTCTCTAAGCTGTTCTTGAGAACCCCCACTTTCCTACATACCCATACACATTTTCTTACAGCCAAACCAAATTCAATGCCATTGAATTCTGACTCCATCTAAGGGTGGGATAAGGACCTCTCAATTTTGATTACAATGGCCTCCTAATCCCAGAATAAAATTTAAAATCGAAATGCAAAAAAAAATTCATGGAAAGGCTTGTTAAGCTGTAGTAAGAATTGTCGAACAGGACTGAAAGGTAACCTGATGCAGTTGTATGATGCAGAAACAGCAGGAACATTCACAGGTGTGTCAAGTGTGCTAGGAGCAATGTCAGTGAATGTGAGAACTAAAGAATTTCCTGCTAAGGACTTATAAGGCAGGAGGTCAATGAGTCCGCTTTGCTTTGAGAAATGGAAACAGAACGCAATTTCCACTTTATTCTCTTAGTAAAGAATTCAAGTGTCCTTTCTATTCTTATTGACAGAAAAGTTTCTTCCAGCAGGTGGGTGCCCTAGCATCTTTCCTGGGCTTTGGCTTACGTCTTAGTTGCCAGGTGTCTCAAAATTGAAGGATATCCTTGAGAAAGCAACACGAAATGAGATTCTCTTGGCTCACTTTTTTTGTTCTTCTGCAGTCATCCAAAGACTACTTCAGAAATCTTCCCAAAAGAAAGGACTCCTTTAATAGTATGAAATCATCAGAGAATGCTCATCACTCATTTTTTTTCCTGGAAAGGAAAGATCCTCAACAAATTCCATACTCCATTCTTTGCATTAAATAAGGAAAGACAGCTTTTAATCACATCTATTGATACAGGAGAGCTTTGAAGACTTACTACTTTGCTATTTCAAGTTCTTCTACTAAAGTAATTATGTAGGACAGACATCCCGGCCACAAGAAGATCCAGAGCAGATTCATTGTCTGTGCCAGCTCATTCTTATTTCAGTGAGTTTCTTCCAGCACTAGAAATTAGTTATTATAAGTATTCAATCAAGTGCATTAGTCCTTTAGGTGAAAGAAAAATTAAGGTTAATCTCTTATAATGAAAGAAAACATAACCTGTTCTACCTATATTGGACTGATTATTTCAGTTTTGAAGATATTTTCACTAGAGCTTTGTAGCTCATATTTTATCTTACAGGATAAGTATAGACAGTCAAATGATTCCAACAGAACCTGTAAATGCTCAGCAAACCAAGAATGTACTGCAATACTAAGGTATAGAATTTTCAGCTTGTTTAACAACAATGAGCAAGAGTACAGGATGTATCACTCATTAACATGCATGGAAAATCCCAGTTTTGGAGCTGGGTATAATTAATTTCACAATTTAATCAGATTATTTTTAATGAAGTTAACATTTTATAAACTTACCAAGGATAATCATATGCAAGTTTTGGTTAGCACAATTACACCAGGAGAAGGATGCTTTACCTATTTTTAACCTTTGTGCTCCAATTATTAAGTATAAAATTTAGATTTTGATTACTATGTATTAACAAGAATTGTAATTGTTGGCTAATAATATGCCTCACAGCTGAACCAGTATGTTAATGGAATATACCTCTAAGCCTTGTCACCACAGTTTAAATTTATGTTTCCAGATGAACAGCCTAGCTGGTAATCAAAGCATTCAAAGTAAGGAGAATACATTCAGTATGTGACCTCCATCCAATTTTTCTTATTACAGCATTAGTGTAATTATTACAGGTATGTCCATGCGTCCTTATGCTGCAAATACGAACATCTATGCCCTTGAAGACTTGAGATTAAGGCCCTGACAAACAGGAATAGCCCTTTCATAGGCCTAGGGAACTATCCTCCCTCAACTAAGGAGCATTAAGGTACTTTGTCAAGGTAAGGGATGGACTCCTTACACGTGCACACATTTTACAGGCTTTTCACTTTGCTGGAGTGGATTAACTGTGAAGAAATCATAGTCAGCTGAAGTCACTGGGTCTGTGCAGTTTTGTGTGAATAAATATTTCCTGTCAAAAAATAAGCACTGATACTTTTTCTTTTACAGCATATAAAGGTGGTGAAATTATTATATCCATTTCCCTGATCATGCAGTTACAATATTGATTTTCTTGTTTCCTACCGAAGTTTTGTTCAAATTTATTATGAAGCAATATTTCCTTTGAAGAAATGGACTACATAAAATAGCAGGTTTTTCCAGTGTGAGATTTGCACTAAAAATACTGGTTAACAGAAAAGCTCTGAAAATAGTGGGAGTGAGGATTACTTTGTGGTTGTCTGAAGAGAGCTGAGAACACCATGACACAGAGCTTCTGTATGTTTCCATCTGGCTCTAAATGACATGCCTTTGCTCATTATTTTTTTCTGCACATGAGCGTAACAAATTAGGCAATACACAGAAAATATGAACCTTGCCCCAAACACTGTGCAGCTCTGAAGAGAAATATCAAATGTGTATTCATAATACCAATGTTCCATTAAAGTTGTTGCTCTAGGTGCTAAGATATATCTGTTATTATTAAGATTACTACATTTTTTTAAGACTACTCTTAAGATATCTATACTCCTATTAATGTCCATGTCCATAGTTTGCTATTCCAGGGGGTGCATGTGGCAGAGCAATATAGAAAATACTTCAATGCTGTTTAGCAAATGAAGGCAAAATGAATGATTCTATATGCATTTTCCAACTGTAAATATTCAAAGTGACTTAATATTGGTAAGATGGCAATATAGTTTTTCGACAATGAAATGTTATTGTTCTTACTTCATAACTGGTGAAGTCCAGGGCACATAACATCTCCTCCTCCAAATGAGGAGACATAAAGAAATTAGTAAGACATCATGTTATAATCAAAGAAATCAAGCTATTGTAAAAAAATAAAACTTGTTATTTTAAAAGTGAAGAACAGCACAGATGAACAAGACACAAGCACAAGATCATGTGGATAGGGGGGATGAGAGAACCTCAGCTTCTATAAACTACTATCATTTATTCTGATCAGCTGAACTGAAAATCTGGGGACGGTAGATCTTGTGTCAGCATTTTGTGGCTTTTGCTCTAACACAGGAAGCAAAGATGAGGCAGAATGGTTTTTTTTTACTGTAGCTTCACAGCTCCTTAAAGAGCACTCGGAAAAAAACCCAAAACATTCCAGCGATTGCCTTCCTCCTTAAATATGGCATCATTCAATGAGGGAAACCGCTTAACTGTGTTTTACTCTTTGCTTTGACAAGGAACGCTGAAAAGAGTTCCTGCTACATTAAAATCAGCTTACTTCTAAGTCTTCCCCCCTTTCACTTTGGTTTATCATTGCTGGTTTTATCAGTAATTGCATTATTCCTTAAAAAACAAAACAAAACAAAACAAAACCAAAACAAAAAAAAAGACAGAACTTCTTTTTCACAAAGCCTTTTGGTTGTTTTATGTGGACAACATTGTAGTAGGTTATTCCTCTTAGAAAAAGTGCATTTTTGATTTATTGTATACCTCCCTGGTCTTCTCTACTAATCTTTACCACTTTCTTTTCTGCATTTCAAATCACAGCAAACAGTACCACTTATCAGCTGATACATGTACAATGTATGTAAAATAAATATACAATTTATAAATTTTTAATACAAATTCATATAGATCTTGAAATGATTTTGTATATATATCTTTATATTGAATAACTATATTTATGAATCTTAAAACTTACTCTGTATCTTAATTTTGTATGATGAAATTCATTATTATTCTAATGGCCTGAGTCACATTTAAGTGACACATAGGTTTTCCTCTTTCCTTCCAAATAAGGAAGATAATTCTGTCAGCAGTGTTCATTAAAATATATCTGATGAAATTATCTCAGACAGTATTTACTTTATTATTCAATCTCAGGCACTTGAAATTAATATTTTTTATTTATTTATTCAAGGCACTCAAACCTCACCATGAATTATTCATTACCTGAAGTAGAATTTAAAATACTAATTTTTTTCCTTCTACTATATAACTCAAAGGTCAACTGGTCCAAATAGCTTCAAATCTCCATCAATTTAAATATGAGCAGCTTCAATCTGCTTGCAAATTGAGATCAGGCTTTCTATAGTACAATCTAGAGGTAGTATTTATTTCATAATTACTGTCCATGATGGCAAATCAGATAAGACTGAAAATGGTATTTCCACTGAAATTATTTAAGACTCATATTTTTAAAATATGAAACTTTCGGAATAGTTTTAATTTTCTCTTTTGTTTCCTTTTTCTTCCCTCCGTCTTCTTTCATTTTTATTCTTTTTCTATTCATGTCTGCAAGGTGAACAGAGTAACAGAAATTAAAAAGGAAAAGAAGAACACTGAACCTTTGAAAAAAAAGAAGTGTGTTGGCTGATTTTGTTAAACATCGGTTTCACTGGGGGGAAGGAGGTTTGTTTTTCTCAGCTTTTCTTGACAAAACTCTTTGATTCCTTAAAAACCAATCATCCTTTTAAAATCATTTTAATAAAATCATCAATTTGTCATGTATCTTGGAAAAAATAGTTGTGGATATCCTGAGATGGAGACATTTTTAAGAGTGCTTTTGCACACATCGTTGGCAGGCACGGAAGAACATTTATTGTAAGAAGCATGGGCACTGCATCTCAGATATAGGTATAAGAGTTTATCCCAAATGCAGGGGAGGACACACAATATTTTCATCAAAGCAATATGAGCAACCTTATACTGAATTACTGTAGCATGTCTAACTAGTGAACAGAAATCCACACGTAAAGCAGATGTTCTTGGGGATAAAAGGACGTATTTACATACATTTACACATCCATTAAAGGAGAAGCTCCTTCCACATGCTGAAGTATCTGATTTGTGTCCTTTTAATTGTTTTTGCCAAACCAGAAAATTTGTGAGTAGAATAATCATGGAGTGTTCACTTTATTGTTCTCTTTTCTAGATATATAGACAAAAAATTTGATTTTATTTTTAAAGTGCAACACGTTTTTTCCTGTATTGATTGTAATAGCATCCAGATGCCCATCTGAAAGGATGAGCGTCATTAAAAATGTATTTTTAGAAGGGCTATTTAATAGCCCTTTCTTTATTAAGAGTCTGTGTCAATGCATCACAATACAATATAGACCACTGTATGGCAACATAAAATATAAGTATCAGTGATAATACCAGTGCTTTTCTCAGTAGATTATTTAACTTAGTCACTATAAGAGTTGCTAATACGTGGTAGTGCCAGGATGAAAGAGCAGCAATTTTGCTGACATTACATTTGAAAGTGGTTCCCCTTATGTACAGTTCTCTTCCCTAATCACTTTAAAAAAAAAAAAAGTTTTTGTGGTTTGGGTTATTTTTTGAGGTCATGTGCGATTCCCACAGGACAGAAGAGGAGAACAGGAAGGTTATTAATCTCTAGAATAAAATTGTTCTTTAGCAGAAGAGTCTTTGAAACATTCACATCATAAAAAAAAGCCAACAAAAAACCCCAGTGCATTTTGTTTTTTACATAGAAATGATCCATAGAATCATAGTCGTAGAATCATAGAATCACAGAATGGCCTGGGTTGGAATGGAGCTTAAAGTTCATCTAGTTCCAACCCCTCTGCTGTGGATCAGGACACCTTGCACTAGGCCAGGTTGCTCAGAGCTCCATCCAACCTGGCCTTAAAGACTTCCAGGGATGCCGCATCTGCGACTTCTCTGAGCAACCTCTTCCTGTACCTCACCACTCTCACAGTAAAGAATTTTTTCCTAATATCTAAACTAAACCTATATTCTTGCTGCATGCAAGAGACTGAAATGGATAATGGCTTAAACATCGCTAATATCCCTGAAGGTTTTTGCCCATTATGGCAAAACTGTATAAAGAAGCTGTGACCACTGAAGCCCACAGACTAATTTGCTGAGGTCAGGTTTGCACATAGTCCCCTCCAACTGAGGGGAAAGCAAGCGAGTTTTTGGGGATGTGACGGCATAACCTCTGATCAGCTTAAGACAGAGGTAGTAAACCCCTATCTTCCCGTACACAAACTGTCTCAGTTGTAAAACTCTCCTGTTGCCCCATGAAGGCCACATACATATGGGACATTTATGTGAGAGGCAGTTGAGGAGGTGTCATAAACCATGGTGTCAAAGACCCCCAAAGCTCTGCCCAGACTGATTCCTGAGGTCTTGCATCAGAGGACTGCATGTGATCCAAGTGTTGCCTCAGATCCAGAATCTGTTAGAAGAGTCTGTAAAATTTCCCCCACACACCACACTACAGGGGAAGTATCTGGGTGTTCCCACCTCTCCTGAACATATATTAATCCATTGAACTCTGTGTTTCATGGAACTCTCACCACTGAGAAGATCAGAAGAAGAGGACTAAATGGACACCATCAGAATCCATGGACTGGTGATATGTTACTACTTACTCTGCCTCTCTGTCACTCTCTTTCCCTCTCCACTCCCCTTTTTCTATTTCTTTCTTTCTCTCTCTCTCTCTCTCTCTCCCCCTCACATTTACTGTTAAATAAAATCCATACTATTGACTTCAGTATATGGCCTAATTTACCCTTAATTCAGGCAGAGGTGTCTCTCTGATAGTTGTAATAACCCGATCTTAACACTGATTTTTTTCCTTTGAAAATAGGCTGGCAATGGCTGTCTGGAGTCAAAGCTTTTTAAGTCAGAATATTGCTCATCCCACTTGCTGGTGCTCTACAAGTACTTGCTCCATGCAAGTACTGCTGAAAGCTGTTTCAGAGCTTCCACTGAGTTTTCCAGTAGCTTCATTACGGTAATTGGAATCAGGAGTTATTTATTGCTGCCCACATTGATTTTATATAGCACACAAATAAATGATACTGCTGGAGAAAGTTGTTCCCTGGCAAATCAATTAAACAGTGCGACAAAAAGTCGTCTGACTTTTGCACTTTAAAATGCTGGTCCATTGGTATTCAGACTGCGTATAATCTCATTATATTGGAATGGGTTTGGATGCCCAAATCATTCCAGGCTGATTCACATCATTTTCCTTTACCAGTCATTGCATGTGAGGATTACATATTGCACACATTAACGCTTTTCACATACCAAGTTGCATTTTTTGCAAATCTGAATAAACTGAAATGGTTGAAGTAATATATCATTGGTTATCAAGTTATTGTACCGGAATTGGGACATCAAGAATATTTAGGAACCATCGTGCTGTTCTGCATATCACTCTGGTGACCAAAACAATGTCTAAAAAGTACCAAGAAGCAGAATGCCAAGAGCCATGAAGAGATAACAGTGATTTTGTACTTTTAGAATGGAGTCAGTCAGTGTTACACCACCCTACCCAAGCTGGCCATGAAACCCATCTTGCCTCTTCCACAGCAACACTAATATTGAGGGCAAACCTTCTGAGATGAGCACAAAATCAAGAGTCTACTTTAGCCAAATTTTTGTGCTTTTGATGACTTCAGTGATTGTGCAGAATGAGAGGAAAAATTGGCTTGGAAAAAGAGCAGAAAGGTTAAATTTTTGACTAAAATAAGAGTGACTCAATTAATGTCTCAGGAGTAGGTTTTCTCACTGTGATACAGTCCTGAGAATGAAGCCAGTCATTGTCATTTCAGGAAAGATAAATGAGATACATTATGACTTCATTGTTCTTGTATGAGTCTGTCCATGCCATACCCCAGTTAGTGTATTCTGTTTATTCTTGATTCATTGCTTCCTGGATATGACCCTGTAAAATAATTTTATTTTTCTAAAATCATCAACTTTTTTTAGTGTTTTGATAATATTCTGCAATCTCTCTTCTTCTTCTTCTTCTTCTTCCTCTTCTTCTTCTTCTTCTTCTTTTCTTCTTCTTTCTTCTTTCTTCTGTCTTATTTACAGCTTAAAAAGTAAATTTTTCTTTATTTCCTAATGGAAACTATTAAAAAGGTTAAAAAAGTATTTGTTTCTAGGGTATCAGACAATACCCATCATTCCACCAGAACCCAAAGACAACACATGGCAGAGAATGTAAAGAATTTGTTGTGCTCTCTGAGACCGTTTTGAAATGCCTGTAGTAGGGATTGCCTTTGTGAGCCAAGATAATAATTACAGTCATGGTGAAGATGGTGCTTTCAGACTTTTTCCTTATAGACAAAGCTGTGATGTGGGTTGCTGTAGAATTATAGTGGGAGACAGACAGTAGTGTGTAGCTCTGTTAGAGAAGCTACGTCACTTACATAGATGTGGGACACAGAATGGTGCCAAAAGATGCTATGGGCTTCTTCGGGGTCCTGCAGCTGGGTGAAATACCTGCAAAATTTCCTGCTGCTCATTCAATAATGAGTCATTTGGAGTGGGATGGAATTTAGACATTAAAATACAAATCAGTTACTTTGAAAAACACTGCTTTCAACTGCTAGTAAGCAGAATGCATCAGTGCTTTGTTGCTCTTCAGATCTATTGGCTTAAATTGCACTTAAATTGTCTTAACTAGACAGAGCATGCCAAATCCCAATACCACAGCAGGATCCAGAAACAAGAAGTACCACTGCCAAATCATTTTTGGGAGCTCAATCCAGCAAGAAAGTGTTCAGTTAAATTCAGTATATCACATTGAATTGCTGTTCCACTTACCACTTTCAAAAGGTTATCTGAAGGAGGGAGTGGGGGGTGGGGGTGTAACATTTCTTCTTCTGTGATAGTCTTGTGGCTGGAGTGCTCCCTGAGGGATGGTGAGTGCTTGATTCCCTTTTCTTCCTGTGAAGTTCGCTTCATGCACACAGACATGCCTCAGGAGCCAAACATTGAGGTCCTGTGCCTGCCATCATCATTCTGACAACATGTTGTGAGGAAGTGACAGTGGAAGTAGAGTAAGACTTTAACTCTTGATTCAAGTACTTTTCCAAATAAATACTTAGATATTAAACAAAGATGTCAGAATACTGAGCTGCAATAAAATACAGAGAAAGGGCCACTGTATACTGAAATCCCTCTTTAAAAGAGAAAATCATAGGCAGTTTACCTAAATTAAAACATGCTCATGGAGTATCAGCTGTCCCAAGGAAGTGGCAAAAGTAATTGAGTTGAATCTATTTATTTCAACATCTGTTTACCAATTCCAGCTAAGGCTGGAAAGGAACAAGAAAATATCCCCTAAGACTAATAGCATCAGAACAGTTTAGAGGTCTGTGAAAGCAGTGATTGGCACATGGCTGAGTGGCATCTGGAAATCTTGCAGGCCTTCCATCCAGTGCCATGGGGAAGGACTCAGCAGACAATGACAACAATTAATTTCTTTGCCATCTTATGTTCACACTCTGCAGTCAGCTATGGTTATGTTTTGTTTTGATGGGTATTGATGGTTTTTTTTCCTGTTCATTTTATGTTCTGTTTACCAACTCTAGTGTCAGAATATGTCCTGCATAACTGACACTGAAATTATTTGTCTTGAGATTTGAATTGTCAAGTACCAGAATCACTGGGCCAGAAATGCCTACAATGTATGTTCTTTGCCCAATAAATAGTAACAGTTACTCATCTGCAATAAAATAACTGGAGCATTACACTATATAAAATATATTGAACAGCACAAAATATGAGAATTTTTCAGACCTTTATTAGGACAATTACCTCCTCTTTGTAAAATAAGTATACTCAGGAATGAAATTTTATTTAGAAGAAATATTTAAATTATTGGGTAACTAGATTCTTTCCATTTCTATACTTTTTAACCTATCAGTTGTCTTAAAATAATTTAATATTAGTTGAGTAACCTCCATAATACTTAGCTAATGCAGCATTGTCCCAAATTTACAAATAAGCTGTTTCATGTACAGAGACTTTTAAACCATCATTTCCAAAATTTTCTTCCTAAAATTAAGTTACTAACACATGGGTTTGAGGAGTTATCGACCCATTTCAATATTTTCTGAATGCATGTAAAATATTATTCAAGCCAATTAGAACTTGTGACATTCAGCTGCTGTAAAATTCAGGACACATTTTGTAGTGAAGTGTCAAGGAAATTTCCTTTTTTCACATGACAACAGTTTGGGACATAATAAGGCTTTGTTCCTTGCCTAAGCCTTGTAACTAAATATAGCATTTAAACCAGGTATATATATAAATATATATATAAATAAAAATGTATCATAATTTTTTTCTCTTTGTGTGAAATTTAATTATACTGATCTTCAAATGTCACAAGATTTCCCCCAGAACCAGATTATCAATAAGCTTTTAGGTTTTTTGGTTGGGTTTTTTTGGCACATTACCAGAGAAGCAGCAAGTTTTACCTAACAGATCTATTTCACCTTTTTGTGTAGTTGTAAAACAAATTCAATATGTCACAGAAAAAATCTTAGAGGTTGAAAAAAATACAGATGGTAACACAGCAGAGGTAGATTTCAGGCAAGCTGTCTTGCAAGTCCCTACTCAGTCACTTCAGGTAGTTTTGTTATGATTGATAGGACTGTCAGGCCTGAGGAAAAAAATCAGTGCATCACAAGGCATTGAACTTAATGAAAGACAGAACATCATTTCATCAGAGCACAGGCATTTCTAGAGTCTATCAGCTTTCTAGTGGAAGCCACAGGTGATTCCTTACAGTTCACAAGGTTAATTAACAAACTCAGCTTAACTGTATTAGTTTCAAGTGAGGGCATATTTTGAAAGCCAGGAGAATGGATTTTCACATGCAACAATCACTTTTCACATCCTCAGATTTTGCAACAAACCCCAGATAATCCAGTGCTTTATTTTATTTAGTGTAAACTGTAAACTGGACTGACCCTTTTGGTTAGTTCTTCTAAAAACAGCAAACTGTAACACTTTTCTGTGCTTTACGCTAATGATGTGCAACATGATCAGAATCAGAGAGCAGCACACAGTCAGGAGCCAGAAGAAGAGACAGGGCATGTAGTGTTCGGAATGCCTTTGCAGCTCTGTGAAAGCTTTCTTTGAATAGATATTAGATACTAGATGCTGTGTTTCCTTTTTTTTTTTGGTGTGTTTTTTTATTGTTTTATTTTTGGTGGGGTTTTTTTGTTTGTTTTGTCTTACTTTGTTTGATTTTGTTTGGGGTTTGTTTGGGGTTTTATTTTTTTGGTTTTAACTTTGTTCTGGGTTTTTCTGGGGTTTTTTTGGTTGGTTGGTTGCGTTGTTTCATTTAAATACAAAATTGTCCATAATGATTCTAGTAATTGGGACTCACTTTAGCTTTGAAGGTCCAAGGAAAATAAATAGACAAATCTATTCAATTTTCTATATAATAACTGTCATATCTTCTGCACTGAAATGATTTAAGGAAATACAGGCTTGGATATTTCTTCAGAAAATGTCCTGACTTTTTAGAGAAAAAGTGGGATAAAGGAACAGGCTCAACAAATATCTCCAAGGAAGGAAACAGGCACTATAGGAAGATGGACTATATACTACCCTGGCCCATATGGAGAAACTCATGTTGTTTAGAAAGAAATAATGAACTGCCCAACAATTTAGCCCGGATTCTCTTTGGGTGTCCTCTGCAGCACTCCCTGCTGTCTCCACCATTGATGTCAGATGGTAGGAGTCCTGGAGTGCAGCAGTGAGAGGGATACTCTGAAATTCGGATCACTTCTACCAACACAGTCAGTGACTGTAAATTCCAATGTTAACACCCAAATGCCTCGGAAAGGCCACAGAATTCTCAGAAACCTTTCTCATGGACATCTTCACTCCATTAAACTTCAGGGAGAGGCATGGCTTCCAGCCCACCTTTTCTTCCTCTCTTTTTTCCATCGTAACAGATTGGCAGTTGCTGTTCAGCAGCTTCCCTCAAATGATCTTCATAATATGTCTTTAGCCCTCCATGGAAACCATGAATTCAATTTCCATAGGGGTTGCTCCTGAGATACAGTCTGCAGTAGCTGTTTGCCTCTATGGTCCCTCTGGCAGCCACTTCTGCAGCATGCTTCTGCTTTGCCTCTTTGCCCTTCATCACTTTATTCTCTTCATAACTGAACTTCTTTTAGCCCACATTGCAGATGATGTGAATGTTTGCTCTTCAAATCAGAAAAACAGGATAATGGCATTTAACAAAACAGTTTTCTTGATATCCTTTCAATATAGGCCAGCATCAAGACTATGTCTTAAAAGAACTTTCCTCATCATAAAAGAGTTTGTAGCAAGGGTGTAAGATTAGTTCTGTGTGTTGAGCCATCCAAAGGTCTCCTTCAGTAGATTGAACAATTTCCTTCTCTTTTTTTTAATGAGGAAAGCTAGGAAATTAACTAATAATTCATGAGAAAAATACAATAAAATAAATCTCAGGCTCATGAAAGCAAAACTCTCAAAAAGTAGATAATATAGAAGTACTGAATAAAAGATAAAAAAAAAAAGTGTGAAAAAAAGTAAAAGGAAACTTCCGAGTTAAAACTGAAACTTCCATATCACAGGTGCATTTCTATCTGAGTGTTTAACATGCATTTTCTGTCTAAGAAAAAGAAGGCTATGTATCAGAAGAGCCTTGGTAATCTCAAGAATCACACACAAGCACTAACTATCACAGCAAATGATTCAAAGATCAAAATTCATACACGACTGTGTCAAATCTTAAAAACAAATTAAAGGTTATTTTAACAATGCAGAAGGAAGCAATATAACATGATTATCCCGTTCATAAGTCAAATATGTCTTTTGCGGTTTCTACTGCATAGCATCTAACAGAAGACATGCACTTTATTATTAACCACCTTAGGATGCTCAATAGGATCTCGCCTGATGATTTTCTACACAGGAAGCATGAGCCTTCAGAAAAACTGCAGGTATAAGACAAAAATCATTAAAAACATCATTTTAGATTTTGCATCTCTGCTTGAAATAGCTGATAGGAAAAGAAACAAGCAACAAAATTATCAAAAGAGAATTCCAAAAAACTGAACTAACCTGCTTTAAAGTTAGGGGAAAATAAATAGGTTTTAACACTTCTGCTTTGCTTTCAAGAGACTGCAACGCTACTGCCACTCACTGCCAAGGTGAAATGGTACTTCAGCAAATGAAGTAAATCATCAATGAATACAAGAAGCTTCTGAGAAGCTGTTTTGTCTTCCCTGTCCCTGTCTTCTGCTGAAAAAGAAAGGAAAAATAACAGAGCCAAAGTACCTTAGGCCAGTTAAGAATTCTGTGTACAACTAGAGTAATACTGCTTCTGCTCTAGTCAACGTGCTAACCATATGCTATTTTCTCTCACTTTGCTTTTCATGTTTTAGGAATCATTCCTAACTAGCCTTTTGCCAAGAGCCAGACAGGAGTGACTCATGTGTTCTGGGATTTAAAAGGCACATTCTGTAAGCACAGTTAGTGAATCTTACCTGACAAAAATAAAGCTCCCCCAAGTTTCTTCAGACATGAGTTGTCCAGTCTCCCTTAAAACCCTGACTTCAAGCACAGAATTTTGATTTACCAGTGTTTTATCTTTCTTTTGTTTGAACTTCTTTGTTTTGAACTTCTTGAACTTCTGAACTTACATCAAAGTGAAACAGCTGTGTTGTGCCTGACACCAACTTTACAGAAGAAGAAAAACTAGGAGGAGGTCAGTGCCATAGCTAGAAATGGCACTCAGAATATGAAGAAGTAAATATATAGTTGTTCAGTTTTACTGACACTGGGAGGAAGTATGATTTCAAGGCACTGAATACTATGTGTCCCTGCACGTGGTTTCCATAACTAGACAATTAGGTAATTGCCCCTTACTGCTGGCTCATAAGAAAAAGACATCAGAATTTCCCTTAATGCGACATCAAGAAAGAGAAAACACTGGGCCCGACCCAGGATTTTTAATGTCCTCTGTCCTGCGCCTTGAAACTCCACCTCTAAACATGAACAGAAATCTTTCCTCTTACGCACTGTTGTGTAGCTCTCAAAAATGTGTCAGCTGAGATAGCTGGGATGTAATCTCTTCTGGACATACTGAACTTTACCCTGTGTAAGTCGGCACCCACTTCAGTGTATGCAAATGTGTTGTGTGAGAGAAGAAACATATAAGCCTGACTGCAATCTAAAGGAGACCACAAAAGGCATTACTTGGAAAAAGAGCACAGAAAGGAAAGCCTTTTATAGGATCAAAACTAATAGATGTTTGCAGTGGGAAAAAGGTAAAGTAGCTCAAAGCTCTACTTCAGGACAATATTGCCACGTGTTTCTATTTCAGCTAATTTGCTGAAAGACATGCGAAGTCTTATCCAATTTCTTTTACACTGGGAAAGAAATTCTATCATGAACAGAATAATTGTAACATCATTAAAATCATTAAGACTGTGTTATCACACACCATGGCTTATGTGGAGCACTCTTTGTAAGACTTATGTATGCAACTATCCCTATTAAAGACCAATACGTTCTTGTACTAGTTCAGGAAAGGAGTGCAGAGAAATATTATATATAAGAATAGCACCTGGTATTTTTAGGATAAAGTCAGTGCAAATTTATTTCTCTTGCTCACCTGAGATGCTTTTCCCTTCAAAGCTGACCTGAATACTAAGTTCAGCAACAGGGAAATTTCAGGAAGAGTAGGTGTTTCCTTAATTGAACTCTGGTGAGTACTCACAGCTCACGGGATAAGCAGTTATTTACTCACTTATCTTTTTATTTATTTTTTTCAAGTAACCTTTCTTTTTAGGAACTTCTAAAGATTATTTTGTCCCAGAAAATCTGCTTCTGTGCAATGATTTGTGCAAAGATGCTGCTATACAGAAATCAGTAAATGATACTTTACTCCTTTGGCTTATCATCCGCTGGAAATCCAGAAATGGAAGAGATGCCAACAGGGGAGAACACTGGCACTACTGCTCTCAGTGGCAATCTCATTCCTTGGGACCCTCCATGGGAAGATGCTGCTGTTGAAACACACTTTTTGCGTATGAGAAGTATTTGGTCACGTCCATCCAATTTCTAAAATTTCTCATAAGCAGCTTTACAAAGGGAGCAGGTAAGTTGCCTTTTTGTTGGTAGACTAAAAGCCCACTGAACTAGCTCATAACCCCATTCTGGGTCTCAGTTACTGCATAAATGCTGAATGACTCCACTTCAAAGTCTGAGCATACTGGACCTCATTTTAGTGAGAAAGACAGCAATTTTTGTGCCCATTTATATTAATTTGGAACAATATTTTGTGATTTTCCTTGTAAGTTCAAGCACTGCTATGCATCAGCTCTTTAGTTTCAGGATGGATCTAGCTGACCTCAGTACCACTTGGCTGGAAATCTGACAGCAAAATACGTAAACTGCCTTTGTTGAGATTTAGATTTGGATTCAAGTCATGGCATTTCTAAGTTTAAAAGTGTATGTCAGGCATGTAATAATAATATAAAATCTAACAATTAATTAACATTTTGACAATGCCTCCAGTGTGAGAATTAATGCAGTTAAATCGAGTATGCTAACAAAAGCCAAGAGAACAAAAAAAGGCAAAGAAAATGCAGCCTTATGGAGATTCTTCATTCTGTTGTAACATAAAGGAATTTAGGGCTTTGGATTTGAGGCGAGAGAACGAAGTACATTTTTTATACGGTATTGCAAAACTCACAAGTATTCCTGGGTTTTTGCACAGCATTTGAAGAAGTTTTTATGAAATGCCAAGTATATTCACATAAAAAATGTCACTGGACTTCTGAGAATCAATGATACTCTGTATTATTCTATTATTGCCCGATTTTTTTTGGCCAGCATTTCAACATTCTTAAACCATGTCTATTCAGTGTAGAAAACAAGCATGATCTGAAAGTTTGAGTGATGCAAAGTGACACAATGAAAATGAAGGACAATTGCTTTGGCTCTGAGCATTAACTCACCTGAGAATATCATTAAATCTCTGAAAACAAGAGCAGAGCCAATACATTTTTCAGACATACTGTAAAACACACTTAAGCTTAGCTTTTATTGTCAGCATCTTTGGAAACAGGAAGTCCCATTAAGCAGAGCTCTCCAACAACTCCACTGTCCTCTCCCACAGAAAAGACACCTGCTAACACAGTTGTGCCTCATTCTCTCAGCTAAAGGACAGAGGATGCCATCACATGTATTGGACTTCTCCAACAGCCTGACTACAGCATCTCAGCAGAGCATCAAAGAAAGCATCTAAGAAAAAGACAAAAAAAAAAAAAGTGTGATTTCTTTTATCTCCTTACCCTGTGTGGAATCCTTGCTGAAGTGAGATTTTCCAGATATGTGGTACATCTCAGGGCCTGTAAATTTATGGCAGTGTTTCCCAACAATTTTGTTACACATTAATACTTCAAAATTTTACTAAATGATGTCAGTTTCTTCACTTAAGATAACCCATATGATTGCAACACACTTACAGTCCATGAAAAAGAAGGCATTTTGATACAGCATGTGTTTTATGCCTATTGAAAATAACGTATTCCCAAGATGACCTGGCATGCATACGAAAGTTTTATGTAACTGATCCAGGTTTAAGCACACCTTTTCACACACTTTTGCTGATTACTGTTAGTTTCACCATAGACTTTTAAAACAGTCCTTAGTTTTAGATTATATTCTTGAGCTTGCACTCTTTTTCTTCCTTGTTAAATTTTTCAGTACATTTTCCTCACAGGTAGTATTGCTGGTACTAACTGCTGTCAATTTCCTTATCCTTAGGGCCTTGACATGCCCATTGCTAATAATTCAACCAGTATGGCTAGATAAGAAAACACTGTTAGCAAACAATAGAGCACTGCAGTAGGATTACACAGACGTTAAAATTACAACTTGTAAACAAATCCACAAGACAAGTATTCCTGCCTTTTTTTCTGTTTCCTCCTAGTGAGTATTTTAGGAAATGAGAAATGGCAGGAATATTAACACAAACAGTGTTTTTATCACATATTAGACTAGCCATAATCTGAAATTTGTATTTTTTATCATGGTTATTTACACTACAGTCTGGTAAAAGAATGGAAACAAAAAATGTGACTTATGTGCCCAATGAAGACTAAGTAACCCAGCTCAGATACTTGCAACTCTCTCCTCTCATTTGATTTACAATCCATAACTTAATCTCCCAGAGGTAATAAGCTGCTTTCTTTTTTCTGACTGCAGAGTGCTGTGGATCAGATCATTACTGCCTGATAACAGTCAAGGCAAATTGTGAAATTTATAAAGCCTTCAGGTATGAATTTAAGCAATTAGCATTGTATTAGCAGCCTACAAATGTGATTTGAAAAGAATCCCTAAAGATGTTCTCGGTTATCAAAAGCCATTTCTTCACTCTTTCTTTTAGCTGTCTGTGATAATTTAACCAAAAAGAGGGGATTGAATGCCTCAGTCCCAAAAGGATAAGTTAGGACGCCCTTTTCCTATAATAAGGCAAAATGAAAACACATTTACAACACTTATACAACCTTCAGAAATGGGAACTTAGCTCTCATCATTGCAATGGTGACAGCTTATATTTGAAGTAGTCCCAAGACAATTCCTTTTTATCTTTATCCTCAGATAATCACAGGGAAAAGTTCCTGGCTATTCATTTTAAAATGCTGCAATAACTCTTTAACATTAAACATTCACTTTAGGAGGATGCAGAAAATACCTTTTCCTTTCCATAGAAAAAGTTGAGTAACTGATGGAAAACCACTGAAAGCTCATATATTTTTCTCCAGAAATCATAATACTTTTGTTTCAAATTACTACCGTTAACACCTCCTGCTTCTTTCTCTTGACAGGCCCTTGCAGTATCTGCTGCTGCTCAGTGTTTTCTGCCCTTTTGGTTAGGAAAGTGACACACCAGAAACAGTGAAGTTTTGGCCTTAGACAAGGGTACACTGAGCCATAGGTGACCTCTATTACCCAGATGTCCACATGATTGCATGAGGGTCTAGCTTGGGGATTTTTTTTTCCCTATAAGAAAAAAAAAGTTATTTACAGAACTGTAATACAAAGAAACAAAAAACCCCAAATAAAAATAAAGTAAAATAAATAAATAAATCCTTCCACCCCCCCCCCCCCCCACCCCCACCCACCACCCCACACCCATCT
>VZTE01006406.1:41193-82485 GCA_013397775.1 Eulacestoma nigropectus | reverse complement strand
CCTCCCACCCCAGCATTGCACAGGGCAGTGGGGCAGCTGCCCCAACAGGACTCCAACAGCTCCCAGGGAGTTCCTCTGACCAGCTCCAGGCCAGCTGCAGAGGCAAGGCTGACTTAGGCATGGCTGGCTCCTTGGAGGACAAAGCTCTCCCCCCTTAACCAGGGTCAGGCTCATAATTTCAGGCCCCAACCACAGATACCTGTCCTAGGCACCGATGTGTAGACACCTGAGTTTTCAATTCTGAGACCTTCAGCAAAACCCTTCTGGTGGGACTTTCAGCTGAACAGACAAAGCAAAACAGAGGAAACTGTCTTTAGCTGTGGGCAGAACCTCCAGATTCAACATTCCATTGGAATGGGAACTGGTGCTTCCTTTGGTCCTCAGAGAAAAAAATTCCTTCCAGAAAACAGACAGGCACAGCTGTTAATTGTCCATTTGATTTGTCAAAGTTTATAATTAAGGGAATAGGTCTTCCTAAAAGGGAAAACTTGAGCTAATTCTAGAGAATATCATCTGAGTCCCTCTGGAACTGGCCTGAGACTTCCCCATCTTCTCCAGTGTCTGAGCCCACCACACAGGACACAAGAAGCTGGTGGCTGCACAAGGTCATGAAAAAAGTCCTTCTAGCAAGGTCTCTGGTGGTGCTCAACAGTGGAAACCCTGGGGAGAGGACGCGGGCAGAGCAAACTTGCAGGAGGCTTCTCTTGGACACTCTCCAAGCTTCCTACTGGTCATAGCTGGGGGACTTTATGAACCAGGTGTGATTTCTCCATATTCAGTGACTCCTGTTGGAGCTCCCACCACAGCAGTGCCTGGCTAGGTCTGCCCATCCCTCCCGTTCCAAAGTCCTTGTGAGCCATTCAGTTCCTGAACATTCACAAGTACAGAACCACAAGGACATCAGTTATCCTGGTTGCTTTCATCCCTTGGCTCCTGTTCCCATCCCCTGGGAGCAGGCTGAGTCTGTCAGTAGGAGCCTGCTCAGCAGGGAGAAGGTGTGATTTGCACCAGGACTCAGATTCCCTGGATCCTTCACAGTGTCTCCCACCAGGGTCTGAGCTGTGTTGCCTCTGAGCTTCCCAGCTGGATGCAGCTCTGTTATCTGAGCAAGGACACCTCCAGCCTGGTGGGAGGTCATGTCAAAGCGGCATCAGCATGAGAGGAAGGTGTTCCGTGGGATGAGGATCCTGGCAGGGGAGCATGGGGCACTTACCCAGCCCCAAAGCTGGGAAAGCGTGCTTGTGTATGGCAAAATATTAAGGTAAGTGTGGATCCAGTAAGAAATTCCATTATCAGAACCATGAGTTCAAGATTGCTGAAAGTCACTGAGAACCTCAGGAAGAGGCTGAAGTGGAACCCAAATGAAGTTCAAAGTAAAGAGAAAGGAGCAGTGCCAATTCCCTCCTGATGCGAGCTCCCAGAAAGAGCTGCTCTGTCCCTGGAATGATTCCCCCGCACTGTTCCGTCAGGCCATCCCCAAGCAGGGCTGCCTGATCCCAGAGGGTGGAAGATCACAGCTGTGGCTGAGAGAAAGAGTCCCAACAGGGCACTGTGCTCCTCAGCTGGACAGACCTGTGAGCTCTTACGGAGCCCCAGCAGGTTCTGGTCTGACACACAGCAGCATATCCCTGGAGACGGGGATCCAGGGAAACATCCTTTTCTCTGACACAGCCATTTTAACTGAGGTTGGGAAGACCAGACCTTCTGGCATTGCCATGGGCCCTCTACAGCAACACCACAAACACAGAACACACAGGGACACCAGAAGCAAATATGCTGTGAGAATGTGGCACTCTGAGGAAATCCTGGTCCATCTGGACAAGGCGTGCTCAGACCAGGCATTGGCCTCTCCATGACTTTGCCTCTGAGATCCTCAGAATGATGAGAACTGGTGAGGCTGAGCGTCAGCAGGATGGAGGTGTGAGCTCCAAGGCAGGAGAGCTCAGCTCAGCCCAGCTCTGATGAAACAAAGGCAGTAGACACAACCCCAGCTGGAGTTCTGGGGGCAGTTATGGGCACCACAATAGAAAAAAGATGCAACCTATTAAAGAGTCACCATAAGAGGGCCACAAGGATGGTATAGGGTCTAGAGGAGAATAAAGCCAGGTGAGGAGTGGCTGAAATCACTTGATTTGAAAAGAGGAGACTGAAGGGAGACTCACCAGGGCTGCAGCTCCTCCTGAGGGGCAGCTCTGATCTCTGCTCTGTGAGCAGGGACAGGACCCAGGGAACAGCTGGAGCTGGGCCAGGGCAGGGTCAGGCTTGAGATCAGGGAAAGGTTCTGCCCCCAGAGGGTGCTGGGCACTGCCCAGGCTCCCCAGGGAATGGGCACGGCCCCGAGGCTGCCAGAGCTCCAGGAGCGTTTGGACACCGCTCTGAGGGATGCCCAGGGTGGGATTGTTGGGGTGTCTGTGCAGGGCCAGGGGTTGGACTCATGACCCTTTTGTGTCCCTTCCCACTCAGGATATTCCATGGTTCTATGATTCCAGATGCCTTCTGCCCAGACAGACCCTTCAATGCAGACACATCACCAGCCTGACCCTTGGCCCTTCAGCTCCTAAGGTGTTATAAGGAAATCTTTGCTCATGACCTCATGGGGCTCAGCTCCAGATGCCTTGTATTTAGATGGTCCTATCAGATGCCACCTCAAAGTCAAATTCCCCATGTTTGTGCCACCTGAAGATGGGAATCCCTCACCCAGGTTTAGCTGGGAGTGTACCCAAGGTTCCAGAGTTGCTTCAATTAAGTGGTGTAACACAGAATTATTTTTTCCCCAATATTTCTGAAGGAGGTAGAAACGCAGTTCAGAAGAAGACGCAGGTTTGTGGGCAGGGTCTGGGACCTTGGGAGCACATTGTCAGCTCAGTCAAGGCTGGGATGTTTGGGAAGGGAACAAACGAAATTTTTGATGAAAAATTCTTAGGTTTTGAACCTCAATAAAATACAAATGGAAACATTAGTTTAAAACCCCACCATATTCATAATTAAAACAGGAACCCATCATTGTGGACAGAGAAATGACCCATCTGTGCTGTATGTGACCAAGTGCACCAGAAGACTTCAGGCTCCAAGGATGATTCTGGGTTTGGGAGGGACATCATTACCTCGTGTCCCCTTTCTGAGGACAGGGAGGCCAAGGCTTTCCCAGAGGAGCTCCAGCCAGGAATGCCCTACCCAAAACAGGAGAGTGACATGCCCTGCTTGGCTCCCAGCCGAGAGACACAGGAGGAGAGCAGAAAAGCAGGACCTGCACATTGCCCTGGGGAGCTGGTGGAGTGGTGGCAGTGGTACGAAGGATTGAGAAGCCACCAGGTAAAATTTGGTGCAGAAGATGGTGAAACGGGGACTTCTGCAGCCTCTGCTCTGCACAACCGGCTGTGCACCCCTGCTGGGGAGGCAAGAAGGGGAGAAGTGAGAAAAGTCCTGCTTCTTCTGGAGAAATGTCCTCAAACCATCAGGACATCTGGCAGGACAGTAGGTGCAGCAGCCTGTCCTTCCTGTCCCCACCGTGATGGTGGCCAGGACGCTCACGCCTGACTGTGCCGGGAGCTCCCCACCAGCCCCTTTCCCTTGGATGGGTGAAGGGAGCAGCCCCCATTCCAAGCAGCACACGGAGCTTTCCTGGCCAGCACCCCGCTCCAGGAGATGCCACCTCAGTAACTTTGCCCGTGTGATGGCCCTGATGCCCCAGGATGCTGGGTGTGTTTGGGGCAGGATGGTTGGGAAGCCCTGGGAGTGCCCCATCCCTGCCCTGCCTGGCAGCACCGGGGGCATTGCTGGGGAGGGATAAATATTTAGTGCTGGAGAGCTGCAGGTGGACGGCGGCGCTCGGCAGAAGCTGCAGCCCCTCACCTGCTCAGAGGCGAGGCAGGAGAGCGATCAAGGTGAAGGCGCCTTCACATCTCCCCGGCCTTGAACAGCAGATGAAAGGGGGCACTGGGAGCCAGGGATAACAAAAGCAGAGCAGGGAAAGTTCAGGTCAGGCAGGGATTTCTGGCTGGTGGGTTTTCCACTGAGAAATTCTCCCTGCCTCTTTCATGGTGATGAAGATCCTTTTAATTTTTTTTCTTCCCCCTTTCTCCTCTCCTTCTTCTTTTCCTCTTTTGCCAGGCGGATAGCTGGGAGCCGCGGAGCATGTGATGCATCTTCCATATAGGGGCAGGAGCAAAGCAAGACCAACTGATGGACGCCCTAGGGCCAGACTTGCAGACAATATATAACCTACTGCATGATCTAAAACGCTTCCCACTTCCACAGAGCGAACATCAGGCAGAGCGGAGCCGCAGCAAGGGCAGAGGAGTCCTGCGTGCAGGTAAGTCCCCCTCGTCTCCTTCTCCAGGAGGGTGTCCCAGGGAGGGGGAAGGTGCGAGGGACCTGCTCTGTGCCCGGCTGCCGTGCAGGCAGGTGGGATGGGGCAGTTATTGCTGTTATCAGCGGGGATTTTTAAAGCCTTTTTGGTGCCAGCGGAGTTCAGGACAGTGGTGGAGAGAGTGGGAGATGGAATCTGGCAGAGCCCAGCCTCAGCCTCTGTCCCTGCAAACACGGACACGGTGAGTGGGAGAGCATGCCGAGCCAGCCGACGTTCCTTTACTCGCATTAATTGCTGTCGAGGTCCGCCTGGGCTGTGGGAAGCGCCTCGCTCCTGCCCGGCTGCTCTCCGGCATCTCCCGCCCATCACCGTCCCATCCCACCCGGCCCCGCTGGGGGTCCCTTTGCCTTTGACAAAGCAGCAAAAGGAATGCCCAAACAACTTTAAAAAGCACTTTTGCTCAGCCCGCCGCCTCCAGCGCCTGCCTGGCTGCCTTCACCTTCCTGCACTGGAATTTCCTTTGCAAGGGAAACGGTTCCCAGCTGGGACCGAAGGGGGGACGTGGGCTGGAGGCAACGGAGTGGCAAAACACAAACCAAAGTGTGCAGGCGAGGGGGTGAGGGGGCGTGGGGGTGTGGGGGGGTCCGTACAGCCCAGCTGCTGCGGCATCCCTGTACCACACACCCGGCCCCACGGAGGGGAACCAGGCTCCGTGCCGGGGATAGTTTGTGTCCTGCTGAATGGAAAACCATCCTAGCAACAGCTCCGCACTCCGCGGGGCCTCGCCGGGTTTATGGCAGGGAGGGGGGTGTTGGCTTTGGGGTATCGACTGCGCCTGATGGCGATGTGGGGGTTGAGGAGCCCTGGCTGTGTTTGGGGCTGGGGAACCTCCATGAACTGCCAGACTCCTGGAGAAGCCCTGGCAGTCCCAGCTGAAAGGGGATTCCATAACAGTAATCGGGATAAAGATGGACAAAATCATTAAAATGAATGTTTTGGGGCATTTGGGCTTGTACACTCCCAGCAAGTGCACAGATGAGAAAACTGCTCTGTGGGTGCAAGGCTGAGGATGTTCCCTTGCTCTGTGCCTCAGCTTCCCCATCTCTGCACTTCCCTTGCCCGGGTCCTGCCGGTCAGCCCCGTGCAGGGGCAGCGCTCGATGCAGTGCCCCAGTGCACGTAGGAAAGGTCATCCCAGGGGAGCATCAGAACGCAGGCACTGAGCGTAATTCAGATTGTATTTAGACAAGGGGACTCAGAGAACCTGCAACAGGCAGAGGCACCTCTGTGAGCAGAGCCAGCCCTGGGCTGCCACGGCTCGGGGGGGGATGGCTGTGTCCCCATCACCCAGACTGGGATAGGGGTCACCCCGACAGCACCCTGCACCCTGCTCTGGGCACCGAGGCTGCAGGCACGGCTGGAGATGCCCATCCTGAAGGCAATCGAGTGTAATCAAGTTGGGTTATGGGCCCAGGGTCTGCCACGCGGGGCCAGGGATGTGCTGGGGGTTGGTATGGAGTCGAGGGTCTGTGCCGGGCGTCCTGCGTGGGGTCGGTGATTTGGGCCAAGCTCTCTCTCTGCTGCCATGAGCTTTTCCTGGGTGAGGGGTGGAAATCTGATGGCTCTCAGTAGCTCAGCATCGCTGGGATCAGGCAGGACAGGAACGGCTGGCAGAGGCTCAGGGAGTCCCCTGCCCTTGGCTTGGATCACAGCGGATGAGAGGAGAGAACACCTCATCCCCTTGGCTCCAGACCTTTGAAAATCCTTCCTGGTGGCACTGAAATGAGGATAGTTCAACCCCTCTCCAGCTTTTTTGAGCCCCCTTGGTTGTGTTCACACCCCGAAATCCCAGCTGTGAGCAGGGCACCGAGCCGCTCGCCCCAGGTGCACAGGAACCGAGTGTGGCAGGAACTGAGCAAAATCTCAGCTAAATAAGGCCAAGCTGGAACTGCTGGGTGCCCCATCCTGGTGCCACTGGTAAAGCAGGAGGTCCCCAATGCCATACACCAGTGCCCAGCCAGAGGGAGAAGCAAAGATGTCAGGGATTTTTTCCTCCTCATGCAATAAGGTAATCCCTTTCCCCCACTGCTTTTCTCCTCACTGTTTTTCTCCTCTCCCACTCTTCCCAAATCTCAAATTTGGGACAAATTTCAGGGCACTTTCAGCCAAGGTGGTGCCTAAAATCAGCCCTTCTGCTTCTCCCAGGCTCCAGACTGGTTCTGGCTAGCAATGCTGGGTTTGGTGGGGGACACATCAATAGCATGAAGCATCCACTCCAGCGCCATTGCTTGATGCTCCCATCTCGATGAGCACCATCTGGAGAAGGTTTTACCCCTTCATTGCCTTACCCTGATCCAGGGATTGTATCCTGGGTTTCTCAGTGACATGGCTGCGAGGGCACTGCCTGTAGGAACCACCAGCCTTGCTGGGAGCTCTGCTGGGACCAGACCAAGCACAGCTCGTAAGCTGAGAGCAGGACTTGTGTCCCTGCTCTTCTGACAGCACCAGCTCTTGCTGGACCTGGAGATGCCTCAGCTTGCTCTTCTTGGTCTGGGAGGTGGGCTGGGTTGCCCACCTTCGTGCTTGGTTGACTGCCTTGAAGCCCACCCTTGTATATGGGCTGTATCTGTGTTTGCATCAGGCTCAGGATCATTATTATATGCAATTATAATTATTTCTGATTAGAGTGCTACAGAGGTGTGGGGCTGGCAGGAGGGTTGATGGGCACAGGAGGCAGAGCTGTTGCTGTTCCACAGATCCTCCTTATGGTCCCGCAGAGCTTGGGAGGAGAATCCTTTGGATCTGGGGGAAAAGGGTCCGACCCGTTTGTGACACGCCGTGCGGCAGGGAGCGAGCTGCGAGCCCGGATGGAGGGAGCCGCGCGCAGGGCAGGGATTGCGGAGGATCCGATCGCTCTGCGGGATCCAGGGAGGTTTCCTGGGCACAACATCAGGCGTCCCATCCCAAACCCGGGGCAGGCACCGAGCCCGGCATCGAGAGCGCCGGGAAGGGCTGGCAGAGGCAGCGGGGCTGGCACAGCTGTGTGGCTTTCAGAGATATTTGATCGATAGCTCCTTCCTCCCACTCCCCCCGCTCCCCCAATCCCCATATGCATTTTTCATGCTAACCCCTCCTGGGCAAAGGCTGTCTGCGCAGGAAAAGAAACAGAAAAAAACACAAAACACAACAAACCGCAACCAAAATCTACGTTTGTTTCTCTGGTCCCCGGAGATTGTTGTAGTTTAAGGGCCAATCTATAGATTCAGGGCTGGGAATATCTTTGCTCCATGAACAAAGACGGATGAAAAAGCTCCCCGGGGCTTTTCTCAACCTTCTTCAGGTTGGCCCAGAGCTGGAAAAGGCTCTGTACAGTGAGGGATCTAATGGTGCAACACTGCCTGGGCAAACTGGGGAGGCTGGAAAGGGGAGCTGGGCTCCTCTGCAGCTCTTCCTGGGGTCACAGCCCTCCCAGGATATGCTGGGATGCTGTGACTAGTAACCAGGGTCCCTCCCTGGGGTACAAAGGGTCTCCAGGGCTCCTTGTGCGGCTGAAAGTCAACCCACGCATGCAGAGCTGGGTCCAGGGTGATCCCAGGCCACAGTGGCTGGGAAGGCTGGTGGATTCCTGGGCTGATCCTGCCTGGCCCTCACGAAGAGCTCAGATGAAGGTTTGGGTATTTCTCAGAGTTAGGAAAAAACCTGCAGGGTTGTAGCAGAGGGCAGTTTTCAGGGTGGATCCCCTTTTTCGATCTCCTGTTGTCAGTGAGGGGCTCTCCTTTTCTGCTCCCCACTTTTGGGTGGCAGCAGTAAGAGCAGGGAGCACTGCACAGCCCACGTTTCCCCAGTGCTGGAACGCTCCCGTGGCTCCTCTTCCCTTCCTGGGCACCTGCCCAGCCTGCGCAGGGAAGCTGAGAGCCGACCGTGTGTCTGTGCTGAAGGACCGACCCTGGGTGAGGTTCCCGGGATCCCTCCAGACCCACACTCCCCGCTGAACCCCTGGCACCCCACTCCAGGCACAGCACCGACTGCTGCAGCCCCGTTACCTCGGGAGCGTGTCAGTGCCTGTGACAGCCGGGGCCAGACCCACCTCCGCCGGGTTTGCAGCAAGGTGATTCCAGCAGCATCCCAAAATTCCCATTATTTCCCCGTGAAGCCGATGGCACACGGCTCCCCCCGCCCTGCAGCGGTTTCTCTGCTCCGTGAAGAGCCCAGGCGGCGCGGGCAGCGTGCGGGCAGGCACAGAGCATCCTCCCCGCAGCGCTCCCACCGCCCCCGGGACCAGGCGCCGGGGACGCGGCCGCACCGAGACGGCGTGTCCGGGGTCCAGCGCACGGGAGCGCTTCCCGTCTGACGGCGAAAGGGCACGGGCCAGAAATAGAAGGGGGAGGAGGACGCCGTGACCTTTCCAGCAGCCGGTGACGAATAAAACTTTCCGGCTACCTGTAGGAAGGCGCAGGGCAGGCTCCGTTATCGGCTCGTCAAAGGACGACGTCCCCTGTGAGCAGGACAGCCACAGCCACGGCGCCCGGGGGGATTCCTGGGATGAGCCTGCCGGTGCCTGGCTCCAGCGTGTGTAGGGCTCCACACACGCGGTGGGCTCCGGCCGCGGCCGGGAGCTCTCAGGGTGCTCCTGGAGCTGAGCAGGGAGGGAGGACAGGATGGTGGCTGCCACCAGCGAGAGCAGGAGGGCAGAGACATCTCTCTGCTAACAGGCTCCCGGAGGTCCTTTGGCTGCTCCCCTTGGGACACCCTTGGACAAGAGAGGCTGGGATGTCCCCATGCTCAGCCATGTACTCAGTGTAAGGGGGTCCGGATTCAAGACACCCCCAAAGACCCACCCGGGATCCACCTCTGCGTCCGTGCACCAGGGGACAGGCAGAGGCAGCAGGGACTGGGATGCTGCAGCCAGCCGGGGCGGCCGGGGTGCACAGTGTCCCCACTAAGGGCTCAGGAATGTCCCCGCAAGCCCCACAGACCCCAGGAGGAAACTGCGGGGGGGCTGCCCCCAGCCCCTCCTCTTCCCCCCTCCGGGACGCAGTGGCATCCACCCGGACGGAGCGAGGCAGCCGTGCTGCCCCCACCCCAATTGTCCCCCTGCTCGCTGACCCGGGCGGGGGGATGGCAGCCGGCTCCCCCCGGCCCCCCCTCGCAGATGGCGTGGGCAGCCAGCACAGGTGGCCCTGCGCCACGGCAGATTGGGGCCGGCTGCCTGCGGAGTGCCCGGGAAGGGCTCTGTCCCTGCCACGCTTCGGGGACGAGAGCAGAGCCAGGGCCCCCTCATGGCACAGGGGGTGCGGAGCCCAGGGGGTCCCCACAATGCTGTGCCCAGTGCTGGACCCAGCGCTTCAGAGCCCTGTAAAATAATAAACCGAGGACATGGAGCTGGTGGGTCAAGTGTGAGGGGGGACACAGGGTCTCCTCTCTTGGCCCCAAAGAGATGAGCTGGCCCGGAGCATCAGGAGGTTTTGGAAGGGTCCGATTTTAAGGAATTGCAGCAAACAATGCCATGCAGGGACAGCCCGATGCAGATGTCTGGACCGGATCCAACATCTTGTGAGGAGATTTTCAGGATACAGCTTCCCACAGTCCTTCCAGCCAGGGCAAACACCCTGGTGGGTGCCAGACACCCAAACTGGATGGTCTGGGACTCACTTCTAGGAGAAAACGACCTGCAAGAGGAGAAGGGAAGCACCCAAGCTCCAAATCACCCCCACGTGTGGCTTCTGTCTCTCTCCATGGGTGATGGTGCTCAGCCCGCACAGGGCACGAGCTCCAGGGTGGGCACGACCTGGCAGTGATGGTATCGGCTCCAGGGTAGGCACAGGGTGGGGATGATGGTGGGACTGTCCCAGCTCGAGGGGACCCATCCCGTGGCATAGAGGGGGATCTTGTGGTGGAGACGTGGTGCAGGAGCTGTCAGGGCAAGGGTGGTGGCAGGAGCAGGTAAATCATTAATGCCGGAGAAAACCAGGCTGGCATCCTGCCCATCACTCGTCGATAGGAAAAGTTGATGTTGGAAGGGGAATTTTCACATATAACCTTCCCCTCCCTCCTCTGCCTCCCCTCCGGGGGCAGAGGGCTGGAGCAAGGAGCCAGCCCGGAGCCACGCACGCACCCAGCCCCAAACCAGCCTCTTGCCGAGCACGTTCGCTTCCAGCCCAGCTGGTTTTGCTCCCAGCCTGCTCCGTCTGTGCACATTAAAGCTTTTTCTAGGTCTGAACTGCTTTTGGCAAGCCAGGCTCCTGTTGGTCCCCACCACCCTCCCCGTGGCTGCTCCCCCCGATCCGCTCCCCGTCTGGCTCCCGCTCCCCCTCCCCGGTCGAAGCCCTGCCAGGGACATGGCAAATCAGCGCGAAGCCTGCGGGGCAAATCGGTACAAATGAGACCAAGCAAGAGGGTGGGGAGGGACGGCGAAGGGGGGGCGATGACTCCTGGGTTGGCGCTTCTGTTCCCGAGTTTGATGTTTCCTGCAAACAACCCTGTAAATGCTCAGGAGTGGCTTCGGACATCACCTGCCCCCCGCCTCGGCGGGGTTTGGGGACGCTGGGTGCCCGACGGGGGGGACAGCCCTCGCCCCGCTCCCACAGCCTCCCCGCAGCCTCCTGGCCCTGAGCAGGGACCCAGCCGGGACGGGGGCCGAGCTGTAAGTCCTGACATTTCCATCTGTTTTGGGGATGGATGGGGTGGGCGGAGGGTGGAAGGTGCTGGAGGCAGCAGAGGGACTCACTGCGGGTCTGGGCAGGGAACAAAACCCACCAAGGACCTGGAGCGGAAAGCATTCCCCTGTTAAAAGCTGCCTGCTCCTGCCGGATTTGCACTCTTCCAAATAAATTCCCCGGCATCTGGCGGTGCCAAGGGAAGCCTTATGCCACGCCACAGGCAGGGGCTCTGCCGGGAGCAGCAGCCGGTACCCGGAGCGGGGATGTGCAAACCCGCTGGGAGCAGGGAGGCGACTGTTCCCAAGTGACGCTCTTTGATCCCGCTCTCCGGTCTCTTTGCAAGCCGTGTAACTCCTGATTATTAAAGGCGCTCGGCACCGGCAAGGTCATATGGGGCCTTTCTGCTTGGGTTGCTCTCCTAATGACACGTCCGACTGCCTTCACCGAGGATCTGCTCACGCGAGTCCCTGACAATAGAAAGTTTGTGGAGGATTTTGGATGCTGTCCCCGTGACCGTGTGGGGATTGCAGAGGTCTGACTGGTTTCCCCACTGAAAAAATGAAAGGATACATCGGGAAAAGGGAACCAGCCTGGGAGGACACAGAGGGCAGGTTAATTTTAACGTATTTACCTCTCCGTGTTTGTGTAATAATCAAAAAGATCAATGGTTTCCTGCAGGTTTGGAGATGTGATGAGTGTTTGCAATTGTGGAAAAATACAAACCAGGGAAAGCAGGAAATTTAACAGTAAAGCAGTATTGTCCTCGTTATTAATTTTTTCTTTCCTCTAAATCCTTCTTAAATGAAGTGAAAACTAAACTGAGCTGTTGAATTGCCAGAGGAGGTGAGTTACTGAGATGCTTAATGGTGTCAACAAGGAATATACTTCCTCACGCCAGGGAACGCATGTTGGTAGGAATTTTGGCAATTAAATCAAAGGGTCACATAACAAGGAACAGTTCACAGTAGTCAGGGGCTTCTTAAAAAAAGGTAAGGAAATCAGGTCAGTGAGGCCCAGCTGTGCATCAGGGTGGTGGCAAATCCTGGGACTTGCACAGGGAGATGTTTTTGGCACTCCCTGGATGCTGCTGCCCTGCTCTCGCTCCTCCTCCATGGCGAGGATTTAGTTTCCCCTCTGAGAAAATCTGGGACAGGAGGTTGGGGATGTGTCACCCCTCATTCCCTTAGGTCTTCTCACCCTTTCCTGGAGATCCCAAGGAATTTCAGAGCGCTGCCCCACTCAGAGGCAGTGAGAGAACCCCGGTTTGAAGGGGGGATGCAAAAAGACTCCTTTCCTGCACAGGCATCTCGGGACTGTCACAGCGGCTGCTCCCGGCACCGTGCGGGCACCCGGGCCCCGCAGGAATGCGGCTGCAAGGCTGTTCCGCCTCGTCCTGCAGCACGGCACAGGTTAACGAGCTGCATTCCCGCTTCCTGCACCAGCTAATAACATCCCTGCCTCCTCCCGGTGGCTTTGCCTCGGGCCCTTGTTACTCCTCCTGGTCATCCCTTGGCCAGTACAGACCTCGCAGGGCAATTTGGTGGCCAAGTGCTACCTGCCCGCTCGGCGTCCCTGCCTCCACTTACAGCAACATCCCTCGGCTCCCGTCCCCACGCTGCAGCCCAGGCACTGCTCACAGTGTGGGGCCAGGGGCTGAGCAGCTCAGCCCATTTTTGGGGTGCAATGGAGCTGGAAACACAGAGAGGATCCCAGCAGGCAGCATCACCCTTGATCTGCATTAAAAGCCCAACCAAACGCCGTTACCAAGTACCAGGCAGAAGGCAGAGAGGTGCCTGCTGCCCACGGGTCAGCCCACAGCACTGCAGAGGTTCCTGCCCAAGAATAGATAAGTATTTCGAGACTAAAAACATGTTTTGGAGAGAAACCTGCCTGCAAAGAAGTGTGATGTGCTCAGGGTGTGATGTGCTGCCTGGTGTGCTCCGGGTCCCTGCGGAGCAGCCTCCTCCCTCCTCTCTGTTGGGAGCCGGGTATCCCCCAGGAACAATCCGAGTTCCTCTCCTGAAGAGTTTATGGGTGTTCTCGTGTGCTGGCCCTCAGGCAGGGTGTCCCATCCCTGTGAGAAGGCTTCTGCCTGGCAGAGCTCCTCCACATTCCCTGGAGTCCATCCCAACCATATTTTCTGCTCTGCAATTTCTCTGCTGTTCCCAAGCTCTCCCAACCAGCGTTGGACCATTTCCCCTTTAGGTTTTTATTTAGCAGGTGGAATTGTTTGTGCTCCCCTAAGGATGGGGAGGGAGAAGCAGGGAATGTTCCTACTTAGGACCATTTTGAAGTGGATTTTACAGTGGGCTGGATTTCATGGATGTGGTCACGAAACTGCATCGGTGTCGCTGCTGGATCAGCATATCAAGGCCCCCCTCCCCAGATTATTTTATTGGCTTTAACCTTAAACATACCGAGTCCTTCGCAGGTGGCAGTTCCTTGGTGGCTGGTTAGACCTTGTCATTATTTAAATGGCTCCCTCCTAAAACTGCTGGCTGCAGGCAGTGCTGGGAGCTGGCAGGCAGGAGCAGGGATAAGCCCATGTCCTCCTGGGTGGGGCCCCAGCATTGAAACAGCCCCCCTTTTCTAGGGGTGGTTGAAATCATGGCCCCATCTGGGACATGTTTTGGCTAAAAAGAGTCCTGTAACTTAGGGGAGGGGGGATCTTTGGGGATTACCCTGGGAGAACAACATCCCAGCCAAGAAAAAGAAGGGGTGCACTGTGCGTGCAGCAAGGTCTGTTCCCTGTGACCTGTGGTCTCCTTTCCTGCCCTTTCCTGCCCACCTGAGCTGGCAGAAGAGTCCGTCAAGAGGGAGGCAGTGACTGAGGGTGTCTGCTGGCACATTTGTATCCTGAAGGTGTACTGAGGAAAGCTCCTTGGCTATGTGGGGTGATCCCAAATGAGGGCTGGGTGGCTGCCACCAGCAATGCTCTGCTTTGCAAGCCCCTGGGGACACTGACCCAAGTCAGAAAGTCCCAAGAGGGCCAGCTGTGGGATAGCCAAGCAATCCCTGGGCACTGCTAGCTCCATCCCTGTCTCTGCTGAGATGTGCAGAGGTCCCTGCTGAGATGTGCAGAGGTCCCTGCAGAGACACAACAGCCCCTGGCCCTGCAGCACACACGGCTCAGACCCATCAGAGAGCACCCAGCATGAGCCAAACATAATCTTGGTCTCTGGGACAGCTGTGAGCCCTCCTTGAAGTCCTTTCCATCTTGAATGATGGCAAGAAAGTGCCAGGGTGAATTTACTGCGGGCAAATCTTGCCAGAGCAGCACAACTGCCCACTGTGAGGAGAGGACTGGCTGCCGAAACAGGGGAGGGAGAGAAGGGGATCCTGTTTAAATGACCTTAGCAGGGCCCCTGACATGGTCCAGTGTCCTCATGGCCAAATTGGAAATGTAAAGACAAGGTGGGTCAAAAACTGGCTGGACTGCCAGGCTCAATGGGCTGTGCAAGGTGCAGCTCCCAGCTGGAGAAAGGGAATGGCAAAGTCCCACACCTGGGATGCAGTAACCCCCTGCAGCAGGGCACGTCCTGGCAAATGGGCTAAAAAGCAGCTTTGCAGGAAAGGAGCCACATCCAAGACACAAGCAGAGCCAGAACCCTGACTGCCAGGAGCTGGTCCAAGAGAGGAGAGAATGGGAAAGGCTCTGAAGATAGCAGGAAGAATGGAGATAGGAAAGGGTGAGGGAAATGCTTGGGATGTCCTTGTGTGAAGCTCCTCTCCTGTAGCAAAGGATAAGTGGACACAGCAATGGACACATCCAGGAGCAGGAGAGGGCTGGGCTGCAAGGCAGGAGGGAGGCAGGCAGACGAGGGGTGAAGACTCCCTGTTCCTCTCCCCAGAGGATATCAGGTGGATTTGAACTGCAAGAAGGTGCATTTTCTGCTGGGAAGATGGAGAGTGATTTGGTGGAGCAGGACACCTGAGCAGCACATACAAGAACAGCAGGTGGGAGAGAGCTCGGGATGTGAGCAAGGCCATATCAATATGGGAACCTTTGGCCACCTTTGGTGTGTCTTAGGAGACACAAAAATAGCTGGGCTCTGCCAAGCCAGGAAAACCAAAGCAGAAGAGATCTCCTTCCTTTCTTATCATTCCCATCCCCAAGGCATTTATGGACCATGAACTGCCCAAGGATAAATGGAAAATGAAGAGGAGGAGAACATTTCTAGTATGAGGAACTGGGCTGTAGAAGTTCAGGGAGCCTCAGGGAGCCTTCGAGTTGGTCAAGGGGTGACTAAATGCACCTCATTGTATGACAGAGCTTATTGCTTTGCAGGGGAGGTGGCAGAGGAGGTGGAATCTTGTCCATATCCAGACTGGGGATCTGTGCTTGTGTGGGCAGAGAGATGATCCAACCACTGTGTCCACACTGAGGACACTTAGGCTGCTTGGTCTGTGCTGGGCGGGAGACGTGGATTTTGGTAATCAGAGCAGAGCTGAGCCCCACATTGCCCTTCTTGGACTGCTGCTGATGTGCCACAGCATACAGAGGGGACACGGGCCAGTGATCAGAAAGGGCTTCTGGAGATTGCCACCTCCCCAGAGGTCCTCCAGATGGAAGACTGAAAGGGAACCTCCCAGTGCAGGTGGTCACAGGCGGTGGGATCCATCCTCAGCTGTCACACTAGCAGGAAAAGGAGAAACTTGTAAAGGGGAAAGGAATTTCAGAGGTCATAGAAACTGGAAGAAGCTATGGAATTTTTTTCTGGAAGCAGGAAAGCCCTGCACATTACAGGCATGACACAGACTTTAGCACACAGGATGGCTGGACCTACATTCCTCTTCCAGCTGCACACACTTCTTAAGCCCCCCAAGTTCTCTCCAGCTGTCCATCATCTTCCCATGCTCACCATGCCAGCCTGGACACCACCTCCTCTGCACACCCCTGGGTGCCAACCACACTGTTGATCCTCCTGAATGGCACAGACACCTTCCCCTCTATCCAGCTGCACATTTTCATTTGGAGAATGATGATGTCTTCACAAATTTGGAGATCATTTTGCCATTGAGCTGCTGACTCCACGGCTGGGAGCCTGCGGTCTCCAGAGGCTCCATTAGCAGGTAGAGTGGAGGTGGAGGAAGATGTAGGAAGCTCCCACAGTGGGGCCGAGGCAGAAGCTTTGCGGGTGGGTGATATAATGTGGAGAGACAGTCTTACATCTCCTCACCAGGACCTGCCTCTTCCCCCGAAGGGTTCGCAGCAGGAAAGGCTGTAGGAGGAAAGCCTTTTGCGGTGGAGGACCCTCACATCTCTGGAGAGTAGCCTGGAGGCTGTGACGGCCTGATCTCATCTCTCAAGGAGCCTGTGAGTTGTGCTGTGAGTGTCACAGGCAGACGATGATGACTCCAGCCCATTGCCACTTGGTTGAATGCTTTTCACGGGGTGTTGGGGTTGCCACAGGGAGCCTTCGGGCCAACTTTTTGTGGGTGGAGGCTAGAGGAGAGGTCAGAGACACAGCAACACTTCTTGAGCAAATGCACAAATGGGAGAAGATTTGACCCAAAATCAGGGAAAACTTCACATGTGGAGGTGCTGTGACTGCAGCACATGGCAGGGAGTAAGTTCATCATCTGGCTGGAGGACACCACAAGGCTGGGCAGGAGATGCCAGACAACCTGCACATCCAAAGGCAGCAGTGCTCACAAAGATGGACCCACTCCATGTCTGGGCTGGGTTTGGGTCTCACCAAAATCCACCTGTGACGAGAACTAAGCTTCCCCAACCAGAAACTCCAGATCCCTCCAAAGGCTGGAAACCCAAAGGCTGGGAATCCAAATGCTGTCAGATTTGTAGACCATGACTCTGACTTTGTCTTGCTCCTGGGATGTGAAGCACATGGTTTGGTGAGCCCACATATGGAGACAGAGAAGTGGTGATGAAGAACTCTCCGAGCAGCAGAAGCACCCTGAGCTACAGGACACGGGTCACAGCCTCTGGCCTTGCACACAAAGACATGGTGGGTGGGCAGACATGGAAAGATTGGCTGTTTGGAGGAGATAGGAAATCCCAGCTCTTCTGAAGCTGTGGTTTTGGGAAGAGAAGAGATTTTGGAGCAACAATTGAGATCAAGCCGGAGGAAGGCACAGCTCAAGGTGGGAATAGTTGCAAAGCTGCTGATGTAGGGACCCAGAGGCAGAGGTGGTGGGATGGCTTCACACAGTCACTCACACGGTGGCTGTACAGGGTGAGGCTGGGGAGGCGCAGACACGCTTCCCTCCTCTTGCCGAGTGCCTGCTGCTTTGCCATGGCCAATCGCCTTCATCCCAGCTCCGATAAACGCTTAAAAGCTCAAATCACACGACCCCAGGCTATGAAAACGAAAAGGGACCCGATAGCCGCTAATAGCCGAGCAGCCCCTGCGGCAAAAGCGCGTAGTGTAGGGAAAGTGGTTTGCATTGATCAGTGGCTCCCGCCCCACCCGCTCCTCTCCCGCCGCGCTGCCCGGCTGCTCCAGCCACGGCGCTGGGGAAAACGGGATAAAACCCTACGGGAATGTCCAGAAAGGCAGAGTCCGGGTAATGGCAGGAGCAGGATGGTTTGTGGGGTTGGTGTGAGACCCCATCAAAGGGCCATCCTTCTGCTCCACCCTGTCCTGTCCTGGCACAGTCACCAGGGCAACGCATCCCTGGATGACAAATAGCCATGCCAGGGCCACACAGACTGGAGTGATGCTGAGCCCTGGGAAATGAGGGAAGCAGCCGGAAGGAAGCAACTGGTGGATGTAGGAGCAGGGAAGAGTTGTCCCTGTGGTTGGTGACGGGTGTGCAGGGCACCATCGATGAAATCCCACCTGTGGAGGGTAGGACCAGCTTGTAAGAGACCACAGGAATCCTCAGCTGCAGGACGAGGTGCAAGGCAGGAGGTTCATCACAACAACGCTGAGTGGAGAAGAACTTCAGTGCCTTTCTTGAGCCCATTCCTCCATGCCATGTCCTACAGCCATCTGGGAAAGCTTGAGGGCAGCCAATTTCCATGGGAGCGTTGCAGCTCCCTGGCAGCCTCCCAGTCAGCACTGGAGCACTTTGGAGGTCAGCAGCAAAGAAAGGACATCAGTTTGAGAGATGGGGTCTTTGTTCCAGTCAGAAAAGCTGTTGAGGGTCTGCAAAAGCAGAGCAGGGCAAGTTCACATGCCCACCTACAGGTGGAGAGGGTTTGTATTGGTACAGGAAACCCACTGGACTGAGCCCCTTCCTGCAAGTGGCTGCCACACACCAGGAGCGGGCTCAGGGAAGGGGATGGGATCTGGAAAGGTTTGGCCCTGTGTCCAGCTTCAGCCTGGAAAGGAGATGGTGAAGCAGGGGTGTGGTGGTGAACCGTGTGTCTGGAGGGTGGACAGGGACCGTGGCTGCTGCTTCTACCAGTCAAAGAATTGGAGGGCATCAAATGAGACTTGTGGGGACAGGCTGGAGGATGAAGCTCTGGGTGGCGTGCCAAGAACTCCCTGCTGCAGGATGATTCAGGGGCTGAACGTTTCCACAGCTTCCAGAGAAACTCATGCAGATTCAGAGTGGGGACGTGCATTCTGTGGGCTGCATTCAGTGGCACCCAGTCTGCTGGGAGGGCTGATGGGTCAGGAAAATTGGAGCAGTATAGACGATTGTCCTACATCCTGGAAATCGAGTTTTGGCTGTTATTAGAGATGTGAGCTGGATGGACAACTGAGGTGCTGTAGCTCAGCTGCCCCAGCGGTTGTGTGCCCTTCCCTGCATCCCTGTGCCCGGAGACCAGGCTGGGATTCTTTAAGCATTGGAGCACCAGGGACTGCAGATCTTTTCCCCGGGCATCTCTCTCTTCTTCCTTCCCTTTGTCTCTCCTTCTCTTTCTTCTCCCCTTGCCACTCGGCTCCCTCCATCGGAGCGTGCCCCTCTCCTCTCAGCAGTCCCGGGGAGGAGAGCGGGGATGCTGCAATTCCCAGGCACAGGTGCGCGGTCCCCGCCGCGCGCTGCCCCCAGGCACGGCCCCCGCCGCCGCAGCTGACAGCCCACTGGAAATAATGTGTTGTGGCAGAGAGAGACTCAGCAGACCACGAAGATCTGCTGGTGCGGGAACTGCTCAGCAACCAGGAGCCACAACGCCCGTCTCCCGGCTCCGCAGGGCCTGAGCCGGCTCTGGGGATGCCTCCGCTCTGCCGGAGCCTGCCTGGCTCACACGCAGGGCACTTCCCCACTCTCTCCCATTCTTTCTCTTTGCTCTTTCCTCTTTTCCTCCCTCGCTGCTCCTCTCCGCAGCGTTAAGGATGTGGAAGCAGCCAAGCTGCCTGTCCCCACACGGGACATCTCTCTGCCATCCTCTGCACCACCGGGCACAGGAGGGGAACAATCGGCTCTCGCAGCAGCCTTGGAGGAGGAGGATCAGGTGTGCAGGAATGGAACAACCAGTTCCAGTCTTCCAGCAAAGATTTAATCTGCCTCTGGCATATAAACAGCAAATGTTTGTTCAAGTGACCTGCAAACAGGCGACGTGCATCGCAGTGGGGCCGAGGCGCCCAGCTCCCTGCTCCGCCACTCTTGGTTTCTCACCCTCTAGCAGGGTGACACGGGGCAGGGGACCAGGGACAAGCAGGTCCGGGATGCTCGGGGCACTCCAGGCTCGGTGGCTGGAGCCAGGGAGTGATGCTCGGAGGGGCCCCATCCTGCCCAGCTGCTGCTGCATCCCTTCTGCTCCCCTGGGCAGCGCAGCGTGCGCGGAGCTCTCCCGGCTCACAGGCGTGACGCACACAAGCGTGGCTGAGGGCTGAAAGACGAGCGTGTCCCCGCGGGCAGGCGGGGAGCTCTGAGGTGAACCTGCAGGCGGGAGGCCCCGAGCTCTGCCCGCGCATCCCACTGCGATGGGAGAAATCAGCCTGGGCTGCTGCAGGTCAGGGCTGCACCCCGGGGCTCCCCTCCACATCCCAGGGGCCGCGGGTTCGTTACAAGGGGACGTTTTTGCCTATTTTCTGCATGAGCAGATCTTAGTGGCAGGGTCGACTAGCAGCTCAGCCCACAGCGTGGGCATGCAGGGGGTTGTCCCCCAGCCCTGCCTGCAGCTCAGCCTGCCCCTGGGAGAGCCATAGCATGGCTCATACCCTGTCCCCATGGCAGGTGGGAGATACTTCGCTGTTTGATGTCAAACCTCAGAAAGAAATTTGAAAGGGTTCTGTGCAGGTAATTCTGCCACACAAATACTCTCACCGTGCTCCCAGGGGAAGAGGATGACCTTGGTGCCCGTGGTGAGGTGAGTGAGTACCAGAGCATGGGAGCATCCTTCAGCCCAGCACAGACACTGCCTGGGCACGGGGCTGGAGGGACTGTCCCAGGGCCACTGGTATTGCAGGCTGCAGCCAGAGCATCCCTGTGTACCTGGAGCAAGATGATCAGGGAAAAAAGCATGGGGCCGTGGGGCTGCAAGGTGAGAGGCCAGCCCCAAGGGTGTGGGCTCACCGAGGGGAGCAGCAGGAATGCCATCCAGCCGTGGGAGGTGGGCACTATCACAGGGCCATGTGGCAATCCATCCTCTGGTGTGGTGCTGCTGCAGGAGCCCCTTCCCTGACCATCCCACTCTGATCCCAGACCCTCGGCACTGCTGTGCCAATCCCCCTGCCCTGGGAGCTGCAATGCTCCCCCCCAGCCCTCAGGGAAGCCTCGCAGACCATGTGCAGAAGGATGTGGGCTATGGCTGGGCACACTCCAGGCCGCTGGGGAGCAGGGCCCGTTGCAGGGGCTGTCAGCTTCTCGAGCCACTGCCTGGACCTGCGCCCAGGCAACTCCTTGTCCCAGCTGCCCAAAGTTGCAGAGACACACGCTTCTGACCCTCCAAATCTTGTCTCCTTCTTCCCAGAAGCCAAGGAGCAGATTTTTTCCCCAAATGGCTCCAGCTGCCACATTGGTGCCAATCTGGAGCCGCTTCTGGCCTTCTCCTTTCGGGGCTCTGCATTCCCACACCAGCCTGGCTGCAGGGCCTCTGGGGCAGAGCTCTGCCCTGGGACCTGACGCATGGGGGAAGGGTCTGTCCCCTGAGAAATGAGCCCCAAACACACAGAATGAGCCCTCAAATTTGCTGCTCTCCCCAGGAGAAGCTGGCAAGTCTCTCCAGAGCAAAGCAGCATCTGAAGGGGTGACACAGGCGTTTGCATCGGTGTCGGCTGCCCTGTGACTGCTTGGCCATCTGTGAAGGAGCCCAGTTTCATGACCATGGAGCCTGTGCAGGTCTGGCTCCTCTGGGAGATGAGGAGTGGGGGGGCTGTGCCCCCTGCCCACTCTCAGAGCTGGTGGGGGCCAGGCTGTGGGACAGGCATGACACTGCTGTCCCCAGGGAGGTTGTGGTGGGGGGGCAGCTCAGTGTCAGGGTCCTGCAGGGGATATTGCTTGGACATTTTGATCTTGGCACCACTTGGAAGTGGGGGAGGTGTAGTTTAGCCTGGATTGGTTTTCCAGGCCAGATTATCCCAGTTCTGTCACAGGACAGTGTCAATCCCACAGGCCAGGGAGGCGGGACTGCTTTTCCAGCAGTAACACCAGGTTACAGGCACTCGGTCTGCAGCCTCTCCCACCCAGTCCATCCATTCTACCGCCCTCTTTGCACCTGGATCACACATTCACATGCAGGGTTGCAGGTACATGAACTTAGCCCAGCTCTGCAGCAGCTTTGGTGCCAGAGCTTTGGAACACCTCGGTTGGCTCTGGCACTGCAGTACCCCAGGAGATGGCAAAGCCAAATGAGTCCGTGCCCAGCTCGATAGTGGGGCTGCTGACTCTTTTCTCTTCTATCCCCTGCCCTCAGCAGGGAAATGGTCCCTGAGCTGGGCTGGGGCTGCCCCAGAGAGGCTCTGGCTGGCCATGCAGGTCACCTGGGTGCCTCAATGTCAGTTTGAGGTGGTTTAGCTCCAATGCCTTTAATAGTGTTTATTTTCCTTTTCCTCTGGGGTGGTTTAAGAGAAGAGGGTCGATAATGGGATCAGCATATACAGGCATACCTGTAGGGTTTGGGCAGAAATTCCATCACTGGCCTGGGTTTAAATCTCAAACCTGGGAGCTCCAGACTGAGGTCCCTGAAGCTCCACTCTGTGGGGCCAGGAGGTGCCAACAGAGCAGAGCCATCTCCCTGCGAGCTGCAGGCACAGCTCATCACCTCCATGCTGTCCTTCCAGGGCACACTGTGCTTCCCAGAGAGGTGTGGGAAGATTCACCTGCCGTGCCCCTCCATTCCCACCAGGAGCCACCTCCAGGCAGCCTCCACCATGTCCAAGGACGACGTGGGCTGCAAGCTGACCTCAGTCTACAAGCACAAGGAGAGGAAGCCGAAGAAGCCTCACTACATCCCGAGGCCATGGGGCAAACCCTACAATTACAAATGCTTCCAGTGTCCCTTCACCTGCATGGAGAAGTCCCACCTGTACAACCACATGAAGTACAGCCTGTGCAAGAACTCCCTGTCCCTCCTCATCGAGTCCGACTGGCCCTACAAGAAGGGCAACCTGCTGCATCCGGAGCTGCGGCTGCTGCACACGGAGAGCTCCCGCCTGCGCGGGCGGCGGGACGAGCAGGACACCTGCGACTCCTCGGCCACCCCGGGAGGCTCCGTCCGGGCCAAGCAGGTCCCCAGCAGGGATGGCCACGAGGACAAGCCGATGACAGGGGTGGAGATCCTACCTGCTGAAGGGGCTGGTGAGGAAGGTGGCCAGTTCCAGGAGGAGGAGGAGGATGTTGCTGGCCTGCTGAGGGAGATGGATGCGGGGGAGAAGAAAGAGAGAAACGAAGAGCCAGGTTGCCAAGGTGACCCAGCTGAACCAGAAGTGAACACTTTGGTCTTCGGCTTCAAGAACAAGAGGGACAACAAGCCTTGCAAGGAGGTGGAGCCCGACTTCATCATCACAGATGTCTTCTCCCTCAAGAACCATGTCATGAAGAGCAGGGAAATGGCCTCCCCTGACCTAGATGCTAAGCCAAAGCATTGCAAAGTGCCAAAGAAATGCCTGGCCAGCGGTGGGATCTTGATGGAACAGTGGAAACTGGTGGCAAATGGGCAAAGGAGGAACACACCTGAGGTCTCCCCACCTTGTACCGACAGCAACATCATCCCGTGCTACCCTCCTCCAGCCTACAGTGACTACCATGAACCTCAGGGCCTGAACCTCTCGCTGCTGGGTATTAACTACCCTTTGAACCCCAGTCTCTTCTCCTACCTGAGCCCCGCCATGGCCAACAGCACGACAACACACCCTCACTTGGCTCAGCTGCCCTTCCTGGCCTCCACAGCCCAGCTGATGCACCCCCATGCCTCCCACTTCCAGCCTCTGCAGAGCCCTGAGCGCTCAGCCTTCCTGCCCCGTTTCTACTACCCCCTGCTCTTTGAGCACACCTTCGGCTCCACGGAGAACAAGATGTCCTCCAGCAAGCCAGACCCCCAGCAGCTGGTGGGCTCAGTCATGCCCACGCCACCCCAAACCAAACCTTCCAGTGAGCCAAACAAGCCTGGGCTGCTGAAGGTTCCTGTGCTGAAGACAGGTTTTCCTTGGTCCAAAGGTGTCCGGGAGGAGCCAGGCTCCGAGCTCGGCCACTCTGCCATGCTGGGGCAGGAAGAAGAAGAGAAGTGGTTGTCCCAGGAGAAGGAGAGCAACCCGGCTTTGGGCCTCAGCAACCTGCGCAAGAAGTCAGCCACTGACATCTACCAAACCGTGGTGGGGATGAAGGATGGCGCTTTCACCCACAGCAGTGTCAGGAAGACAGAGTTGCCAGTGGTGACTTGTCTGGAGACCAGCAGCCCTCCGGGAAACCCCTTGAAGAGGAAGTTCCCTGCCAATGGGCTGGATTTGATAGGACCTGAAAGGATGATGCCTGGGAAGCTCAGCTACCAGAGCAGGTAAGGTGCCTGAGATCTCTCTGCCTCTTCCTCAGACTGACCTTGTTTATCTCCATATCCTGTTGTAGTTCTGTTCCCCCACACTGATCCATGGGATGAGGCCCAGGGAGCTGAGCACTCTTCAGGCTGGTGGTCCACACCAGTGTGCACCCAAGCAGACCTCCCTGCCCTCCAGGGCCTCAAAAGCCCCCAAGTGCCTCCAAGCACCTGGGCAATGTCACACGTACTGTCCCTTGCCTTCCCCTGATCTGTATAGAGCCAGAGGTGATGTGGTGTCTCTCTGGGGTGGACCTGTGCTCCCCAGGCACCAGGAAAGCACCTCTTGTGTCCCCAGATATCCCAGGTTTGCTGCAACAATCATTGTCTATTTTTAAACATACACATTTGCATTCCTTTGATTCACCTTCTGGTTTCAAAGCCCAGAAGGAGGGTCACGTTCCCAAACATTTCCTTTTACCTGAGGCTAGAAATGTGCACAGCTCCTTTAAACAGAATTTCAGTTCCTCCCCTGGTTGTGCAAGTCCAGCTGTGGCTCCAAGAAAAATGTCACAGTAAACCCACTGCTTTGACACCCAGAGGAGCTTTTTCTGGAGGAGATCTCTGTGGTTTTCTATCTCCACCTGCCCTTTCCATGCTCTCAGGCTGGCTGGACAGATTCTCTCCAATTGGGCCTTCAGGACTGTGGGATGGTCATTTCCATCAACATTTTCCAGTGCTCCAAGAAGAGGGGGAATCCAGGCTTGGCTAGCTGAGGTGGGATCAGCACCATCTCCCCAGACTGGCCTCTCCCTTCGTTGGTGCCATGAAGTAGTGTGTGTCAGAATCCATCCTCCTCTGGGAGAACAGTGTCAGGAGCAGGTCCAGCCAGGGCTCTGCCTGCTCTGACCAAAGCCCTTCCTGGAATGGTCTCATGCTGGCAGCAGCCAGTGGAGGAAACCTGGCTAAATCTGGTAATGCTGGCCCTGGACATAAGCCCGAGAATTTTCCTGTCTTTTTCCCTACTGATTGTATCCACTTCTTCTCTGCAGTGGTTCAAGGGACAACCCTGGCCACATCCCCAAAGCCCTGGACCACTGGCACTCGGATGGCCAGCCTGAGGAACCAGAGAGGGGCAAAGACACTGAAGTCCTTCCATCTGTGGGTGCTGCCCTGGACCATGGCCTCTGCAAGCAGAGCAGACCCCAAGAGACTTCTGCCACCATGGCAGGCTCTGAGGCCACAACTGTGCTTATCGGGGACCTGTCCAAAACCTTGGAGGAGTACCAAGAGGTGGAGAAGAAACTGTCTGATCTGGCAAAGGAGGACACCCCCGGGCAAAAAGAGCTGAGGGACCAGCTGGTCAAAATCCGAAGAGAGCTCTACCACATCCACCAGGCACTGGAGAAAGCCGCCAAACCCCACGAGGGGCCTCTGGACCTGTCGGTGAAGAGATCCTCGGAAGGTCTGGAGAAGGTCCAGGAGGCCAAGAAGGAGCCCTGCAATGTGAGCCTGGGAAGTGAGAAGTTTCACGGCAAAGGCCAAGGGCCCCTCAGCAAATGTCCAGCCACTGGAGAGGCTGGAGATGGGGAAGGGCTGCCCAACTGCCTCCTTGAGGCCGAGAACAAAACCATTGACCTGCTGATCAAGATGAGCCGCTCCGAGAGCCTGCGGGCGGCCTCCTCCGAGGCCCCTCTGGGTGCCGTGATCAAGGCAGAGGTGCTGCCCCTCACCGTGCCCCTGGAGCTGCGCCACGTCATGGAGCCCTACTACAGCCGGACCACCAAGTGCGAGGCAGACTCCAGCGTCCTGCTCTGCTCCGACGGCAGATCCAGCAGCACGCAGGGCCCGCAGCTCCCGGTCAGCGCCGAGGATGGGCCCCTGGGCTGCCGGGCCATGCAGCGCTCCCTGTCCTGCAGCCTCCCCAGCGACACCGATGCCGTGTGTGTCCATAGCCCTCTGCATGCTGACCCCTAAGTCCACCTTGCTCAGAAGTTCCTGGATCTCACTGACCACCTCATGCTTCACCTTCCCAGTGTCCCACCTCTCCACTCCTCCTCTTCCCCATGGATGAAAGCTCCACCACGGCCTGGCTGGGACCACGTTGTGTGGGGTTCCAGCAGCTCCCCCAGCTGAATCCACAAGGTGTAAAAATCCAGTCCCTGTGCTCCCCAGTGTGTTACGGACAGTGCTGCTGGGCTCTGCATGCTCCCAGCCTCAGCACCCCAGTCCTGGAACTCCCTTCGAAAGGGGAGTCACCAGCAGGCCCCAAGAGAAAGCTGCTAAAAGCAGCAAGATGAAACTGCCAAAAGCACCAAGCTTTCATCAAAAGGCTCACCCAGCCGTCTCATCAGGGACACTCAGGGACATTTGCAACCCAGTTCCCACAATCTGTGGACAGGGGAGGGACTACAGAGGGCCAAGCCTTGGTCTAGGTTGTGCTCAACAGACCACGGCTGTCACCTTGTACAAAGCAAAGACACAGTGGCTTCGTCCCATGGAGGCTGGAGGGTCACAGCCAGGAACCAGATGCCCAGCTGGATTGAGCCAGAGGCCAAGCGTTTTCTGCACTGTGAAGACAAGAACACCCCACCAGTCACAATGACAAGTGTGACACAGGAGCCACCTTGCCAGCTCCACACCTGGGTCCTGAGCTCTTGCCAGGGCCATTTGTCACGTGTAGGGAATGCTAGGCTGTGGGGAGTTGCTCCTGTCCACTGACCATCCAGCGTCCGGCTCCTCCTTTTGCCTTCACACAGAAAGGAACTTCCCTCCCTCTCTCCCCATGCAGATGTGATGCATGTTCCTCACCAAGGCCCCGATCCTGCAGAGTTCAGCTCCCAGGAGCTCCTGCTCGCTAGTCCTAATCCCCCAAACACTGGCACATGGGACAGCAAAATGGGTGAGACAATGCTGCCGTGAACCACAGAGCTCAAGGGACACAGATCCCAAAAAAACCTGTGAAGGGACAAACTTGGCCTGTCCCAAGATGGAACAATGCCAAGCAACCATCCCTGAGCCAGAGCCCTGGAGATCAAACCACCCAGGCAGGTGCCTGCTGCTTGTGGGATTAGCACTGGCCTTCCCAAAAGGCCACGTTCTCCCTGTGTTCACTGGGGGCTCCTGATTCTGTTGGGCAGACTGGGACCCACTGCAGGGCAGTCACACGTCCCTGTCCCCACCACCCTTCTCAGAAGCATCTGCTCTGGCTCAGGATGCCCTCATGCTTGGGCCAGGAATCCTTGAGTATCTCCCCATAGCATTTCCTCTTCCATCCACACTTTGTGTTCAGGACATGGTGGGGTGTTCTGTTAGCACCCAGGGCCTTCACCACCTTGGTGGCTTGTTCCTTGACATGGGAAGTGCTGGGATGGGGGCCAGGAAGGCAGGACAAAGAGGACAGTGGCAAAGTCACAAACAAGGGACCTACACAGCACATCCCAGGGGCTTTACAGTCTGGGCCCAAAGAGGACAATTCCACTGTGGTGGCTGAAGAAGGCAAGGCCCCATGTGGGACCTGGGACTCATGGGTGCTTTCATGGACCCGGACAATAGGAAGAGTTGGCTCTTCTCACCTGAGTGCTCTCTGGACAAAGCTTCCACCTCATCAAAGGGGTTTACTTCTCACTGCAAGAATTTGCTTAGGATGCCGGGGTCCGTGGGGTTATTGGTCTCTTCTCTCTAGAGGAAAGTGTGGGGTGGGGGGGAGGGGGACATTCAGAAGGAGAGATGCTCAGTTTGGCAGTTCAACCCTTTTGAGCCAGCTCCAGATCTTCCTGATGGGCCACGTCCTACTGCTTCCCAGCATGGCCTTGGTCCCCCAAGAGACGGTGGGAAGACCCCACCAAAACAGACCCCAGAACCTGGGTGGAAGTTCCTCAGTCCCAGAGCCCAGGGAGGTGGCATTGCCCAGCCTTTCTGGGTGGGGATTGTGCTGTCATGTCTGGATGCCAGAACACCATCAGCACAGCAGACCCTCCACATCAAGCACCTTGCTCACATCGCCCACTCCCAACAGCCTCCCAGTCTCCCTCCAGCCTCTTCTTCCATCCTGTGCCCCTCTGTCACCCCATGCCCTGCTGTCACCTCCTCTACCCAGCTCCGTCTCTGCCCTGGCAGCCCCTAACCCCCGTGTCAGCACCTCCCTGTTCCCATATCTCAGGGGTCCCTACTCTCCCCCCTCACCATCTCTTCTTCCATGCCTGGACCTTCACCCCAGTCACAGCAGGAAAGCCACAGGCACGGCCAGGAAGTTGGAGTCCCATTTTCTCGTGACATCCTTTCCTGGCCTTTACCTCCTTTGAGGAACAAGTCATGTAGGTCCCTCTGCCTATCTGGAAACAGCATCTCCTCCCAGTTCCAAGCATCATCCCATATTTTTAGCAGATCCCCATCTGAACATGGGCACCTTGGAGGTCCAGGACACCAGAGGGGTAGCTGAGCTCTGGGACCATCAGCCCTGAGCTTCCGCAGGAGATCCATGCCCGGACCAGCAAGCAGTGCTACCTTTCACCCCTTTTTAGCTGAGATGTTGCCTGCACACTGTCACCTCTCTGTCCCCAGCCCCTGACTCCATCCTGCTGCCAGAGCTGGGATGCTGCCCAGCTCTGTGGTGCCCATGCTGTGAGCTGGGCATGTCCCATGAGTAGAGCTGGTACTAGCAGCCCTCCCTGTGTCATTCACTGTGTCTCTCACCTCTGCAGACAGCTGGGGGGGCAAGTGGAAGCTGGGGGCCGATCACACAGTATTTATTGTTCACAGTTTTACGAATGTACAAAACAAAAACCAAACCATTAAAGGGAAAACCTCTGAGTCGAAGTTGCTGCTGGCTGCTTTGTTCTTTCCTGGGAGCTCTGCCTGCTCCGGCTGGATCCTGCAGCAGTCCTGTGCCATAGTCCTATCACTGAGCCTCTGTTTTTGAGGTGCCAGGTGAGCCACCAGCAGGATGTGGCCAGATGTTGACTCTGGCTGAGTGTGGTCTGTGTTTACATGGGTGGGGTTTGACTCTTTCATTCTGCTGGATCAACACTGGGATCCCACTGGCTTGTCCTGTTCTGGGGAGAGGGGCTGCCCACTTTGTCTGACAGCAGAAGTCAGGTTGAGAAATGCCCTCACATAAGCTATGAGGATCCTAATTCATAGAATCCCAGAATTCCAGAATGGTTTGAGTTGGAAGGAACCTTAAACCTCATCTCTTTCCACCCCCTGCCATGAACAGGAACACCTTTCACTATCCCAGGTTGCTCCAGGCCTCGTCCAACCTGGCATTGGACACTTCCAGGGATGGGGCAACTTGTGCCCAGCTTCTCTGGGCAACCTGTGCCAGGGCCTCACCACCCTCACAGAGAAGAATTTCTTCCTAACCTGTAATGTAAACCTACTCTCTTTCAGTTTGAAGTCATTCCTCTCGTCCTATCATGACACTACTTGCTCCTAAAGAAGTCCCTGCACACACACTTGGCCTTTTCCTCCCATCTCCTTTACAATCCACCACAGCTGGACCTTGGGACCACAACACCAGACCCTGAGTTCTGGTGCACGGAAGAGCAGAGAGAAGGTGCAAGGTCACATCCCATGTCTCCAGTGCCACTCCGTCCCTCAGCCTTTGCACCTTGTCCTCAGGGGTGCTGGTGGCACCCCCACAGAGGGGATGGCTCCCCTCTCTGCCCTGCCATGGCTGTGCAAGGTAGTCCCCTCCCCAGGGACTCCTGCCTGCAGGCCACCGGGGAGGTGGCTGAGCTGGTGGCACCATTCCAGTTGAAAAGATGAAAGCATTTACCCTTACATTTAAATAATGGATGGGAGTTGAACTACCGGGGTGGCTTATCCAGGCTGCAATCTGCACCCCCAGGGCCCTCAGCCCACTCCAGCACAGGACCCATTACACGGCTATTTGGTCACCCTAAAGGCATCTGATAGGGAGCCATTACCCACCCTTGACACGCAGGCCCACCAGATAGCCATCGTTCTTGGCCATGGTTGACCACACTCCCCCTACTTGCATGTCCCCCTCATTTTCCTGCCATCCAAGCCCACTCCCAATCAACAGATGGAGGACCCAGCCAAATCCCTCCCCTGCCCTGATGAGGCAGCAGCCCCCCTGCTCCTGGGGCTGGGGGGATGTGGGGTCACAGCAGGTCCCTGGCACAGCTCAGAGCCCAGCAGCTCTTGGTCAATGGAGCTGCACAACTTTTATGGGTTTCTAACCCCAGGTGAGTACAGCTGCTCCTGCTCAAGTATTCCTTCTCCTCCGGCTTCAAGAGCAATGGAGAGCTCAGGGATTGGGAGGGAGGGAAGTTTCCTAATAAATAAACCCTGAGGGAAGGCTTATCTCAGGCAAGGCAGTGGAAGGAACCAGATTCCAAGGTTCCTTGTAAAAGAGGAGGTTTTTACGCTCCCCATCCCATTGGCACAGGGACGTGGTCCCAGGGAAGCTGGGAGTGGAGGACACGGAGGGTGGGTTTGTTGCATCCCCAGCAATTTTTCCAGCCACATTGGTGTGACTGTGAGCTCTGGCTGGCTGCCCTGCCAGGGTCAACAGCAAGGGGAGACAGTGCAGGGGCAAACCAGACACCCTGGGACACAGGGATAGGACCAGAACTCCTGGGGAAGGCTGGCAGGACGTCTTGTCAGGCTGCTCATTGTGAGCAGGGCAGCCCTGAGCATGAGGTGGGAACATCCCAGAGAGCCCTGAAAATGCCGTGTCCCCAGATTTCCCCAGCTTGGTGGCAAAGGGCCAGTGACAAAATTTGGGAGTGGATCCCATGCTGGAAGAGGACATTCGCTGTAGAAGTACAGTCACCAGGAGTCCCAGGAGTCATCCACCTGCATGGAGGATGCCTGGGGCTGTGGTGGGCATCACCTTGTCCCACTGCACTCCAGCCTGGCAGGGAAACCGTGGTCCAAGGGATGGAGCTGAAAACTCCCTTGAGATTGCCCACAAGGAAAAGATGTGGTAGAGCCAATGCCATGTCCAGAGTTGGGTGCTGCCAAGCACCAGCAAGGTGCTGGCTGTGACACCCAGAAATGGGGACACATTTGGTGCCAGGGGGAGTTCACCACTTGCACACAGCAACGTGCAGCTGGGTGGGGGAGATCCAAGTGATTTGGGACTACGCAAATCCAGAGGCCGTGACAGAGATGACCAGGAGGGCGAGTGCTGAGGTGCCCCACCCTGCTGTGCCAGGGCATCCCAGGCCCCACCTGCAGCAGGCTGGGGAGCTGGGTGCTCACTTGGAACTGTGGGCTACCAGGTGGAACCAGCTGGGGACGAGAAGTGGTTCCTGCCCAGCACAACCAGTTTTCTCTTACCCCAACGTGGGCAGGCCAGAGCTCGGAGCAGTGGAAAGTTACCAAACATGGGCTCAGGAAGGGCCAAGGTCGGCCAGGAGATTTCTGAGCAGACGTGTGAAGCTGCAAAGACAACCTGGAGCGGAATTGCTCCATCTCAGGCAGGAGGGAGGCAATGACCTGGCTTTGCAGCGGTGACAGGGCAACTTTAACTGCGAGCCGAGGGCAGGGAAAGATACCAGGCTGAGAGGACTCTGGAGCTGGGAAGACAAATCAGGAATTGACCCCAAAGGGGCCTCATCACTCCAGAGGGCCTGTCCCAACCCACCTTGCACTTCCTGCCTGGGGAAAGGCTGGGAAGGTTTTCTTTCTGCCAAATGACTGCACGCTGGGGAGTAGTTTCCCCATGACCTTAAGTAAGGAGTGGTGTTGCTCTTGGGAGCTCCAAGTAAAGTGTCCTGGAAGGTACTAACAGTGCCAGGGGAACACAGTTCCCTTTGTCTCTTCCTCACCTCTCTTCTCAGCATTGTTCCTCCCTTTGCTTGGAAGCATTAGCACAGTAGGAGCAAGCAGGGGAGGCTGTGACTCCCCTCGAGGCACAAATGTTGCCCCCAGGGCTGGCAGCACACCAGGGAAGCAGCACAGATGTGCTGAGACCTGGCAGGGGCTGATCTGCCAGGGCAGTGCAGATCAGAGGGACAGCCCAGCCCTGGCCGCCGCCTGCTCTCACCCAAACTGCAGCTCCTGGGGAGGAACAGCAAGTCCTCCTGATCCTCCTGGGAGCTTCTCTGTGGGAGGAAGAGGAGCAGAGGCAGCCAGAAGGCATCACTCCACACATTGCCTGTGGCTTATCTTGGATCCTCTGCTCCCAGCTGTTTGTGGAAGCAGCACTACTGCTCCTCACCACTCTCCCCACCACAAACACTGTGGGGGCACCTCTGCCTCGAGCCATCTCGCTGTGCCCTGGTGACTGTCCCCTGGCTCTGACGGGAACACTGCTGCACTGCTGGAGTATTTTGAGTCCCACATGAACTCTTCAACCCCCGTCAGCCACAAACACTGAAGTGCAGGGCAGTCCCTGAGACTGCAGCTCCAGAGCTGCTCTGGCAGCAGCTGTGTCCTCCACCCCTCCCATAGCATGTAGCCAGTGCGGAGGAGTAGCTATCCCATCTCCTCGGCTCTAAATGAGGAAAAACAGTACAAAAGGCTACAAAATTTCCCTGCTGCGTTTTCCCATCTGTTATTGCAATTGGAGGTTTCCTTTCCCTGCTCCTATATGCCTCCGAATGGATCGTTTCCCTGGGTATTTGCCCAGGGCAGAACCTTTCTAGCTTTGGAGCTGGATCAAAGGCCCACCGAGGGAAGCACTGAGGGTTTAAGTACTTAAAAGAGCTGGGGCCTGTGAGAGCAGTGCTCTCTCACCAGGGCCGATGCTTCCAAAGGCAGCCAAGCTGAGCAGAGAGAAGGTTTCCCTCAGGCTTTGCAGGCTAAGGCAGGGTGAGATCCCGGCTGCCGCTGCTGCTGTTTGATCAGCTCCTGCCTTCCTGCCCACTTCCCTGCCTGGAAGGGGCCCATGCCTGCTGGGACTGGGGCAACGCAGGAGACGCCAAGTGGTACCAGGGCACCACGGCTGCGTGTTCCCCACTGCTGCCTTGGGGTGCAGGAGAAGATGCTGAGGGTTGAACGGTTGAGAGAGAAGGAGCAAACATTCCTGCAAGGCAGAAGCTTCCCGAAGACCCAGGAGCACCTGCACAGCCTGGGCGGCCCTGGCTCCCCGACTACAGGCAGCAGCTGCTGCAAAGCCAAAACACCCCCATCATTTTCCCAGATCTGGGGCTCAGGGAGTCAAAGCACTCAGCCCCTGTTATTTGCTCCCTGATTTTAGGTGCAGGGTACCCAAGGCTGTTGACAATTTGTGGTTTGGGTGGGAAGTGGGAATAGAAATTGTAGGTGCAGGTGCTTCCTTGCCCACCTGTAGCCAGTGGCCACAAGCCTGTGGCACATCAACAGTGCCAGCCTCCACCCTTCCTCACCAGAGGAAGAGCTGGAGCAATCCCTCGTGGAAGACCAATTGGCTCAATACCATCCATAAGGGAATGTTTCTGGCACATCGCTTTGCTCCAGTAATAGCCTTGCCCCTGGGATTCTACAGAGCTCCTGGACATCCAGAGCCCTCCTCAGTGGGCTGAGCGTGGAGCTGTGTTTGCAGAAAGCTTCTGTTCGTTTCCCACTTCCTGCATGGCCTTGGGATGCTGTTCCCTGCCAGGACAGGAGGATGCTTCGCTTTCCTCCCACCACCCTTCCAGACCAGGTGGAGAGGCCAGGATGGGGTGGAGGGAGACAACCTGGTGGGACCATTGCCCAGCTCCCATGGCCCTGGGGACAGGCTCGTGCCTGGGTCAGGTGGAGAAGGGGGTGGCAATGGGGATGCTGCCACCAGGACAGGGATTCATCCACAGGGCTGTTTCTGGCATGGAAGGGGCTCTGTGGCAGTGCCCCACTGTGCTTCACAGCTTCTGGCTCTTCCCAGCAGGCTCAACAGGGACTTGATGTCCCAAAGAGGATTAACTCTCTAATCCTCTTGAGAGCCTTGTGAGCAGGGAGGCTGCAGAGGAGGAGGGAGAAAGCGAGAAGCTGAGGCATCAGCTGAGCCCTTATCAGACCCTGGAGAATCTTTTCCATTGGTTAGCTAACCAGGAGCAGGGATTCCGGGGTGTCCACGCTGGCCAGAGGACAGGACCAGGTCAGTTTTAGGGTCCAGAGTAGTTACAGCTTTCCTTTCTTGAGGGATTTCTGTGATGTCTGAAGAGGAGCTGAGTTCTTGCTCTCACCTCCATGGAACCAAGTTTAGGAAACCCCAGCTCAGTCTCAGCCTGCGTGGGGGATCAGACTCCAAGAGCTGTGTCCCCCAGGGTCCCCAAGTCCCTGCATGTCCCCAACTGGACACTGCAAGCATTCCATGGAAAGTGGGGGAGTGCAGCGAGGACAGAGGCTCTGCTCAGGCTGGGGATCATGTTTTCTGTGTGTGGATGTGCAGTGGGTGCTCCAGCTTCCCACCGAAACCTCTTGCACAGTCCTGGGATACGACTTTCCCTTGCGCACACACGCAGACACAGACACGGTGCATTCCAGCTGTTTGATGATCAGTGCCAATCACTCCGTGTTCTTCGGACAGACGGGGCCGCCTGGTGTCCGCGCAAAGCAATGACCAGCCCGTGTCCAGCCCGGCACCCGCTGCCATCCCGCTCCGCCCCCTCATCGCCCTTTCGGTCCCAGCAAAACACTACAGCCCTCGGCCGCAACCTTCCTGTGCTGACAGTGGTGTGGAGCAGGCTGGGGACTGCTGGGATCCTCGGGGCAGGAGTGCTCTGGTGTCCAGCAGGGACCAGAGTGGGCTGGGAATGCTGAAACCCTCGGGGCTGGAGTGCTCTGGTGTCCAGCATGGACTTGAGCCACAGGAGGGTTTTGTTGCACCACAGCTGACGCTGGACTGACAATGTGGACTTTTGGGTCCCCCCACACTCTCCCCAGTCAGAGAGCTGTGCTCTCGGTGGGGAAATATTCTCAGTGGATGGGTTTGGGTTGTTTTTCCACAAGTCTGTGACTTGGTAACTCCTCTCGTGGGATCTCCCACTGGCTCCCTGCACATTCATAGTGTGCCAGGCAGGCACCGTGCCTGTCTCCCTGGGCATAGGGACTGGCAGAGACCCAGGGCTTGTGTGTTCCTTGTGGACACACAACCGAGAGCTGCTGCCCCGTGCCAGGGGAGGGAAAGCCACAAGGGTTGAAGTTTGCCACTTTTACCTGCAAGGAATGTGCTCGAGGAGAGCCTGAACTGAACCCGGCCTCTCTTTCCCTTGGTCCATCTCCAGCAGCAGCAGGCTGACCATGCCCACGTCCTTGAACCCTGCAGCTCCTGGTGCCGGCGTGGGCATGGGCTGTGCCAGGGCTCTGCCATGACACAGGCGTCTCCTGGGGTCCGGGATGGCTTCTGAACAGGTTGTGACAGAGCCACGGTCCTGGAAAGGTGAACGGGAGCCCCAGGGCCAGGCTGTGTTTGTTTATCCTGGTGATGGAGCACACAACAGTGAAACAAAAGGTCAGACCCTGTTGCCCTGGGAGATGGTTTTTGAAGCTGCCTCCTGTCCTGCTGGGGCTCGGATGGAGCAGCCCCAGCGCTTGTCATGTCAAGTTATTTTTGTAATTTTGGCTGGTAATAGGTCTGAAGCAGGCACTGTGAGGTTCGGGGATACACTGATCCAGGACCAGAAGGGCCCCAAACACCTGGCGAGAAGAGCACCCAGCCCTGGGGCTTTGGAGGCAGATCCCCATCCCACAGCTCCTGCAGCCAGCCAGACCCTAACCTGCTTCCTTAGTCCTAAGGGTGGCACATGCAGCCGCTCCAAGCATCCCAAAAGGTGGCTGAGTCTGACCCAAACTTCACTTACATTTGGCCCATCTGAATAATGAACAGACACAAACTTCTTCACGACTTGGCCAGGTTTAAGGTGGGTGGTTTGAGCTCACTGTGGGCAGAGGTGGACAGGGCACTCAGGAAGCACTCTCAGGAATCACTGCCAGGGAAAGAGGGCAGGTTCTGAGCAGCCCCTTGCAGGCTGCTCCTTGCTAACTCTGCTTTTACTCCTGATCCTCTTTGTTGGGGCACAACTAATAAATGCCACCATCAACTCCAAGCATGGTTTTTGTCCAGTTATGGGGAGCCTGGGTTGAGCAGCGTGGAGATGGAAAAGGGGGCTGATCTGCCTCTTCTAGAGCTTCTCCATCACTGCACCTCAAAGCCTGACATGGCAAAATTCACCAGTCTCCTTTTTGTAAGTGAGGGGACTGAGGCACACACCTGCACCGTGCCCAGGCTGGGGCACATGGGGAGGCAGTGGTGAAACCATGAGGAGCCCTGATTCACAGTGTGAGCGTCCCTGTCCCATCCCAGCAGCTGCCAAGGGTGAGGAGCAGCAAATCAGCCCTTCTGCCTCTACATAAAAGCCCCAAATCACCCCTGCAGGTGGGTAGTTCCCTGTGACAGGAGCAAGCAGGCGGGACACAGAATGATCCTGGGGAAAAGGCACCTTGTCTCTGGGCAGGAAACCAGCAGGGAGTAAAAACCGTGTGGATCAGCCCTTGTCTTGCTGCTTCTGGTTGTCAGCACAGGGAGCTGTGTTTACCCAGACTTGAGGGCAATCGCCCGTCACCAACAACACAACATCCCTCGGTCCCACTGCCCTGAGCCTGGCGAGGGAGCAGGACGGAGCCGGTGAGAGGGCAGCGCTGCCAGGGAAGGACAGGCAGCCTCCAGGACAGTAGGACTGAGGTACAGGATCTGTGGGGCTGGGCTCGTAGCCACAGGTGGTTGGCCTGAGCTGTGTGGGGGACAGTGTCAGAGCCCTCTTCTGGGGTTTGGACCCCAAGCAACTCAAGCTAGGCTCAGGACACACCATCAAGGGTCTGATGGCAGCTTTGGGTGTCAGTGCCCAGGAAGCGAGGTGGATGCTCCTGATGAGGGGTGTGTGGCAGCTGGCACATCATCTCCCTGGCAGTGACTCAGTTTCCCCATCTGTAAAATCCAGTTTCTTGGACTGAGGACTCTGTCCAGCTCTGAAGGAGGACCCTGACAAGCAGTCCTGAAATATGGAGGGCTTGTTTCCACCAAGCAGATCTCTGCTGCTGGAGACACAAGGCATAACCACCATGGGGAAGAAAAAACCACCATGGGGAGGAAAAAGCTGTTCCCAGGCCCCAAAACCAGCAGAAATTTGATTTCTGTCTGTATTCTCTCACCCCCACCATCGCATATTTGCATTTGGTAGCTCTGCAATTATTCAGGGATGGCTTTTAGATAGTTGTAGTGTTTGCACATGAGGAGGATTATTCAGCACCATATGTCTTAGCTTTCTTCAGCTATGGTCTGGGGAAATGTCACTTTCGTGAGCAGCATAGAGCACATGACCCAGGCAATCATGGGACATGGGGTAATAAAAGTGGAGTGATGGCTTGCAAACAACTCAGAACAGCCAAGTGTGCCCATTACAATATTAATTATAATCACATTTAAAGCAAAGTGAAGCTGTGCCTCTCCAGGAGCTTTAATGAGGTCATATTTCTCTTAACATTTCCCTTGCCAGCTCCTGGCTGTGTGTTATAAGCCATACTCCAGCCAGGCCTGGGCAGAACACAGCAAAGCTGAGCTCCCATCACTGCCTGGTTTTAAAACAGAGGGGGAGTGGACAAAATACAAATTTGGGTTCTCATGGTGGTTGTCATGTCTGAAAAAAATGGTGAAGCCTGAATGTATCTTTCACAGCAGAACCTCCCCTTTTCTTCCTGGCAAGTTGTTGGCTGCTTCAGAGGTAACTTAATCAGCTGGTGCTGATCTCTGCTCCCTGTGACCAGTGACAGGACCCAGGGAATGGCTGGAGCTGTGTCAGGGGAGGGTCAGGTTGGACATCAGGAAAAGGTTCTTCCCCCAGAGGGTGCTGGGCACTGCCCAGGCTCCCCAGGGAATGGTCATGGCACCAAGGCTGCCAGAGCTCCAGGAGTGTTTGGACAATGCTCTCAGGGATGCCCAGGGTGGGACTGTTGGGGTGTCTGTGCAGGGCTGGGAGTGGGACTCCATGATTCTTGTGGGTCCCTTCCAACTCAGGATATTCTGTGATTCTATGAAACTATTTGGATGGGAAAGGGGCTGCCCTTAGCAAAGACATGCACTGGCCACATGTGACATCTGACACATGTGGAAGTCGAGGAATGGTCACCCTGAGTGACCCAAGTGTTATCATGGATTGAGCTTGGTTTGGAGAGATAAGGCTCACAGAAAATAGGGGTAACGAGTGCTAAAGACCTGAAAGAAGCCACTATCTCAGGAACTGGACAGGTTGAGGTCCCATTCAATATGTTCACATACAGGGCTCACCTTCACACATAAATCTTCAGGCCACATCTGACACCAGTTGAGCTATTGGAGCTGTTGGACCTTTTTGGCTGGCTCCTCCAGCTGCAGATCCAGCTTGCTGACTCTTTCATTTCTGTGCCATGGTCCTTGTTTGTCTTTATTTCATAATTAGCTGGCAATAAAGTGACGTGGTCTCTCTGGCATGAAGTGAATCCAGACGAGCACCAATGCCTTGACCCTCGGTAGACAGCAAGCACCATAGCACGGCCCCAGAGATGGCAGCAGGCAGGGACAGTCATGGTTCTACTGCTTCCCCCAAACAGGGACAAGAGATTTGTCATGGACGACACGCTGGAGACCAGCCAGCTAAAGAAGAAGCTTCTGAAAACCGTCTACAGCCTCCAGCTGAAGTCATTTGCCACGCTGCAGTCAGCCAGCCCACTGCTGCACAGCCAGCGTGGCATGGGCATGGTGACCCAGCACCAGGTCCACCAGCTGGCAGATAAGGCCAAAAGCCTGTGTGGAGATCTGGACAACATCAAGAACCTCCTCCACTATTGCCAGGACGAGCTGGTCCGGCAGATTCCCAACCCCACCGGCAGCCGCTATGGGGGTGTCAGTGGAATCCATTGCTCCCTGGATGGCTCCATCTACGTGACAGCTGAGAGTGCTCCCTGGGTCCACGTCCTCAGCAGCACAGGTCACACACTGCAGTCCCTGCACTGCCAGCAAACGGGCAAGGGAGGCAGCATTTTCTTGCCGGAAGATGTGACTGTGACTAGGATGGGAATGGTGGCTGTAGCTGACATGGTGAATGAAGCCATCTGGGTCTTCAACCCTCACACCAGCCTCTCCAAGGGGGAATGGATAAAGGTCAGGAAGGGTGGTTCCCCCAGGGGTATTGGAGTAGACTCTATGGGCAAGATCCTGGTAGCAGACTATGCACAAGGCCAAGTGCACAGCTTTGCTCTGGACCATGCCTTCAGAACACTCAATGTTCACTCTGTCCCCAACCTGCAGGGACCTCGCTACGTCAGTCCAGTGCCCAGTGGAGGCTTTGTGGTGAGCGAGGAGTGTGGAGACGTCAAGGTCTTCATGAGCAGCCGTAAGCTCCTCTGCTCCCTCAGCAGCAAATACGGACACCAGTTTGGCAACCCTGCTGGGGTCTGCGTGGACACGGAGGGCAGCATCCTGGTGGCAGACGAGCAGCGCCGTACAGTCCACTTGTTCCCAGAGCATGGAGCTCCCATCTGCCTGGTGTCCACAGGGCTGCGGAGGCCCGCTGGCATGGCTTGCTCCTCCTCTGGGCACCTCTTTGTGGCAGACGCAGTGGAGAACTGTGTCAAAGTCTTTAAGTACTGTGTGAGGCCCCTGTACAGACCCACCAACGCCGGGGCACCGTGTGCTGACCCCAACCAAACATCCAGGTGGGGAGGGGGGGTGGTGCCCTTGCAGCCCCACTGAGCTGTGTCTATTGGTGGGCTGAGAGCTCCACTGCTCCCACAGATTTGTGTCATAAAATCATGGAACGGTTTGGGTTGGGAGGGATCATAAAGACCATCTCATTCCATCCCCTGCCATGGGCAGGGACACCTTCCCCTAGACCACATTGCTCCGAGCCCCGTCCAGCCTGGTCTGGAACGCTTCCAAGGCTGGGACATTACCCCCAGACCTGACTGCCTGATGGCCCTCAGCTTCTCCAGGACTAGACCAGCTCTGTACCCACCAGAGTACCTAAAGGATGACCCAGCTACTCAGAATTGGCCTTGCACTGGTGCCTTGGCAAACTTGTTATCACCACACCCTCGATTCCTTGTGTGTTTTCAAAAGCTAATATAAATATTTCTCCTCTCTCCATATGATTTTGGTGTGCCATGGTCCCATCTTCCTGATGCCAGAGCATGACTGGAGGGGTAAGGCCATGCCAGAAGTCCATATTCTATCACAGAATCATGGAATCACACAATGGTTTGGATTGGGTCCTTAAAGATCACCTAGATCTACACCCTGCCGTGAGTAGGGACACCTTCCACTAGACCAGGTTGCTCCAAGCCCTGTCCAGCCTGGCATGATTGAGCCAACTGGTCTGTACTAATTAATTCCCAGGCTATTAGGGAGGGTTTTGCAATCAGAGAACGGCACACTGCGTCTGCAGCAGACTTCAGGAAAAGGGTAGGATGAAGGTAACTCCTTCTGTGCTGCATTCCTGACCTCTACAGGGAAGCAACAACCACTGCATGGAGTAAATTCCATATGGAAATGTGGAACTCCTCACACTGCCCCACGTCCTGGGGCTGGAGCTGCCCTGTTGTCCTCTGGAGAGAAGGGCTCAGAGCCGCGTCCGCTGCCTTTATCGGCAGGGGCCAGGGGAAGGCGGGCAGGGTGTGCCGGCACAGGAACGGGCGTTTTCCTCTCCCCACTCCAGCCCTTGCTGTGGGCACGGAGCTCAACGGCTCCTCGGTCTCTGCTGATGTCCCTGACCCAAGTCACCACCTCTCATCCCAAATGATCCCCGGAGAGGGCCTTGCTCCCTCCTGGCCCTGGAACAGGCACTGAACACAACAGACAGCCCGTGGTGCCCTCCAAGACCCCTCTCCCTGCAGAGTGAGGCAGCAGCACGGAGGGGGGCTGCATGGTCTGCAGGAAGGGGGGGATGAACCTGTCCCATCCCAGGAAGCTGAGCTCCCAGAAAACCAAATCTCCCCCACCTTATTTCCAATTCTGTGGCATCCAACAACAAAAATAAAACCCCAAAACTTTTCTCTAGCCCACCCCCACTTCTGCACCTGCTTTCCCTTTCCATGTGGGCCCCCCTCATGCTGCCCAGCATCTTCCCAAGCTCACTGGCCCCAACCCACTGCTGGATCACAGGACAAAGCTCTTGGGCACCTGTTGGCACCCGTGGGCCTCTGCTGGGCCGGGCATCCACTGAGGCGGTCAGGATGGGGGTCAAGAGGGTCCCATCAGGACAGCTGAGCCCCTTGCCAGTGGGATGGGGAACAACAGGGTTCCCTGAGAAAGGTGAGTCCTTGGATTTTGGGGATGAAGGACAATGGGGTCCCACATGGAAAGGTGAGAGCCTGGCCTGTGGGATGAGGGACAGCAGGGTCCCATGAGAACAGCGGAGTCCCTCGATTTTGGGAACAGAGGACAACGGGGTCCTGTGAGGACAGGTGAGCCCCTGGCCTGTGGGGATGGAGCCAAGAGTGTCCCATGAGCACAGCCGAGCCCCTGGCCCCGCTCCAGCCCGGGCGGTGGCAGGGGAGGGCACTGCCGCTCCTTATCGCGCGGCTCAGGCGGCC
>VZTE01006406.1:0-40949 GCA_013397775.1 Eulacestoma nigropectus | reverse complement strand
GGCGGTAGGAGCGGGGCGGGCCGGGCCGGGCCGGGCGCGGGGCCTGCGCGGGCACCGGGAAGGCCCCGCCGGGCCGGGGGCAGCGCCGGGCCCCTCGCGACACTGAGGGGCTGGAGCGTGCCCAGGGAAGGGAACGGAGCTGGGGAAGGGGCTGGAGCCCCAGGAGCGGCTGAGGGAGCTGGGAAAGGGGCTCAGCCTGGAGAAAAGGAGGCTCAGGGGGGACCTTGTGGCTCTGCACAACTCCCTGACAGGAGGGGGCAGCCGGGGGGGGTCGGGCTCTGCTCCCAGGGAACAGGGACAGGACAAGGGGAAATGGTTTCAAGTTGTGCCGGGAGAGGTTTAGTTTGAAGACAGATAGGATAGGTGGGGAAATTCCTTCACGCAAAGCGTGGTCAGGCACTGTCACAGGCTGCCCAGGGCAGTGGTGGAATGCCAGCCCTGGAAGTGTTCAAAAAGCCCTGTGGTTGTGGCACTTGAGGTGGTGGTTGTGGTGGTGCTGGGGGAATGACTGGACTTGATGGTCTTAGAGGGCTTTTCCAACCTTTACAATTCCATGGTTCTATGATTCTTTGTATCCTGGCACTAACCCCCTGCAAGGACTGTGGAATGCTCAGGTGTGGGTTGGCTGTGGGATCAGTCCCCCTTGGCACCCTGTGGCCACAGGACAGCCTCTGCGGTGAGACCATGGCCACGTTCCACCGTTCACCTTTGCTTTTCTCCTGTATTCATTTGTTGGTTGCATTAACACGTTTTAGGTAGTGTTTATTTTGTTGGTTTTGGTGACCTGAGATCATTGCATTGATGCTGTCAGGGAAAGGTGGATGTTTTCAGCAGAAATAGGTGGATCTGGAAGATTTTAGGCATTTGATGAGCAGGGACTGCATGAGCATTGGTAGGATTTTTCTGTTAAAATTAGCAGCAGTGAAACAGTTGACTGTGATGACATTTGATATTTCAATCAGTCTATTGAAATGAATGAGGTGGATGCACGACAAGTCATGGATTTGGGAATACGAGACACATTAACATAACAATAGTTGATCAGCCGGTTTTCAACTATCAAGATATTTTATACAGCCTGAAAATGGTATCAGAATCTTCTCTGCCATGTCTCCAACAGCCAAAGGGCAGATCATTTGACCTGAGCTATAGCCAGAGTAGTGGAGTACATAAAACGATGTCAGTTTAAAAAGTTGGGGAAGGTGTAAGAGGAAAAACTCACAAACTAGAGAAGGTAAGGATGAAAAGTGTTTCTGTTCCATGAGAAATTTTCCCAGAGCATTGTGGCTATCTTTAAAAACAGTCTCAGTGAAAAATAAATGTGTGTATGAAGAGTCAGTTGACAATTCCTTTCTGAAATGTCCAGTAGATGGACAGACCTTTAAGGACAGCCATTCACAGACACTGAGAGTCCTTTGTACCAATACTCGCAACAACTCTCCCTCCTTCAGTGGGAAAAACATCACGGGCTGCCTTTGATGTTTTTCCTTGGACTGAATTTTCTGTTTTGCTGCAAAACTGCAAAGTACATCCCAAGGCTTCCCTCTCCTGAGGGATTTTGTTGGCAGTGTGGTGCTGGAAGTACAGTGTTCACGGGTGCTGAAAGCAGCTAGCACTGGCCCTCGCTGCCCCAGAGATCCTCTAGCCCCCAGCAAGATCTGGAGGCCACAGAGGGGCTTCATTTCTCCCTCTTTGACCAGAGAGATAACCTCAGAGACCTGGAATCTGTGAGGAAGCAGGATCTCAGAACAATCATAGAATCGTGGTTTGACATGGAAAGGACCTTACAGACCATCTCGTTCCACCCCCTGCCATGGGCAGGGACACCTTCCACTATCCCAGGTTGCTCCAAGCCCCGTCCAGGCTGGCCTTGGACACTGCCAGGGGTGGGGAGTCCACAACTCCCCAGATTAGCCCACTGTGAGTGATTAACCCCAGAGGTTAATCACTCCCCATAGCAGCTCCTCCATCCCTCCATGCTATAGGAAATTGTCAGGTGCTGAGCTTTACTGGCTCAGCTCTCCGGTGCTAAGGGAGAGGAAAACAAAGCCACCAAGCCCTTCTCGCTGCGCATCCTCTCTCCGTGTTGTAAATACCCTCTGTGTTCCCTTTCCAACTGACTGGGTCCCTCGCAGAGGAGCAGCCTCGGGGGCCTGCGGAGTTTTCACATCCCTAACAAAGCGCTGAAGGACAGGAAAGGACAACGGGCGCCGGACGCTGCCTGTTCTGCGCCAGCGCCCTCCTTACTGCAATTATATTCCTGTTAGAAACCTCCACCTTATTTAAAGAGACACTGTCAACTGCCTCAAAGCTCCTTTTTGGAAAAGTCTCCCAAGGCCATTGAGATGTGTTCTTAATGATGGGAGAAAAGCACTGGAGATAAAGAGCACTGATAAAGCAGAGATGCTTCTCCTTTTTTAGGCTGTTGAATCTAAAGAATTAAAACTACTTCAATTAATCACTATAGTCCATTCTGACAAAATGATCGTCTCAGTTTCCAGGTGAGGAGAGTGAGGCAGGAGGAGCTGAGCAATGTGATCAAGGTTGCTCAGTGAGTTTGCTGCAGAGCAGAGGGTTGTGAGGTGATCAAGGAGACTGTATAGCGTGCACCAGTGTTTGATTGTTGGTAGCAGCAGGAAATACTCCCCAGAGGCACCACGGTGTGCTATGATGTAGTCCCTTCTCTGGGAAGTGCTCCAGCACATCCAGTGTGGGATCCAAGATCTAAGGCTGGGTGGATTCCTGATCTTGGCTGGTCTGACGGGCTGTGCTTGTCCATGTACCACCACAGAAGACCTCTCCAGGACTGGGAGAAGGCCTTTACTGGGAAACTCCAGGCTCACCTTCCCTCACTTCAAAGACTGCAGATCGTCAAGAGCCTCCTGAATGTGTGTATGGCTGTTGGCTGTCACTAATGTCATTACTCAAGTGGTTGGGCTTAGTGTTTTCAAACATGCTTAGTTCTCCTCTCCGGTGGCTTTGGCCAGCTCAGATTTTCCTTGCATTTACTCACCATCCTCAAGTTTAATTTTTGTGTTTATTGGCAGGTGTGCATCCCTCCAGGGTCACTGCCATGGTACTGAAGGTGTTCTTTCCATCGTGCTGCTCCTCAGCAGACAGCGGCATTTTGATCGGCCGCTGGATCTCGGAGCAGAACTCTGCTGTCGTCCTTGCTGTGGTGCACTTCCCCTTCATTCCTGTCCAGGTGAAGCAGTACCTCGGGGAAGTTCAGCGTGTGACTAAAGTCAGTGTTTCTGTGCTTGGCTCATGGAGCAACAGCAAACAGGAGAAAGAAGAGAGTCTGAGTGAGTTCTTGGAAGACCTTGGGACCATATTCTGCCATGAGCCATGGATTCAGATAAGCAAAGAGGGAGACAGCAAATTCTGGAGCTGTTCTACCCTTCAGAAACACTCTAAGAACCCTCAGGAGGAAGAAATCATCTTGGTGTACTATGACCAGCGCAAAGTCATGCTTTCCCATCTGCACCCCCCTTTGGACACAGCTGGCCAGAGGGCAGAGGATGCCTCAAAGCTCTCGGCCATCTTTGACACGGTGGCCAGGAGCCAGGTCCTGTTCATGACGGACAGGTACGACGAGGGGCCCATCAAGCTGACCCACTGGCAGTCGGATGGGGTGGAGGCCAGTATCATCGTGGAGCTGATGAAGCAGGCCTCCGTGCCTGCCTGCATGCTGCTGACATTCCTGCTCTCACTGCTCTCTGGGATCTGCAGGAGCAGGTAGGTGATGTGACATCACCCAGTTTGTTTTGCCTGGAAATGTGATTTGTGTTTAGGCATTGCAGGACTACTGCTCAACCCCAGTGAGAAATGTGATACAAAAGTGTTCTGTTGGAAACAGGCTGCTGCAAGAGGTCCTGTTGGAGTCTGGGGAGCTCCACTGAAAACACAAGGCCACAAGGCCCCCTCAGATCTCTTCGTGGAGCTGGGAGGTTTTCTGAGGAGGCGTGCATGTTCTCCCCATTTGCAGCAGGGATAGTTCAGCCCTGCTTCAGTTTCACAGCTGAAACAGTGTTTCATCACAGCTGAAACAGTGGATTTCCGGCTGTTCTGTGGCTGACAGAGTGACATAAGGCTCTCCTTAATGGCTCCATAGCTGGGGACTCCCTGCTCCCTGTTTGCTGTGAGTCCCTCTGCAGCTGTGAAACATCAGCAAATACTGTTTCTAAATCCGTCCTCTCTCCAAGAGACTGTGGTGCTGCAACCTTGGCACTTCATAGAAGTTTAGAGGGATTGCTGGTCAGCCTGAATCCTTGGTGAAATCCTGTTCTCACAGCCGTGAGCCTGAATAGGGTGCTCCAAATGTAACACATGGCAGGTGCTTGGACTGAAAAGAATTCTGAGCAGATTTAAAGGGGAGAAACTTAGAATCATGGAATAATTTACCTTGGAAAAGCCCTCTAAGATCGTCGAATCCAACCATTAACCCAGCATTGCCAAGGCCACCACTCACCCATGTTTCCAAGTGCCACGTGTTTTTTGAATACTTGCAGGGATGGTGATTCCACCACTGCCCTGGTCAGGCTGCCTGGAGAGGTTGTGACAGAGAGGAGAGTGGAGTTCTGGTTCTAAGCTGCAAGGGGACACTATAATTTATGAAATTTTGATAACAGCTACTACTATATTCATGGATAAATTGTCTCAAGTACAGCCTAAGGGAATGGAGATTTTTAACAGGTTTCCAGTTGTGTGATATGGCTGTAAAAGAATTACAGTGAAACTCTTCCCATGCAAAGATTTTCTGAGCAGTTGGGTTACACATTGTGGTACACAAGGGGAAAACTGTCCAGTTCTGGACTATTGGAAGAGATTTAGGTTCAAACCCAAACCTGATATCATCAAGGACCCCTGTGTCCTGGGACTGCTCTGTAGATACTGTGTGTTACTGGTTCTTAATGGCGATTCAGTCACAACTTTGTGGTTGGGCAGAAGATTTGGAGTCAGCTCCAAAGGTCCTTTTTCTGTATGTGTGCCACCACCAACAGACAGGATGTTTCTTTTCAGACTTGGTCTCACTTGGTCTCACCTCAGCTGGTGCCAGGACTCAGGCCAGGCTTAGAGTCCGATTAAGCCCAAGCCTTGCAGGCATCCAGGAGGCTGCAGTCTAAGCATAAGTTGGTAGCTCAAGCTCAGCTGGCAGGTTGGGCCCAGATAGCTGCTACCCACCTTCTCAGGAATTCTGACTTCAGCTTTTCCTAGGGCCAGATTGGATGTTTTGAGGTAGAGCAGCAGCCAGCTGTACCTGCCAGCAGGCAGAATGCAAGGCTTGCTGTGCATGAACCTACACTGAGCCTGTCCTTAGCCTTGGGAGGCAGAGCTTTCTCTCTCCGTTGTTTTATTCACCCACAGTATCAGCTTTATATTTACTTATCTTACACGTGTTTTAAAACATCAGTCTCGGAGAACAGAGGTTAGTACCTGGCTTTATAACAAGCCTCCTGCTTGACCTTCTAAGTTATTTAAAGGAATTTGGTTCCATTTTGCACGTGATGTGTGGTACAACCTCCTTCATGCCAACATACTCGAGGCAGGGAAGGTTCAAGATGTCATGTGCAGGTGTCCTTCCAGTCCCCTTCTCCCCATGCTGGGACAGGACATCCCATAAAATAAGATTTACTGGGTTTTTTCCTCCTTCGGGTCACAGGACTTCTTTTTTTCCCTGTTTTTTGTGATGTTAAGGGATAGTCAGTTTTGAAAGGCCAAAGAAAGAGATCAGCAATGTCCTCTCAGGCTGCGGAGGCTTTGGGATTTTTGGAAATGCCCCTGTTGTGTATTTACACAGGAGAAGCAGGGCAGCAGTGTTGGAAATCTCAGGGAGTGAGTTGCTGCCATCCCTCCAAGCTCACCCAGCGCTCCCAAGTCTTGCACACCGAATTAAGGCATTTCTTCAGCACCACCGTGTGCTAAGGGATGGCCATTGCAATTCTGCCTCAGAGGGACTTGAGGGCAGCATTCCCATTATCCCTGAAGGCCTTTGCTCTTGGAGACATTAGGATGTTTTAGTCTTGAAGCAATAAATTCTGCGTGCTCCTTTTAAAAGGGTCTGTTTATAAACACCTTAAATTCCTCATCCAAAGGGAGGCACTGTTCCTGCAGTTTCTAGCAAGGAGCAAGAAAACACTCAGGAATTCTGGTTAATGGAGCTTAATATTTGCGTGTGATTCAGATTTGGAAAGATTGCTTTTCATCTGATAGCTGAAAAATCCCCTCTCACTCTTGGGAAAAAACTCAATTGGAAAATCAAGACTTACTCATGGAGGCTATGTTAATTTAGTGCTAAAATTCCATATATTTGGAAATACCCCAAAGATCTCCTGCTGCTTAAATAATGCAATGACAAAACGTCACTGGATTTTGTTGGGTTTTTTTATCTGGTTGGTTTTCCATTGAAGTTCTGAAAATTGTTCTATATACTGTGTGATAAACAAGTGGGAGTATTTTTGGCAATGCACAGTTGGTGTGCAAAGGGGTAGGAGACCACGCAAGGAATATTTTTTGCTTTCTTCCTCAGTCCTCCTAGAGAGGAGAGTTCCCATAGCACATCTTGCAGCTGCTCTATTGAGCTTTTTGCAGTATGTTTGTATTTTTATTTCAATAAGTATGTGTATGTATTTCCTTTCCAAAGAAGGTATGTGAGTGGAATAGAGGTTGTGCTTGTGGTGGTGAGTGAAAAGAGAGTCAGTTGTAGCACAGACAAGGACGTCCTCTGATGTGTTTTTGGGCCCAGTGGAGGAGCTGAACCATTGCATGCTGCAAGGGGTGCACAATGTTGTGGTGCTCTGGGGATGAGGCTGCTTTGGGAATCATTCCCACTGTGCGAGACATTCCCCAGGCAGACAACAGCAGCCTGTCCTTTCCCTTGGCCGGGGGTATCAGACTGGGGGTGACCCAGGGGCTGGCTGCCTCCAGCTTGAGGAGCAGCCATGGATGGTGAGAGACACCCGCTGCTGAGAGAGGATGGGACTGTCACCCAGTGAGAGTGTAGTGTAGCACAGGGCCCCAGAGCTGCTGCTTTTTGCCTGAACTGACAGGGTCTGGCAGCTGGTGTTTGACCCATAATTCTTCACCTTCAGCCATCTGTACATAATCCCACAGGTAGAGCATTTCTCCTTCCCTGTCTTTGCATTTCAAGTGCAATTCTCTGCTATAGTCAAGTTTTGCCACACCAGAGTTTGTAACCACTGGGCTATGGTATAATTGGAAGGGAAATCTCGTCTGCTCTTGTGTCTTGGTGAATCTGTGAGCCCAGGTGTGTGTGATCAGTGGCCAGAGCAGTCACCCCCCCCTCTCCCTCCCCTGCACGGTGCTCTTTTCTCCACCGCCTCAGCTCCCTCCTCCTGACAAGTCAGCTGAGGAACAGTGCATTCATTTGTCTCCAAGGTGGGAGGCTGTAGCGAAGAGCTGAGTAACTTGGAGACCTCAAATTAAGAATGATTCACAGTACACTGCGTGTGTTTCAAACCCAATGTGTCTGAAATTTGAATGGGGAGGGAGGGGGAAGGGGGGACTTCAACACTCTCGTCCTTAAGCTGACAAACTGTGCATGAAGCGGGGTTCAAAGGGCTTAGGAGGATGTGGGGAGGAAAGGGACAGCAGCACCAGGGAACCGAGCAGGGTTTGGAGGAACTGTACCCTTGTGATAGGTGTGAATTGTATAAATAGCAGTGGGCACCCCAGTGTGCCCATCCTGGCCAGTCCTGGAGGCATCTGCTGCTGGGCACGGGCTGGCATGCTCCAGGTGAAATCCATGGAAGGCACGCACAGTTTGCAGGGACATCCACCTCCAGGCCATGCTCAGTAATGATCCAAGCAGCTGTGCAATTGCCAAAGTGAAGCAGGATACAAGGAATGATGGTAGTGTGTGAAATGAATGTAACCTGAAAGACCATGCCAAAGCAGCACAGGAGAGTAGGTGAAATGACTAAAAGAGACCGTGGATTCCTGGACCTGTAATAAAAAACAGTGAAACATTGTGAAAATAGTGCAACAACTGTACTGGCTGGTGTAGTGCACTCCTGTGTACAGGAGAGAACTGATCCAAATTATGTCCACATCAGAATTTATCCCCCAAACCAAAGCTGGTGCCATGTGTTGCTGTGGTTTCTGTGACCAGCCTGCACTGTGTCACTTCAGCCTGCACAAACCACCAACAGTCCTTGCTTTATAGGTTGTGTGGTAAAAAGTAGCTCCCCAAAATAATTGAGCATCATTTAGTACTTTTCTTCTGAGTCATAAGAAAAGATCCATGTGACTGTTTCCTCCCCTACAAGCCTAAGGTGGATGTTAACTTTGAAACCTAATTAAATGCTAAATGTTGTGTTATCTGCATAGTGCTGGTCACTGCAAGGCGGTGGAGAGAAGGTAGAAGTGAAGACCCTGAGAAAGGAATTTGGAAGTAATAAAGAAAGAAAAAGAAGAGAAGGATCAAGTGGAAGAAAAAAGAAAAGAGCGGGGGAAAAGGGACATAAACTGCATGGAGGGCACAGCTGTTTGTTATGCCAGGCTCACACCACATAGAGACTTGTGATCACCTCTGCTCTGGAGCCAGGCTGGTAGAGCTGGGGGTGTTCACCTGGAGAGGAGAAGGCTCTGGGTGGACCTTAGAGCCCCTTCCAGCGCCTAAAGGGGCTCCAGGAGAGCTGGAGAGGGACCTGGGACAAGGGATGGAGGAACAGCACAAGAGGGAATGTCTTCCCACTGCCAGAGGGCAGGGTTAGATGGGATATTGGGAAGGAATTGTTCCCTGGGAGGGTGAGGAGGCCCTGGCACAGGGTGCCCAGAGAAGCTGTGGCTGCCCCTGGATCCCTGGCAGTGTCCAAGGCCAGGCTGGACAGGGCTTGGAGCAACCTGGGCTTGTGGAAGGTGTCCATGGCCATGGCAGGGGGTGGGATGAGATGATCTGTAAGATCCCTTCCAACCCAAACAATTCCATGATCTATGATGAGTAACACTGGGGTTTGTGCAGCAGTTACACTGTGTTGTATTGTTGCACTGAACACACAACTTGACTCTGCTCTCCTGGAGACTGGAGCATTGTGCAAACCCAGTGTTGTATCCAAAAGCAGAGGTTGGAATCAGGATTGCCTTGTGGCTTCCTTGGAAGAGTGAGACGTGTGGTTTGACAGAGTGCAAACGAGAGCTTGGCTTGTCTGCATGTCTTGGTCTGGCAAGGCTGCCTTAATTCTGTTAACCTTTCAGAGATTCATTAACATCTAATCACCAGCTCTTGCACAACTTTAACTTTACACTGACTGTTTTGCATGGATTTTGGATGCTGGCCTGTCTGCTGCATGGCATAGGCAAGAGGAGACATTCCCATGTGTTTCTGCAGGGTGCTGAAGTTTTGGCCTTTGTCTTTCTTGTGGAGCAAACTCTCAACTTGTGAGCAGCTGGGACATCGCCTGCAGCACCTCCAGCTCATCAGCAGCAACAAGAAGGCTCAAAACCAAAATCAACTCATGAGGTATGGAGTACATGTAAAGTTAGGTGTGTCTTGGCTATATTCCTGTCTCCTGTGGGGATCCCAAACTGTGGATCCCATGCCTGGACAGCACTAGGTCCTCACTAAACCCTATCATGTTGCTCTACTCCCTGCTAGTTTGCACATCTTTACTCTGCACTGTATTTATATGCATATATATTTGTATCTTTATATGTTAATTATGCCTTTTGCCAGATACCTGCCTTTATCTCTAGCCTGGGAAAGGCAACTGGGATATTGCACCCCAAAAACTTGTACTGCGCCCAAGTGTGAGTGCTTTGCTGTCACTACTCCCACAGGCTCATTGCTTTCACATGTGCTGCTGTCAGCCACTGCCATCCATCAGTGTTCAGTAGCACTTTCCATAGGAGCAGAAAGGTTTAAATGCTCCCCTCTTTCACCCACTCTTTTGGGGAAGCTTTTTGTGCAGAAACTGCAGACCGGAGACTCCACTTACGCTGTTAGAACAGTAACAAAGTGTGAGAGAAAAACCAAACATGCAGCACAGTGAGAGGAACAGAGCAGAGATCTGAGACAGATATTGGATGCCCTACGGCTCTTCCACGGCCAGTCTTGTTCTGTGTGGTTCTCTGATCCTGCAGTAATAGACTCCCAGGGAACACTGAAAATAGATTAGCAGATTTGAAGGCCAAAAGTAACTGTGATTGTTTAATCTGATTTCCTGAATAACTTGCGTCATGGAATTCCATTCAGAAACTCTAGCAAGGAAGGGGTAGCTGAGCAGCCCTTCTGGGTTTGTGTATGAACCCAAACCCGCTATTTATGACCCTGTCTCGGAAAGCCATCTCATCTCAGTGTGGCTGCACCAAGTGCTGGTGCCCTCAGTACTGGTAATTGGTAAATTACCCTGAGTGTGTATATACCTTTCTGTCTAACATTCTTCTTTGTGGCTTCAATCCCCTCCTTGCTCCCTACTAAGAAAGGTTTCATGGTGTGGCAGGCTCTGAGTGGATCCATGTTTAGAATCATGCACTCACAGAATGTCCTGAGTGGAAAGGGACCCACAGGGATCACCCAGTCCAGCTCCTGGCCCTGCACAGACACCCCAACAATCCCACCCTGGGCATCCCTGAGAGCATTGTCCAAACACTCCTGGAGCTCTGGCAGCCTTGGGGCCGTGCCCATTCCCTGGGGAGCCTGGGCAGTGCCCAGCACCCTCTGGGGGAAGAACCTTTCCCTGATGTCCAACCTAAACCTCCCCTGACAGCTCCAGCCGTTCCTTCGGGTCCTGCCCCTGGTCACAGATCGGAGCTGCTCCTCAGGAGGAAACCGTAAACAGCTGTGAGGTCTCCCCTCAGTCTTCCCTTCTCCAGGCTGAACAAACCTGTCCTGTGCTTGGCCACAGGAGCAGCACACCAGTGGAAGTGAAAAGATTCCTAAATTGTTCCTCTTCAGTGAGTTGTCCTGGTGTCCCCGGGACATTAAAGGTGCTACATAAGCAAAGCCAGCAACTGTCATTGAAACATTAAACACTGTCCTTCCTTTTTCTCTCACTCTGTTTCTCCCTACCCTGCCTGCAGGAAAGCCAACATCTTTGTTTCTCTGCTGATTGATGTGTCCCTGGGGATACTGCTGATGTCGTGGCTGTACAGGAAGAACCGCATTGGTCACCTTGCTGACACTCTCATCCCTGTGGCTGACGTAAGTCTGGCCAAATCTGATCCCCTTTCACCTGCTCTGGGCACTGCCCAGCTCTCGATGCCTGGGGTGGTTGTAAGGAGGCGATGCCTCACACACAAGGGTTTCAGAGACCTGTCTGAAGTCATGCAAATTAGGTCTCCTCAAGAACAGTGAAATCTTCAAATCAAGCCTGTTGGGGTTGCTCAAAAGAAACTCAGCTCTGCTTTGCATGTGCTGTGAATAATAATTAGATGTTTATGGGAGGGCTCCTCCAGTTCCTAAAGGAACAATTATGGCTTGGACAGAGCTCTGCAGCTGCAGGTTGGGTGGTTATGGAGGCACAGTACTTTTATTTTTTTCTGGAGTCAACAGAAAGTGTCCTCAGGTTGTCACTATATGAATTGTTTGTGGTGAAAAAAAAGCTGTAACCTGGGTTGAATCTGATAAACTGCTGGAAAGTCAAACATGATAAGCAGTGCAGCTGTGCTTGTGAAAGGAGTTTCGTGGGGAAGTCCAAAGGCTTTGCTGGTCAGGGTACAAACACCTGAAATCCTGCCTAAGAGCTCTGGGGTATGGATACTAAACTAGGAAAACTTGCTGTGTCTTGTGATTTTCTTAAACATAACTCCTCTTGCCCACTGAGATACCTCAACATCAGCAGAAATTCAGGATAGTGAGTATGACTCAAACTGTCCTGCTCTTCTGGTGGTTCATTTTAGGTGCAGAGCTCCAGTCTATCTGTTCAGTGGCAGTAAGGAACATATAATGTACTTCAGAGGCTGGAGACCAGACCACTAATCTGAGGTCAGCTCTGTTTTAAGAGCTTCTGTGTCTTGGGAATACATGTGCAGCCAATTTTGAGCCCTGCCATGCAGCTGCATAGCCTAATCCTTTCTCTGCCCACTTTTCTTTCATTTCTGAATGGGTCTTGCTGTTGGTTTCTTTCTAGCAGCTGGAGAATGTCTTCTCTCTGCTCTTTCTCCAGCTTCTTGGTTGGGAAGAATTTGATTCTGATCAGAGAATTCCAGCAGCAGTTTATTTTTCCTGCTTATGCCGCATTTCCTGGGAAGAGCTCACATTTCCCTTGATGATCTTCTTGGTCCATGTCTAACTCCTTAATTATTACAAGGTCTCTGATCATTCTTGTACATGCTGGGCTTTCCAGAAAGCTTGTATGGAGTGTCCAGCCTAGCTGTGGATCAGGATTATTGCTGGTTTTCTTATCTTTCATAGTCAAACTTTTAAGGACAGAGTGTTTTAAGGATTGCTGCAGACACTACTCAGCAGCAGCAGTGGGTAGGAAGAGCCACATTTGTTGTAGGACATTTGCTCTTGTGTTTGAGCTATATACTGCAAATATTCTTCTAAGCCTTATTCCTACATCTTTTCCCTTACGGATATTTCAGCTGGAGAAGTCTCAGTTCTCTAGAGCTTTCCCTTTGGGATTACTGGAAGTGCCCAGCTCTCAGAAATCTGATTTCTTAACAAGTCTGCAGGGAAGTGGCTTTGGCTGTATTCCTGGTTGCACAGGTGGCTCCGGGAGGGATTCCATCTGCCCAGTGTCTTTGGCAGATGGACGCTCTCCGTGCTCAAGGCGTGTCCAACCCCAGCACCTGTCCTGGACAGGCCTGCTTGTGAGAGTTGCTTGTTTGTCCCTCTTTCAGTAATTTAGCTCATCTGTCACTCAACTTTTGCATCATAGTGTCAGCTATCTTCACCAAGTCTCCTCCAAGTGTGGACTCTGTTACCTGGCTATCACCAGGAGCTGTTTGCTTTCTTTCCTGGAAGTGCTGACTCCTCCATGTCTGAGGGGGCTGATAGCCAGTCAGTGCCTTTCTTCCCTGTTTTTCCAGGCTTATCAGTTCAGGCCACTCACAACTCTTCTTTTTTACAGCCTTACTTTCTTCCTTCAGGCATATGAGATTGTGGACATAAAATCATTTGGAGTCCTTTTACTGCCTTTGCTGGGCATTGATTTATATGCATTATGTGCAGGCCTTAAAAAATGCAGATCTGAGTGATCCCAAAATATACCAATGACTTCAGCATGTGGTGTGCAAGCCAGCACCACTTCTTTTCCAGTATGACAGCAAAATCTCCCCTCAGCCATTCAGCAGTAGGTTTCCTCTCTGCTGCTGAGTGTCCATCTGGTCTGCATTATTCCCATCACTGGGCTTTCTCAAGTGCTTGCGTGTTGCCAAGTTCAGTAACTCAGCATTCCCTGCGTGCAGAGAGCTCCTGTTCCTTCCCTAACACTCTTCTGCTTTGAGCTGTGCCCAGATCTGCTGATGGCATTGACCCTACACCTCTGTGTCTGTTGGTAAATAGAACATTGGATATCTCGTTTTCCACAGAGGGTGCTGGGCACTGCCCAGGCTCCCCAGGGAATGGGCACAGCCCCAAGGCTGCCAGAGCTTCAGGAGAGTTTGGACACTGTTCTGAGGCACAGGGTGGGATTGTTGGGGTGTCTGTGCAGGGCCAGGAGCTGGACTGGGTGATCCCTGTGGGTCCCTTTCCACTCAGGACATTCTGTGTTACTATTATAATAAGATTGCTACATATAGTAAAGCCATATACATAACCTCACTTTAACCTTATTGATTTTAATATTGACAGGCTAACCTTACATAATACATAACCTTATTGATTTGATTGATTGATTTTAACATTGACAAAATCCCAGCTGTGTGGGGCCTGGATACAGTGCTCGGGTTTTTTCCAACCAACATGTCTCTGGAAGGAAGCAGTGCAGGTGGGTTATTTTGACTCTCAGCACTGCCAGGGTCACAAGCTCAGCCTGCTGCCAGGAGTTCAAGCTGTGTTCCCTGGCCGTCCCTTGTCATCCCCTGATAAAATGGATCTCAAATCAGCCCTTGGCTGGCAATTGTTGATGCTGCACAAGGCATCACTGAGTGCAGCTCCCACTTTCCCAGCGTGGTGAGCTGTGCTGTGCTGGCTGTAATAACAAGTTGCTTTTGTCACTCAGTGAGGCAGATGTGATTCAGAGACACCCAGGGAGTAACTGGCAAGGAGCTGTTAGGAAGGACTGATTTTTGAAGCAGGCTTTCAAATCCAAAAATGGAAAACTTGAATAATCTTCTCTCTATAGCTGCCCTCACAACTCCTACCTTCCTCCTTCCTCTTGATCCCACCAGGTTTCCCAATGGTTGTCCTTGCTTTTGCCTTCCACAAGACAGCCTTCTTTCAGAAATACCTGACTCAAAGCACTGCATTGGTTTTAAACAGAACTGCTTATAAACCATCTCCTTTTTTTTTTTCTTTCATCTCTTTTATTCTTGCCGATGTCTCTTTTCCCTGAGTTGTAATCTGTTTGAAACAGTTACATATTTATCATAGATTGTGCTTGCAAAAGCATTACTGGGGCTTGGAGATAATTGAATGTATGTTCCTACTCAGTCTTGTTCCACTGATCCATAAACAAAGCAAGCAGAGAGAACACTTTATGGAAAATAATTTTAGATGCTAATTTGTGAAATAGTGTATCTTAGAGCCCCAACCACCTGCAACAGACACAGGGCAGGTGTGTCTGACAGGGAGAGCTTTGGCTCTGCGTGCTCTGTCTTGCACCAGGTAGAACCCTTGAAGCTGGAAAAGACCTTTAGGATCACCAAGTCCAACCATCAGCCCAGCACCACCATGTTCACACTAGCCCCTGTCCTCAAGTGCCCCTGGGGATGGGGACTCCACCTCTGCCCTGGGCAGCTGTGCCAGTGCCTGACCACCCTTTCAGTGAAGAAATTTTCCCAATATCCAAACTAAACCTCTCCTGGCGCAACTTGAGGCCATTTCCCCTTGTTCTGTCCCTGTTCCCTGGGAGCAGAGCCTGACCCCCCCCGGCTGCCCCCTCCTGTCAGGGAGTTGTGCAGAGCCACAAGGTCCCCCCTGAGCCTCCTTTTCTCCAGGCTGAGCCCCTTTCCCAGCTCCCTCAGCCACTCCTGGTGCTCCAGTCCCTTCCCAGCTCCGTTCCCTTCCCTGGAGCATCACAGTGCCCTGTGTATCCTTCTCCATCCGTGTCACATAAGCATTAGTCCTCTAGGAAGGAGAGCATGACAGTAAAGAGAATATTTCCACAGTGAGCTCATCTAACCCTCGTTAGCTCCAGTCTCTCTCCAGTTTGGTCATGTCCCAGCACCCTGTTATGAAACACTTCCAAACCACTGTATCTGATTTATTAATATGCCCACATTCAGTATTCATGGCTGCAGGAGGAGAATTGGACTCCCAGTCACCTTTCCTGATTCTACTTGCTATTGATCAGTCCTAAAATATCTGTCTGGAAAACAACCTGCAAGGTTATGCCTCAGGACTCTGTTTTGAGATGCCTTGCCCAGCTAAATAACAGCAAGGTAGGGCACCTTCCCAGGGCTACGTGCCCCTGTCAGGGTTTAGCAGCACCTCTGGGACTGGCAGCCTCCAGAAATATGCACTGCTAAAACCCAGCCTTGCTGAAGGACTGCTTTCAAGCATTTAAATATTTCATTAAAACCCCCAAATGCTTTTTCTGAGTTACCAATCCAACACTTTAAATATTAAAACCAGTCTATTTATAAGGCAGCAAACGCTTCTCAGCCACAGAGGTGAGCTCCATGGGATCCAATCAGTCCTGACTTGCAGTGAGACAGAGGGAAAAGGAAGGAAATTGAAAGACAAGCCTTTTGGAGAAGTTGAAAATGGAACCATTAATTTTGCCACTGCACTAAAAGTAAATGTTTACAAACGCATTTTGCCAGGATCTGTTGGTTAGTAAAGAAAATGGAATCATTCCTTGGAAATAATTTTTCCTTAGGGAAATTATACATGTGAGTGATAAGGAAAGTAGGCTACAGTGCATCAGCTTTAGGGAGCGTGGCTTGGTGGTTCTACAGTGGGCAGTTTTCAGTGCCCTTCACTTGCATGGGCTGTAATTGGGCTTTTCCTCAGAGTCTCTGTCCATGTGGGACGGTGTAAGAGGTCACTTCTTCCAGGTATTTTCCCCACCTACTTGCTGTAGGTTATCACTCACAGCTCCCTCAGTTCAGAGCTTAGTAGCTGGAGCTCAGCAATGGTTTCAGCTCAGGAGAGTAGGGCAGGTGTGAAGTTCTGAGGAGAAAAATCACCCAACTGCAAGGAGAGTGTGGAGTAGTGGAGTGGAGAGAGAAAATCAGTAAATAACACCAGCCTGGGTTGAAATCACTAGAAACTGTGAATCCCAGCCCTCAGTGAAGGATCTGGAGCACACGTTTGAGGTAGGGAGGAACAAGCCCAGAGCTCGGATTTGGTTTGTTCTGCTGCACTGAAGCGACAGCACATGGGGCAGGCAGGAACAGGTCCTGAAACTCAACACCAGCGTCCTGGGGGAGCTGCAGCTCCAATCCTGGGGTCAGACAAGAAGAGCACTGGGGAGCTGGAGCATGTCCAGGGAAGAGAACAGACGTGGGGAAGGGGCTGGAGCACCAGGAGCAGCTGAGGGAGCTGGGAAAGGGGCTCAGCCTGGAGAAAAGGAGGCTCAGGGGGGACCTTGTGGCTCTGCACAACTCCCTGACAGGAGGGGGCAGCCAGGTAACAAGTGACAGGACAAGAGAAAACAGCCTCAAGTTGCAGCAGGGGAGGTTTAGTTTGGATATTGGGAAAATTCCTTTATGAAGAGGGTGGGCAGGCATTGGAACAGATTGCCCAGGACAGTGGTGGAGTCACCATCCCTGGAAGTGTTCAAAAAGCCCTGTGGATGTGGCACTTGGGGATGTAGGTTAGTGGTGCACCTGGCAACATGAGGTTCTTAGCACTTCATGATGTTAGAGGGCTTTTCCAACCATAATGATTTTCTGATTCAGTGATGTGGGGAGGAGCTCCATCAGTGTTTTTCCTCAGTGATTCCAAGGCTGCTTTGTTGCTGGGATGCCATGAGTACCTGTCAGTGAAACCTGCAGAGAGGGATAGGCAAGATCAGTGCCTAGTACACCACAAAGTATCAAGAAAGTTTCTTCATGAAATACATTTATGTAATTGTGTTTTCTACTCTGCTCTAGACAAATACAAATTGTATATAAAAATTCACTCTTTTTTGCCAAATAGTGCACTGCCATCTTCCCCCCTTTTAAAATCCTGACAGCCTTCCCCAAACTCAGCTCTGACTTTTCACCTGACTGTCCCCAAAAGTGGATTTGTGCACCAGCATTTGCCATCTACTTCTGGAACCCTCATTACCCCAAGAAATCCCACTGTACAAGCCTTCCAGAGGTGGCCAGAGGTGACATAGTTCCCTGTTCCCAGCACAGAGACCACTGAAGCAGTTCAGGTTCCTCTCAGCTGTTGTGTTTGATTCAGTAAGGAGTTAATAAAGGTGCATTTCTGATTTAAGTAGTCGTCTGTAAAGCAGTTGTTTGGATTTTTCCCCATTGCTTTGAAGGTTGTGGTGCAATACTTGAGGGGGCAGCAATTACAGTGCACTGGCCCCCGTTCAGTGTGATTGCAGTCTCTTCTCTCCAAGGCCTTGCTTCCTTGTGTTTGCAGCACGTGGCTGAAGAGCTGCAGGAGCTGCTCCAGTGGCTGATGGGAGCACCAGCTGGACTGAAAATGAACCGAGCCTTGGATCAAGTTTTGGGCCGCTTCTTCCTTTATCACATCCATCTTTGGATCAGTAAGTGAAACAGTTCAACTTTCCAGCCTCCCTTTTCATCTCTTCCCTTTGAGTGTTTAATGTTTGCCTAGAGGTGAGTAATGAATCAAAATGCTCTTCTGCAAGTACAGACTTGTCTGGGAGTCTTCCTGCTGTGGGAACTGAAGCCAAAGTTGGATTCCCACACAAGGAATTCATGCATATTAAATAAAGTGCTGGTATTGATGCTCTGCAAGAAGTTCAGATCCTGCTGGGGCTTAGTTACTGGCTATCACTGGTGGTGAGTGTCCAAGAGAAGGCACTGCTGTGAGGTCTTTTGTAGGGTTTCGTGGTCTTTGCCATGTGAGAGGCAGCTCTTGGGATAGGGATGAGAAATGTGCAGGAATGCAAATGCCAACCCTGTCCTATCACCAACTTCAGCTTAGTGCAATTTTATTATTTCAGATTCTTCCTTGAAATAACACACCCCTGTTGTCCTTGATGGAGAAGTACAGGCATGATGGACATGAACTCCATAGTTATTATACTGATTTACTTTGCTCACCAGACCAGTATGGTCTTGTTTCTTTGACTTTGCCCCACTTTGGTGATGAAAGAGACTGTTTGTCCACACTGCTTTCTTTTACAAAAGCCATATGAGGTGGCTTTTGTGGGAAGAGCAGAAAAACAGGAATGGTTGCAGTAAAGGTTGATGTGTACAGTTAAAAATGTACTTAAGAACCTGGACACAAATGTAGAAAATCAAATGTTACATCCCTGGAAGTGTTCAAGGCCAAGTTGGATAGGGCTTGAAACAACCTGGTCTGGTGGAAAGTGTCCCTGCCCATGTCAGGGGGGTGGCACTAAATGGTCTTTAAGGTCCCTTGCAACCCAAACCATGCCATGTTAATTCCATGAAATCCCATGTGGAGAAAGGTGACTGCTGTGTTCAAGCTAAGCACACTCCTCCCCATCCTCGCAGTGCTGCCTCACCTTGGGGCAGAAACATGGGCAGAAGAAGAGTTTTTGTTGGCCCTCCTAAAGAGAAGATGGCATCTAAAGGAGTTTTCCAGCTTCACTTCCGTGTTTTCATGGCTCTGATTTCTGGAGCAGTGTTCTAGGGCGAGGGGAATCAGCCTTTTGAGAGGGTCAAGAGGGAGATAACCCAGTCAAACACTGACTCTCTGCCATGTCCACCAGGCTACATCCACCTGCTGTCCCCCTTCATTGAGATGATTCTGTGGTACGTGGGGCTGTCGGCTTGTCTGGGCCTGACCGTGGCTCTCTGCATCCTCTCCGACATCATCGCGCTCCTGACCTTCCACATCTACTGCTTCTATGTCTACGGGGCCAGGTGAGTCCCCCTCCCTCTCTGGGGTTTGTTTGGAAACACCTCAGGCCGTGGTGAAGCATTCAGTCCTGGTGTAGTTCTGAATTCAGTTTAATCTGCAATTAATTTCTTGCAGTCTTTTAAGCCTGTAGAAATGATGGCCACAGTAGTACAAGCAATCTACCTTTCATTTCTCCTCCATTTAGATATTTGTCTGTCATGGTAGTGACCTGGAAAGATAAAACTACATAACAGGCAGAGGACAAGAAAGCAGCTTACCCCATCCCTTTGATTCATCCTCCTCAATTGCACCCTGCTAGAGATTTGGAGGGGAACTGGAGAAGAGGAGGAGGAGAGGGGAACCCCTATAGTTTTGGAGAAGCCCCAAAATCCCTGTCTCTGCCTTGCTTCAGAGGTCCACTGTGGAGCACACATGGCAGGTTTGGGGTCACAGGGGCTCTGTGACACTATCCTGGTGTCATTGTCTGGAGGGTCCCGTGGCCTGAGAGCTGGGCAAAGGCTCTGAATGAGTAGGGGGAGTGCAGGGGGCTTTGGGGCATATCTGGGGCATGCTGGGGTTCCTGTGCAAGAGGTGCCCATCACTGTGCTCTGTTCCTGCTCTCCTCTGACTTGTGCTGCACCAAGGAGTCCCACAGGCCAGAGGATGTGCTTGCCAGGGAGATGGGATACAAGAGATAAAGGACCTTTTGCCTTATAAGGTACAGAATAGCCATTGTCCCTCCTCAGGCTTTACATTGCAAACAACACAAGAAATAGTAAATCTTTAGATATAGGTAGTTTAGGGAATGGTTGGAAATATTGAGACCTGATTTGTAAGCCAGGTCTGTTGTGAGCATAGGTCTTACACCCAGAATCAGGAATGTCAGGAGTGTGAAGTCTCTTCCCAGCACCTCTAATTACTGGAATTTCTGTGTTGGTCTGTGAGGAGTGGCCTTGCTCATCCTAGTTGTGCAGAGTGGTATTAGGAAGTAGGAAAAAGCATTTTCTCAACTGATTGCGCTTCCCTGGAGCTGCAGGGAGCCAGCTCACCTGTCTCATGTTTGTCAGAAGTATAGAGAGCTGTGTGCTGTCCCCATGGAGAGGCAGGAAGAGTCAGCAGTCACCCACAGCCCCTTGAATTCCTGCAGCTGGCAGAAGGAAGAATTTGCTGGTTCAGGTGCTGGTGAAGCCTGAGATCCCCTTTGGAGCAAACCACAGAGTGAAATGAGGGCAGGCGTGTGTGTGCAGGCAGCAGGGCAGGTGGGGCAGGTGCCACTGCAGCAACACCCACATGGGTGCAGGGAGAGCGTGGCCTTAGTCAGAGCCACGGGCAGGTGTGTGCCAGAACCTGGAGGAGTTGTCCTGGGCTCCCTCCTGCCTAGGCATTAGTGCACCAAGCTGTGCCTGCCAGGCTGGAGGCACCCTGCCAATTCCTTGAAGCAGTTGGTGTTCCTCAAACCAGATTCTTCTCTTGGATGAGACTCCTTGCCTCTGCTTTCACATTGCTGCCGTGAAATCTGAGCAGCCTCCACACCTTAGCTAGCCTAGTTTGCCAGTCTGGCTTTTGTAGCTCAGGCTTTCTCAGACTCTGTTCTGCCCCACACATTGGCCATGTATCCTTTCTTTACATCCCTGTATGTTGGCACTGCTGCCCAGGGCTCTTTGTGCCTCCTCTCCATCCCAAGGGCTCTTTCTTTGTCGATGTTGTTCCATAAAAAGCTGTCTGTTTCCCACCCCTTGTCACCCCAAGTTTCACTCACTGTTGTCATTTTTCTGTGAGGGAAGTAGCTCCAAGTCTCATAGCACCAAGTTCTGAAAGCCTAAGGAAGGGGTGCAGTAGGGGCCACCAGGCATTTCATTGATCTCTTCCCACTCTTAAGGATTTTTAGAGCTGTGGGTTACCAGAGAAGCTGCAGGGGCTCCACTCCTCTCCCTTGTATCTCTGTGCTGCAGAGGCACAATTGCATTGCATGGACTCAGGTGTAGGGGTCTTGTCTGCAAGGGTGTGAAGGCAGGGGAGAGGACAGATCTGAACTGAGGAGACACAGGTGAGCTTGGGGAAATAAGATTACTGGTTCTTTTCATAGAATCATGGAATGGTTTGGGTTGAAAGGGACCCTAAAGCTCATCTCATCCCATCCCACCCCCTGTTATGGGCAGGGACACCTTCCACCATCCCAGGTTGCTCCAAGTTCTTTCCAACCTGGCCTCAGACACTTCCAGGGATGGGGCAGCCACAGCTTCTCTGGGCAATCTGTGCCAAGGCCTCAGTACCCTTTTGCTGCAGGAAGGTGTTGCCATGAGGCTGGCGATTGCTGCAGCCCCAAGGCATGGCTTGGCCATTGCCCTCCAGTGGCCCAGAGCTGGCTGCAGTAGCCCCTGTGCCAGGGGCCAGCCCAGACAGGGTTGACTGAGACATGAGTCTATTCCCAGGGGGTTTCTTTTCCACCCCTGGCTCTGCAGGTGGGTGAGTGGGCATGGGGTGGTGCTGGGGCTGGGCACTGCCCGCTGTGCTGCACAGAGTCTTCTCTTTGCTCAGGCTCTACTGCCTGAAGATCTACGGCCTGTCCTCTCTGTGGCGCCTGTTCCGGGGCAAGAAGTGGAACGTGCTGCGGCAGCGGGTGGATTCCTGCTCCTATGACCTGGACCAGGTAATGCCATGGCCCCGGGGACACCCCAGGGCACGGCCCACGGGGATGCCCTCCCATCCTGCTCTGACTGATACTGGGACAGAGCCATGGGAGCCTTTGTGGTGCTCAGAACAAGGACGTACCCCGACACTCTGAGTCCATGGCTCTTCTGCTGCCCTGCAGCACTCCTTGACTGCCCTGCAGCACCCCTTCATTGCCCTGCACCCCTTCCCTTCTCTACACCCCTTCCCTGCCCTCCAGCACCCCTCCCTTACCTGCAGCAGCCCTTCCCTTTCCTTCCCCATACCGCTTCCATTCCCTGCACCTCTCCCCTTCCCTGCAGCACCTCTTCCCTGCCCTGCACCCCTTCCTGGCACCCTTTCCCTACCCTGTACCCCTTCCTGGTTCTCCAGCATCCCTTCCCTGCCCTCCAGCACCCCCTCCCTTGCTCGGAGGGCCAAATTCTGGCAAGTGCAGAATTGCCCTGAGCACCTGCCAGGCACACAGCGAGCTGCGGTGGGTGCTGCAGATGCTGGCAGCTCCCGGAGCCTGGAGTGGGAATGGGGGAGGGATGGAGGCAGTTGGAAATGTGGTGCCCAGCAGTGTTGCCACAGTAACAGCCGTGGCAGCGTTTCTATTAAAAGGCCCCGTTTCATTCACGTTGTGCTGGATCCTGGCCCACACACTCTCACTCAGGCAGAGGCAGTTTTTTGTGGAGTGCTGCAAGCTCTTTTTAATTTCTGAAATGCCATGCAAAAGTCCAGCAGAGTCTGAACTGCTCCAGGCCAGCAGCTGCAAACATCATTGAAATAATACAATAATATTTGGAAACTTGCAGGGTCAGCACCTCTCTCTATTACAGCAGATAGCTTTGAGCTTCTTGCACCACAGCTGAGAGCTGGTTTTCTATTTCTTTGGTGGTTAAAAGCCTCCGTGCCAGGTTTGCATCAGGGCTCACTCCCTGTGTACTTTGAGGAGAATTGGTTTGGCACTTCAGGCTTCATCCTGCTGTTCTGGAGACCAGTGGGAATTGTGTCACTGGCTGGGTAGGAAGAGACATTCAAAGCAGACCTTAAAAGACTTTTGGAGGTTTAAACAACTGCAGTGGAGTGACAGGAGAGGGGAGAAACAACTGCTGTGAGGAGAATAGATTGGGTTGTGATCTATTCCTGGTTACATCCCTAAAGCTGGGATGCTGATCTACCTCTGTGCCGTGGCTGCTGGGTTATTTTCTTTCCTGATATCCCACAGCCGTGGTCCCTTTTTGCAGACGTTGCAGTGCCCTATGCTCCTGTGGCCTCTCTGTTCTGGAAGTGGTGACTGGAAATTGAAGAGTCAGGTCCCTGATTGTTATAAATCTGAATTTCTTCCACTTGGAATTATTTAGACCTATGCCAGCTGGGCTGGCCCAGAGTAAAAATAACTTTTTCTGTGGGCAGTGGAGCTAATGACACCTGCTGCCTTAGGGATTTTTCGCCTTTATCCTCTAAATATTGCTCCCCCAACTCCAGCTTCTTCCTCTCTCCCACCTTCCCACTAAACAAGAGGCAGAATTCTTGTGGCTGGACAGCTCAGCTGGTTGCTGCCTTGGGGAATGTTTATCACCCAAATTCTGTCAGGTTTGCACGAGGTGCCTGCACTGCTAAAACAAGGAGGAACAAAACTACTTCTCAATTCTTTACAGAATTCCCATTCAAATTACCATTTCTTTGTTCTTTTCCACATTCTTCTGGCAAAATCTGATCAGTGGCTCTAAAACTTTTGGGGACAGAGAGTGGAAAAATTGCAAGATCATGTAAGTCTTGTTTCCTAAGGAAGCTGGCCTGAAATGGGAAATCTTGAGTGTTGTCTATAAAGGAAAAGTGCTGTCAGGATCCAGCTTTTATTTATCTTTCCAAATGTACTCCCGTAACAAGGACTTTTGAAGAAGGCCCAGTGAGAGGAAAAACACTGAAAATATCCAAGGTAACAGCATTATTCACATAGGCAACATAAAAACACATTGCCTCAGAGTCTCCTATTTTTTATTTGTAATGTATTTTATTTTACCATTGCTCTGTTCATGATTGTGTTTCCTTTTTCCCTAGTTATTTATTGGCACTTTGCTGTTCACAATCCTGCTGTTCCTCCTGCCTACAACTGCACTGTATTATTTGGTGTTTACCCTGGTAAGATTTAACCCTTGAAACACTCTCTTCTGAGATAGTAAAAAATGGTTTCCTAGGTATTTATGGTCATCCATAAAGAAAATAAAAATGTGGATGTCTTAGGAAGTGTTCTCACACAGCTCATGTTTGTGTTTTTCCAAAGGGAATTCCCAGCAAATCCTGGCTGGCAGGACAAACTCTTCCCCTCTCTTTCTCTCAGAAGTTGTTTTTTTATCTTTCCATCCACATCTGCGGTGATGGCCTCTCTAGTCTGATCCAGAACTTTTTTTTCAGGGAATTAACTTGCTGCATTAAATGTTTTCAGCCAAGCTTTCCTCAGAACTTCTTTATTTTTCTTTTCTTCCCCCAGTATGACCAGTCCTCTCTGCGGTCTGCCCGGAGCCAGATTTTCCACAGACAGTGGCCATCACATGCTTTCAGCATCTTTTTTGAGCCCTCTCTTTTCAGATGAGCTTGGCAGCAGAAAATAACTGCAGTGTGACAAAAGAGGTGCTTTAGTCAGGGACAGAAAACACAGAGCAGGAAGCTCATTTCTGCCTGCTCTGCTCTTGCTTAGACTCGCGTTGGGTTTCTTCAGGCAGAAATGAGCTGCTGCAGCTCGCTGTTGGAGAGAGGAAAATTTACATTCACTGGTACACAGTGAAGGAGTTGACTCAAAATGGGAGAATTTGGGCTTCCTTTTCAACTGTGGCTGTTGAAAGTGGAATAGTTCTCGCGTCCTTGATGGTCACAGCATCTCCAGCTGTAGGAGCTTCATTCCAGTTACCCCCTTAAACCCTGATTGCTGAGGACCCTCACGCGGGGTCTGGATGCTCAGCACTTCCAGATATCACACCCGCTTTGGGAGGCTTTAGCTTAGCACACAGCAGTGTCAGCTCCCAGCTCAGCTCAGGAATTTACAAGTGTTTCATCTTCTATTTCCTGAGATTTTCTGTTAAACTGGTTTTTGTAGCTCCGGTTGCTGGTGGTGATTGTGCAGGGCCTCATACACTTGCTGGTGGACCTGATTGACTCCCTGCCTCTTTATTCCCTCATCCTTCGCCTCTGCAGATCCTACAGGCTTGCAGGTGAGTCCCTCAGCTCTGCCTCTGCAGCACTTCAAGCATTTTGCATTATGTGCTTGATTTTGGTGCACTGGGTCACTCCTGAATTGAGGATGCAGTGGGGGTAGGAAAGAACCTGAGGCTCGAGTCATGCAGGTGTCCCTACTGTGAACCAGTTCCTGCAAGGAGCAGGATGAGGATGTCAATGGAAAGAAATCTGAACCTGAAGCAGAATCAGGAGCACCTTTACAAAGCCCTTGGCCACTGAAAGTGACATCCAAACAAGCACCATATAAACGAGCTCATCTTTTATTCTAGTTCTAGACTACCAGGTCAGGTAAAACTTCTGCGAGTCAAACGTGGCATGGAGCTGTGCCAGGGGACGTTTAGGTTGGATATCAGGAAAAGGTTCTTTCCCCAGAGGGTGCTGCCCAGGCTCCTCAGGGAGAGGGCACGGCCCCAAGGCTGCCAGAGCTCCAGGAGTGTTTGAATACTGCTCTCAGGGATGCACAGGGTGGGATTGTTGGGCCAGGGGCTGGACTGGATGATCCTTGTGGGTCCCTTCCAAATCAGGAGATTCCATGATTCTGTGAAACAAGCTCATAACCTTGGGTGTTGGGGCTCTGAAACAAGCCAAATCACAAAAATACTTGGAATATCAACTGTTCCAAAGGTTTCAAATCTACAGTGGTTTCAAATCAATGGAGCTCTTTCAGTTCTGTGCTGACTTTGACTGACTGAAGCCCTGACCTGAGATGTTTGGATTAATTTCAAAGCTCTGGGCAGAGTTCAGATAATCATTCCCTTTTTGAGACTAATCTGTCACCATTTTGAAACCAGACATTGTTTTTCCACTTTGGGTAACCATAAACCATGGCTGGCACCAGAGTAAGGACTCATTTTGGAATGCCTTTGACTGTCCACAGCTATGGTTGATCTAGTTACAGTCAAGCACATCTAAATTATTATCTCCCATCCTTTTAAAGAGCATGCAGCAGGAATTTAGCATAGAAGAAAGAGCTTGATCATCAGTAAACCAAGGCCAGTCATCAAAGGCAGAGGAAGCTTGAGGCAACCTCAGCAGCTTTGTCTGCTGGAGCACTGCCAGGCTCAGTTTTGGGAAGGTAGAGCTGAGCTGTGTTACCAACTCTGTTGCTTTTCCATGGGAGCCTTCAGCAGGTTCCTCTGAATTTCCTGGCAGAAACATCTTAAACCTTTCAGGGCTGTCTTTGGGGAACAGGAGATGCTGCTGAAGAAAACTGACCCAGTAATGAGCAGGATGTAGGGCAGGAGGAGATCTTGGTGCCACTGAGAGGTGTAAGACCACGAATTCCTTTAGGTTATGCAAGGCCACAGGTTACTTCTCCTCATTCCTGTTCAGCCAGGTGTCTGCTGCAGGGAACAAGCCCCCGCCCTAGCAGGGGATTGTCCTCTCAGCTGAGTTCCTTCTCACTGGCACTGCAGTGCCCTGGTGCCTGTGAGATGAAGAGACATCTCTGAGCATTTCTGCAGCCTGTGTTCCTGCCCCAGCACAGAACCGTGGCATGGCAACAGGAAACAGATGGAGCAGTTGAATCCAATTCAAAGGGCTTCAGAGAGTACACATCACATGGTGTCCTCACTGCTGAGGTGCTGCCTCCCTTGTCAGACTCAGAACTTGGATGAGGCATCCTCTGGCAGGTGTTAGGGCAGCTGATTTTACAGGCACCGTCAAGATGGTCCTACCAGCATGAATGGATGGTTTTTGCTGGTAGGAAGGGGGTTGAGTTCAGCTCAGTTCAGTTGTGGCGTCTGGCCTCCAAGTTGTTTGACAAGTGTCTGAATTGACAGAATACTCCACTGATGAAGCCCAGGCCAGGGGTAGGTGAATGATCCATCCACACACCAGAAACTAAATGCATGTTTTCTTTCCACACAACCAAAGCGAAATATTTATGACTTTAAAAAGCCTTTTTTACCTAGATCACAGCTGATGTCCTCTGTGCAAGAGTTCTCTGCACCCAGTGTCAGCTCAAGGGGTGCCACCTTGGTTGGGATGTGGATTCACAGCATGAAGAAAGGCACAGCAGGGGCTTCAGGGCTCTCAGACTCTGCCCACACACAGGTTACCAATATTGTTTGATTGTGAACAGGCCAGCTCGTTTTTCCTGTACTTCCTTTTCCCAATATTCACAGTGGAAACGCTGGGACAGGTTTTGTCATGGTTCTGTAGGACCTGCTATGATTGCTGGAGTACAAACCAGCAGTGCCCTCACTTGAGTGTGCTGTCATGTGAAACAAAGCAAATGAGTTCATGTCCTGACCTCTCCTGTGCCATTGATGATGCCTTTGGACAGGAAAAGCAGACCCCTGAGCTTGGGAGTTGGCTGGAAATCACGGAATAGTTCAGGGTTCTTCTGTGCTGGAGTGATCTGCAGGAGCCTGAGCCTTTCTGCTCTTCTTGTGAGAAGGGAACTGCTCAGAGTTCTGAGCACTGCAGTAATCTGCAGCTCATTCTAAAATGAATTTATAGCCTTTTTGTGCTTGTATTTTCTTAGAAGTTTAAGACTCTTGAGCAATTAAATGATCTAATTAAGAAATTGTTGGTTTGCAGCTGTAGAAGGGAGGTATGTGGCCGGGACCTACAGAACCAGCACTTGCTGGGAGAATGGACTGTTCCTGGGATAAGACTCCAGAGTGCACGACCACGTATCTGAACCTTCAGTGCCTGCTTGTTTCTGTCTCCCTCTGATGAAGTCTGTCAGAAAAATAGTTCCTGGAATGGCTTAGACACTTCCTCATAGCCAAAGCTCTGTGAATCACATTGAGCACTTTGGTCATCCAGCACATTTGCTTGTTGAGGCCCAGGGTACTCAAACATCTATTTCAAGCCACTGGGGAAGCCCCTCTTTCAATACAATCCAGCAAAATGCAGATGAATCTCTCCTGTCCTGGACAGAAAAAGCTTTATGATTTGGGGAGAGAGTTTAAACCAGAGCTGTGTGCTAGGGGAAAGCATTCTGTTCCAGGAGTGAACTGTATAATTTTAATTAATTCAAAGCTTGAGGAAAAAGAGAAAACATTTTGTTTTTTCAGTGTGCAAGAGTCATAGAGATACTGCAGCAATGGCACTTACACAGGTGAAGAGTTTTATTTCTGTTTGTGCTCCTGTCACTGTTTGATCTGTGCCTTAGTCTTCTCTCATCTTCTTACCTGGAGGAAGGAATAACAGGGCATGCTTGGCTGGAACAGGTTTGCAGAGATGGATTGGTGGGTTTATTTCTGTGAAGTAATTTGACATATTTGAAAGAAAAATGCCTCTCTGGTCCAAGCTGTTACCTTTGAAACATTGTATTAAATCTTTGTGTGCACTGTGTCACCCTTGGAATCCAAAATCTTTCCTATTTATCTTTACAGTATTGGCAATGAGGCAAATCCAAGAGGAGATAGGAAAGTGGTAGGTTTGATGGGGTTAGCCTTTTAAAAACATGGATGCTGGGATTGATGGGCAGGGATTGCTTTGAAATGTTCTAATGCCTCCAGGTCAGCCACTTCCTTCCCTCAGCCTGAGAGAGGGACAGATCTGCACATGGGCTCTGTCCACATGAGCACAAATTAATGGTGGGTTCTCTGCCTGCTGCTAACATGGAGTTCCCATTCTGATGGAAGTTTGGGAAAAGTGGAAGGTTTTTCCAGTCTCTCTGTCATGATCAGGTCTGGTTGGCTGATTTCTGGGCTCTGTGCTTGCTCTGGGACTGAGTTTTCAAGCTGGAGGTGAGAGGGGTTACTTTTAATGGAGCTGTGTCATCAGGCTTCAAGCATTGTAGATACAATCCATGCTTTCCTGTTGAAAATGGGGAATGTTCCCAAATCCAGAAAGGTTGAAGACAATTTCTAGGGAATCGGTGCTCAGCCAACAGCACTGGGCAGCAAATGCATGGTCTGTGCTCCAGGCATTGAACCATGGAATATCCTGAGTGGGAAGGGACCACAAGGATCATTGAGTCCAACTCCTGGCCCTGCACAGGACACCTCAGCAATGCTGCCATGGGTTTGGTTTCCTTGTTTTGTGTCTTTGCAGCTGGAGTGAAGTTCAGAGTCCTTGAGCAGCAGGATGGAAAACCTCTGCGGCTCCTTATGCAGGTAAGGCCCCTGTGCCTTCTGTGACAATTCCTTCCCCCCAGAGTGACCCCAGTCCATCTGTGCTGCTCCCACTGAAAGGCTCCACTTCAAAATTATCAGCTGTAAAGTGCTGAAACAAGGGAAATAATTTCATGTTGCTGTGGCTGGCTGCTGCTTTCTGTGCTTTTTGATGGCCTGCTTGAGTCCTGTGTTTGGAGAAAATGCAGTGCCCTGGATGGTGTGAAGTGAACTGTAGAAGAAGGGGAGTTAGGAGAAACACAGAGCTGTGTTACTTCTGGGATTAAGACCTCATGCCTTTATCACCTCCTGGCTCTGGGCAGCTTCATGTGGTAATTGCTGAACACTGAGAGAAGCAAAAGAAGGCAGTTAAACCATCCAGAGTGAAGCAGCAGGAAAAGCTCTTCCCCTCCAGAGGTGGTGGAAAGCCTTGGCTGCTCCATGACACCAGCAGGACAAGAGCCTGGGCAAGTTGAGAGAGGAAAGGGCCTCCTGCTTTTCTCCTGAGTTGCCCTGGTGAGGGGTATGGGCAAAGCTTGCCTGTGCTTTTGTAACCCTCCCCCATTCCCACACTCTGGCATCAAAGATACTAAAGGAAATGATCTTCTGGAAAGAAATGAGGTGTTGGCAGCAGGGAAGTTCTCCTTACACTTTCAGGAGTGAAATTTCCATCTCCTGACCCAGCAGGAATACAGCCATATCCCAGGGTGGCTTTTCTTGCTCTCTGCATCCTAAGAGGAAAGGCTGCCAGTAGTGTATAGCACTTATAAAAGCACTTGGACACTGGGGGAGTGTGTGGGAAGGATTTAACTGCAGCTTCCCAGCCCTTTTGCTTTTTCCATCACCAGTCCCACCCTATTTCAGCACAGGTCAGGCTAGCAGGGAACCAGCAAAACAGCTAGTAGCAATTCCAGAGGGAATCCCTTCAACAGATGTCTTCGAGGGCAAAACTAGCATTCTCTGAGCAAGCTGTCTTCCCAGCTCCTGCCTTTCAGTGGGATAGTGGTGTAAGAACCAAAATCTGCCATCCTCCGTGGCCAGGAGATTCCAGAAAAAGGAAACCAGACACCAGAGATGAGGCACAGGAGCTGCTGAGCAGAGGCTTTGGCATCAGTGTGTGTGAGAGACGAGGTGGATGGAGTCTTCAGAGGGAAAAGACCACGACTTAAAGAGCAGAGGCAGTGAGTCATATGACTGTGATGAATTTTCCTTGGACCACTGCAGGAAGATCCATTTTCTATCTGGAATATAGCACAAGTCATCACCTCAAGAGGTGGAAGTGCTGCAGTAGATGTCTGTCCCTGCCTTCTATTCAAATAATAATGAGCAGACAGTCAGAAAAGGCACTTTTTTTTGCTCTCTTTGTGCTGGTGGAAATGAAAAATGGGCTTATGTCAGAAATCCTGCTGAACATCCCACTTTCTGATAGGCTTTTGGAGAAGGCAATCTGAAAAACCTATTTTTAAGTGAAATGCTAAAATTCTTATTTATTGTACATGGTGATATGCCTTTCTTGAGATTCCACAGTGGCTTTGCCCCCTCTGTGTGGAACCCTCCTGGAGCAGTGCCTGATGGAAGTAAGGCTGGATGCATGGAGCTACGCCCAAAATAATTGAAGCTGTAGAGGATAGTCTGAGCTGTCCTGTGGGGCTCTGGGAATGGATTAGAAGTCAATAATGCTGGCTTTGAGCATTCCCAACCAACTCCTGATTCAGCCAAGGGATTATGTTTGATTTTTAAGATAGCGTCTCTGGAATGCCAAGTCCAGACCCTGGAGATGGGCAGAGGATGGGGGATGATATTTCCATTCCAAATGTTACTTAACATTCTTCAGGAAGTCTTACATAGGTCAGTGTTTTCATTAGTGTTTAAAATCATTTCTCTTGGTGCACAAGAAGAAATATTTCTGGCAGTGTGGCTCAACTGAACTGATAGCACAGGGAGAAAACTGGCTTTAAGCTGAAGGAGGGCAGGTCTGGAGTAGATATTAGGAAAAAATTCTTCCTGGCACTGGGCCCTGGCACAGGGTGCCCAGAGAAGCTGTGGCTGCCCCTGGATCCCTGGAAGTGTCCAAAGCCAGGGTGGACAGGGCTTGGAGCACCCTGGGATAGTGGAAGGTGTCCCTGCCCATGGCAGGGGGTGGAACAAGATGAGCTTTAAGGTCCCTTCCAACCCAGACAGTCTGAGATTCTGGGACTCTAGGGCACGATGAGTTTGATCCATTCATGCACCTTCTGCTGAAAGTCTCATCTTCCCCAGCAATTGCTTTGGAAAGGGTTAAATAACAGAGGAAAGGAAAAGGGAACAGCTCCATTAGGATGGATATTCTAGCAGGGTTTATTATAGCTTGGACCTACAGAACTTTCATAAGGGGAACAAATATTGTCCCTTCACTAATAAATGAGTTTTGCCTGTCTGCTTCCATTTGTACCAGGAGAGGCAGGGACATGAATTGCTCTGGGTGTAAAAAGCCCTGGTTATTGCAGTGGCCAGTGTTACCCCTGGGTATCACCACTCTGCCCGGGGATGCTTCTCAACCAGAAATGTTGTGTCCAGACCTTCCAGCCCACACAGCTAATAGTCAAAGGAACACTCACTGTGTCTCTCCCTTGTGGAGCAGCAGTTCCTGTCCTCCTCCCCCAGCATGTTTGCACTTAAAACACTCTGCTTTGCCTACAGCTGAGGAAATGGGCAGAAATAGTTACTCGAGTTTTACGGCTGTTAGTTCTGGGGACAGGTTTCTTTGGCCTTTTTTTCCCCTTGTTTATTCTTTCCTTATAATTTTCCCTGCAAGCAGCTGCCCTGGCCTTTTTCCTAAACTTCCTATGGATGCTTCTGTGTACAGGCATTTCCCCCTTCTGCTTGAGCAATCTTGTACTTTGAAACTAATTTGACAAAGGTCTCCAGGATTAATGCTAATGAACTCTTAGCTCAACCCCGCTTTCCAAGAGCTCCATCTCTGTAGGCACTGGGGGATCATCCCTCACCACTCCATGAGCTCCAGGCAGCTGAAGCAAGCTGGTGGCACAGGCAAACTCCCAGAAACCCAGATGTTTTTTAGTGGACAAAAAAAATATTCGGCTTTGACCAAGTAGTGACTCTGTGCATGGTTTTTCCTGTCTCTCTTTTCTTTTGTGGCTGGATTCTGTGCTGTGAATTATTGTCTCCTTTCCCAGAGCTGCTTGGTTGGTTCCAGCAGAGCTGAACCCTTTTACTAGAGAAGGATGTCCTTCCATTTCTCTCCACTGGCCAAGCTTTCCCTGCCTCTGTAAGTCCCCAGCCCTTGGCATCTCTCGTGGTCTGTGCTCTGAGCCCCACCATTTCTGTGCAATCTTTTTGCTCTTTTGGAGACTGTGCTGTGCAGCCTTTCCATGCGTCAGATCTTGGCCACACTGGATCCATCCTGTGGACTTCACCTATCTCCCTACCCTGAGTGCTTCACTGGGATGAGCATTCCCAAGGTCTAACATGCTTCTGTCACCCCTTGTACAGTTAATGTGTCTGTTCACATCCCTGTCTTCAAAAGCAATGCAGCAATTGGGAACCATAGTCAGAACTTTCGTAGGCACAGGCTTGGGGTTGTGATTGAAGTCAAATTAAAAAATATTAACTCAGCCAAGGAGACTTAATTGAAAATGGTAATGAGGAGCTCTGTGGTGTGATCCTGTCGTGCCGGGACTTGGTTCTACTGGGTAGTTTCGGATGATACCAGGTTTAACTTAATGCACAGCTGTGGGCTGAGGGCTCGTAACAGGTACAGCTAAACAAGTCTGTTCCAGAGGAGTTCCTGGAGTCCCAGTGCATCCCCTGTGCAGTAGTAGATGTAGGTTTAAATTAGATATTAGGAAACATTTCTCCACTGGAAGGGTGATGAGATGCTGGCACAGGCTGCCCAGGGCAGTGGTGGAGTCACCATCCCTGAAGATGTTCAAAAGCAGTGTGGATGTGGCATTTAGAGACATGGGTTAGTGGTGGCTTTGGCAGTGCTGGGTTGGACTCAATGATCTTAAAGGTCTTTTCCAAACTAAAAAATTCCACGACTCTGATTCTGCTGCTGTCTGCTGTCTCTCCAGCCACTGTCCCCTCCGCTCTGGTGTGTAACACGTGCCCCTCTCATTCCCCCAGCGCTCATGCTGGTGCTTGACTGCCCCTCTTCTTGGGAATGATTCTAGTAACACCCCTTGCCAAGCTCAATTTGTTAATGTTGGGGGATGTTGGAGAAGGATAAACAGCCTTAGCAAGCCAGGGAGGGATTCTGATGCTGTGTGAGGAGCAGGACTGATGTTTCCCTTGCTGCTGTCCCTCTTTCTCCACACAGATCAACCCCCTCTCCTACGGAGGTGTGGTCCAGACGTACAGACTGCCCACCTACAGCTGCTACCCCAGAGACTCCTGGGCATCTCTCTGCAAGAAACTGTTCCTTGGAGAGCTCATCTACCCTTGGAAACACAAAGGAGAGAAGCAGAACTAAAGATAGTGGAAAAGCTTGAGAACTTGACCTGAAAAACATACTGACTCCTGATGCTTTGGGACCAAAGGCTTCTCAGAGCCAGCAACTGCTCCATCCCTTTAAATAGATTTTGGTAACATAGGAAGGGCTGAATTTTTAAAGGCAAGTATTTTTAAACATTATTTTTCAACTTTCTCTTCCCTTACACTGTGTTTGTATTTATGCTAATGATTATTTTGGAAGCAAAAGGTTAAACCCATCAGTGCCTCATGAAACCAGCACTCAGTGTCATGGAGGAAGCAGCTCCCAAATGGTTTGGTGATGAATTTTTCCTTCCACGTCAGCTCACAGGGCCGTAGTAAAGCAGCCCCTCAGGTGGTTCAGAGCCACAATGCTGTGGTGCATTCAGCCAGAGGATGTTTTGGACCTTTTATGCTTCAGCCTTCAAGCCAGCTGATCAAAACCATGTGGAGAATCAGCTCGTGGAGTCCTACACTGAAAACTGAACAGCTGGGTGTCTGACTTCATGGGATATTTATTAATTTCTTTTTAGGAGGGCTTGCACTCAGGCCCACTGCAGCACCAGAGAAGGTGTTGGAAGAGCAAGGCTGGAGGCCCAGAAGCACAAACTGTTGTATCATGATTCTGTGGTTTCTCTTAGGGGAGTTTTCTGCTTTGGATACATTTCCGAAGTGCAGAAGTGCTTGGCTTTCCATGTCCTGGTCTCATTTTGATGTGTCTCCTATTCTCTCTCTCTCATGTCTCTGTGCACTGGCGGGTGCTGTCCCACTGGGCATACCGTGGTTGTGTCAAATTTAAATACAGTCCTTACCCAAAATACACTTCCTGCAGCTCTGCTCGTTCCTCTGCCCCAGCTCAAGCAAGGAGTCAGTGTTACTTTGTACCCTGCTTTTTGCACTGCCGGGCGAGGGCCATGCTGGATCCTGCCCCTTTTCCCCTGGCTGGCCAAGGAACCAAGGATGGAAGAGGAAGAGGAGAAGGTGCTGTGGCTGCAGTGCTCAGCCCTTCTTTGGATGGCTGCCTCTGCATTCCAGTGGGCACTGGCAAGGCAAGGTGCCCTGGGGCTTTAGGAGCCTTCAGCCAGCACTCCCAGGGACAGGGTAAGAATTTCCTACCCCAGCCCTGTGTCTCATCCATGTGCTGGCAGCTGTCACAGAAGGGAAGGGTTATAGCCCTCCTGCTTCAAGGCATCTCTGGCCAGATGTATTTGGGTTGTCTGGAGCTGCTGAAAGCCCCTCATGGTGCAGTCACTGCCTCTCCAGGCACAGCCTGACCAGGAGAAAAGGAAGCTCTACAGGCAGGTGTGTGGTCCAGACATTCCTTAGCAGGCAAAGCTCCAAGGCCTTCAAGGTTTCCTAGGGACATGTGAGGGAGGCAGGACTAGAGGGGCGCTACATGATGCCCTTGTCACCTGGAGCCAGGGCACATCACTGAAGAAAGCCAGTGTGGCAAACCCCCCTCACCATCTGCCACTGCAGGCTCTGGCTGGGACATCCCTGCCGGCAGAAACTGGAGAGATCTTGTTCTTTGATGATCTGTGCTTAAAACTCCTGCGCAGCAACTTCTTGTCTTGGAATTATCACTGTCTGAGTAATTCTCTGCACTCCAGGTGGGAATAACTGCGAGCTGTGATGCATTTAGTGGATGAATGGTGTAAATAACATTTTCACTTTAGCTGAAGTCAGAGTCATGAGCCCCATCCTCACCTGGCTCTAAGCAGAGCAGGTTTACACGTTACCTCCCTCTCATCTTTCCACTGGAGCTCCTAAATGATATCCCCTGGTTCCTCCCATGCCTGCACAGTTCAGTTTGCTGACTGCTGTGAGAAACTTTATTTTTGGTCTTGTGAAAATAATGTTTCTAATATCCTGGCTTTTAAAATCTTTCTGTGATACCAGACAGTTCATGATGGTCCTAATCATGGTCCTTTGGGATCAAATGCCCTGAAAGCCCCAGAGACAGCACAGAGCCATGAAAACCAGCAACTGTGACCTTCCTATTGGGAACCTGCCAGATGTATTAGATGTTCCAGTGTTGAGTTTGTTTACTAAAGGCTGATACTGACTCAGGGGTGGGGAAATACCAAACTGAGAAAAAGCTCCTCCTCAAACCTGAGATCCCGAGTCTTCTGCAACAGAGAACCTTGAGCAGCCCAGCTGGGCAGTGGCAGCTCCTTGTGGGTGCAGTTCTCCTGTATCACCCAGAGCTGGTGCCTGAGCTGCCTCTCTGCTGCTCACACCGGGCGTTCTCCTTGCCCGCAGTGGTATCTGAGCATCTGAGTTCTTCTGCTGGATGTTTGCCACGTCTCTCCTCTTCCTTTCCAGTCCCTGCTGTGAAAGAGTCTTCCCCCACCCTTTTCCGACTCTGTGCAGAGACATTACAACAACATAGCAGACATCCTGCTCAAGAACACTTGACCTTATGTCATCTCTCTAGTTAGAAGTTAGGATCAGCATCATCTTCCACAGCAGCACAGACTGGCCCAGCGCTGGCATTTCCTCAGGGAAGAGGCTGCTGGTGAGGTTCTGGCTCTGATGTATCCTCAGATCCATATTATCCAGACCAGCCCTTGGATGAGAAGTAATTAAAGATTCCAGATCTCCCATTCCTACCATGCACCCTTTAGAGCAGGCAGCAAGCAGGCTTTGCCAGCCATCAGTCAAAGACTCTAATCTTACAGACTTTTTTAATACTGCATTTCCTTATTATTATTTCTCCCACCTTTTGGTTCCCAGTGGTGCCACAAACCCCCTCTTTACTTAGGCAGGGGGTTTGTGAAGGAAAATGTGATTCACTGTGTGAAAAACTCTATCCTAGAGAGAAATTCTGCCTTGGAGAAATACTTTCTTCCCCTAACCAGGACAGCATGTGACGATGCTGAAAGGAAACCTCAGTAATTACACTGCACTGAAGGCTCTGGTTATGGGTTTGGGAGTTTTCCCTCATGCTGCAGCTGGACTGTGCCCTGTTCAGGCCCACACAAAGACTCTTGCACGAATGTACAACCCAAATGTTGGATTTCAGTAGTGTAAGGCAGGAAAATCTGCATTTCATCCTGCAGAGAACGAGCTGCTTTCCTTCTGCCCTGTGCTGCCTCTTCCTGCTGCTCCAACACCATCTTCTTGCTTAGCTCTAGCCCTCAGTGATTTACCCTTTATGCTTAGACCTGCTGGTTATGCCATCAGGGGAAACTGGTGGGGGTTGGGATCGTCTGGTGCAGCCCCTGCTCACTCAGGGCCACCCAAAGCTGGTTGCCCAGGACCGTTTCCAGGTGGCTTTGGGATATCTCCAAGGATGGCAACTCCAACACCTCCCTGGACAACGTGTGGCAGAGCTTGGTCACCCCCACAGTGAGAAGGTGTTCCCTGCTCTCAGGCAGGGTTTGATGTGTTGCAGTTCATGCCCCTTGTCCTTGTGTAGTGCAGAGCTCGGCGACACCGTAACTCAGATCTCCTCAGTGAATGCGAGCATTAGCAGTCCTGTGTCATCTCTGCTCCTGTTCCCCCTCTTCAGGTGCTGTTCAGAAGCCCCTTTGCCTTTTAGGGGCTGAAGCCTTGCTTAGTGCCTGTGCATTGACTCAGATCCCTGACCTGCTCCTTGGTCCTTCTCTGGACTTGGTAGCAGAGAGCACTTTCTCTCCAGCCACACTCCTGCCTGTGCTGAGCTCACAGGGGGAGCTCTGGGGGCTTGGGCAGCACAGCCCCAAACCTGGCAGTGTCCAGGTCTGCAGGGTCAGGGAACAGCCCAAGTGTGGAGCCCTGGGGCTCTGCAGGGTGAGTGTGCTGTGCACACACAGGGGATGGGTCTGGATCTCAGCTGATCCTCCACATGACAGAAGGCCACAGGGCTTTCCAGCTGCATCGGGAGTTTTGGGTGCAGGATAAACACGTTCAGAGCAATCCAGGCTCACGTGGGCAGCTGATCTGCCTTCCTGGATGAGAACAGAGTGCCCACCACCTTTGCCTCTGGCTCACCAGTTTGCATTAGGAGTTGCTGCAAGAGTCTGTCACCTTTGGCTCCAGTCCTTATCCACGCCTGGGCCTCAAACCAGGAATGCTCAGACTCCCCATTTACCGTCTCAGCAAGCTGAATATGAGGAGTGTTCCTGCACTGATGAGTGCTGCAGGTGACAGAACACACCCCCTGCATTCCCAGGCAGGTGCTGGGGCTGGGAGCAGTGGAGGTGTTTGGGGGAAGCTGCAGAACCCAGGCCCAGCTCGGGGCAGGGAGAGGCTGCAGCTCCTCTGCCATCCACTGTGTTATTTAACATCTGGCACCTGGGGAAGTTCGTGAGAACTTCACAATTCTTGTAATCAATCCTCCTCACGGTGTTTTCTGGTTTTAAGTAAAGTATTATAAAAGAGCACTGACTCATTGAGTGTTTCATTAAAAGTGTGTGAGTGAAGTTTGGTGAGGAAGTTCAAACCCACTGTGCATTTTCTCCTTCCCTCACGTGAACCAGCAGGCGTTCAGCAGGAGCAGAGGGCTCCCGCAGCAGCGACACAGCGTTTCTTTTAAATGTCACCACTAACCCCAGCTGAAGGTGACTTCCTTCCCACTGCAGCCCTGATGTGAAACGCAGCCTGGTGATGTGAAACACAGACCAGTCCCGTGCACCAGTCCAGGAACGAGCCCTGGCTCAGGAACCAGACTGGCTTCAGGCTCATGACAGCTCCAGTTCTGCAGGCAGGAGTGCTGGGCAGAGCAATGGCAATGCCAGCAGGGCAGTGACAATGCCAGCAGTGCCAGTGGCAGCAGGAATGAGGGATGCTGCACATATCAGTGCTTGTATATGAGTTTAGAGAGGGAGAGCTTTCTTCTACTGATAGGTTTTACTGGTTAATTCAACCTTTTAATCAGAACTTAAATGGATTTTGATTACACCAGAATAAAGATGTTGGGAGGAAAATTCAGCCCTTCCCTCTAGTTTGACTTGCTGCTGAGCATGGTGTGACTGTCAGCAGCTTGGGGACAGCAGGGCAGCTGCTGGAGGCTCAGCTGATCCAGGCAGGCTGTTCATCCCCATCCCAGGGCCTGGCTGGGCAGTTCCTCAGCCTCTGCTCTCACACACAGGGGTATTTCAGCACTTGTCCTGCTGTAATCATTCTGCCAAGGCCAAACTACAAAGCTTGCGCAAGGAGGATCCAATGAATGCCACCTCAGGCCTGGGAGATGGTTGAGGTGATGCTCCTCCAGCTCTGGGTGTTCTGTGATTCAGAGAGGGGTTCCTTGGTTTCCCACGAGCCTGCCCATGTGGTGTGTTCAGTGTGAGGGGGCAGGACGGGGGACAATCCTCTGCAGCACAGCGCAATCCAAGCAGAGCCCAAGCTGGGCCTGGGAATGACGGGTCCTTGCGGCCACTCCTTCCCTCCTCACCCCAGAGCAGTCTCTCCCTTGAAATTCCGTTCCTTTCTCCTTTCCCCTCTCCCAGCTGTGAATGCATGGCCATGACAAAGTCCTCACACTGCAGCAAGCCCCTGCCAAGGTCACCCCTCTGCCAGGAGCGTCTGCCAGGTTTGCCCCTCTCACTCTGCCTCCCCCCTCTTGCCACAATTCCCACCAGTCTGGGCTGTTTGGTTTCCACCATCCCACCAAAGACGAGAGAAATCCCTTGAATGAGCGAGCCATAAACAGGGCTTTGGCTGGCCCTGCAGAGCAGCAGGACTGAGACCCAGAGGCTGAGAAAAGAGAAATAAAATAGAGGAGATTCCTGCCCATCCTCCTCCTGTCCACTTCTACTGCTTTGGATCCAATGGACTGTTGGACAGAAATGAGGCTTTTCTCTCCTCCTGGGGAAAACCAGCATCCGCAGGTTCCCCTCTCCCCTTCCCCTGCTCCACTCACCAGGCCTGCACCCTGGGGTGGGTGTTTCTCCACAGGCTTTACCCTCCAAGCCCCTTCACCCTGGGAGTGCAGTGGCCAGGAGTGGCAGTGGCTGCAGGAGAACATCTGCTCTTTGGGCTTGCTTTAGCTGCTATTTAATTTACTCTGTATTTAACTCTGTCTGTGCTCTCACTGGGCAAGGAGGCGGGAGAGAGCACAGAGGGGGCTGTGTTCGGCCCCTGCCAGTGGAGAAGCCAAACTGAGCAGCTGAGGGTGAGGATCCCCTCGGCCCATGGGATACAAACCCCCCACCAGAACAGGCCCCCCCAAAGGGATTCACAGCACGTGGCTCCAGGGCAGCACATGAGCCCAAGCCCTCAGGCTGTGGGAGAGGAGAGTGAGCCAGGCTGAGACCACCGAAGAGGGGGCAGCCCCCTGACCCCAGAGCTCTGCCACCTCCCCTCTCCCTGTGAGCATGGAGAGAAGGACTCTGGAGCAAGTCCAGAGAAGCCACAGGGATGCTCCAAGGGCTGGAGCCCCTCTGCTCTGGAGCCAGGCTGGGAGAGCTGGGGGTGCTCACCTGGAGAAGAGAAGGCTCCAGGGACACCTCAGAGCCCCTTCCAGGGCCTAAAGGGGCTCCAGGAGAGCTGGAGAGGGACTTGGGAGAATGGCTTCCCACTGCCAGAGGCAGGGTTAGGTGGGATATTGGGAAGGAATTGTTCCCTGTGAGGGTGGGGAGGCCCTGGCACAGGGTGCCCAGAGAAGCTGTGGCTGCCCCTGGATCCCTGGCAGTGCCCAAGGCCAGGCTGGACGGGGCTTGGAGCAGCCTGGGACAGTGGAAGGTGTCCCTGCCCATGGCAGGGGGTGGCACAGGGTGCTCTGTGAGGTCCCTTCCAACACAAACCATTCCGTGATTCTATAAAAACATCGCCCCTCAATCCATCCCCTCTCCCTCTCCATCCATGAGTGACCCTGTCGTGCTCTTCAGTCCTTCCCAGGACTCTCTGGCATGAGTGGCCACCAGGAACTCCCTGAGGAGCCGCGGAGCCACAGGATCCTTGCAGGCTGAGGGGCATCTGTGGTGCTCACTGGGCTGGGGAACGCGGGTCGTTTAAATGGGATTGCTTGGAAGCAGCCAGGCTGGGAACAGCAATGGTGAAATGCCCAGCTCTGGAAAGATTAGCAGGATGCTTTGTTCACACAGGGATTAGTCAGCAATGACAGCAGGGAGAGGATCCTCCACACCTTCCCATTGGGAATCCCCTGGGATTGGGTTTGGGAGTGGCTCCTCAGGGATGTCAGGCCAGTGCCAAGGGATTCCAGTGGAGAACGTCCGGGAGTGGTTATCGCAGCAGCCCTTCCTGGGTACAGGCTCAGCCTGGCATCCACAGCCCCACGGCCATCCCCGTTCCCTGGGGACATGCTGGATGTCCCCATGGCCGCCCCCTGCCCCACCGACAATGGGGTGCACACACCTCCCACCCTCAGAACCCACGCCTGGATGCCCCCCATAAAATAGATGTTCACCCACCGGGATGCCCCCAAATCGTGGGTGCTCCTCCTCCTGGATACCCATCCCACACCTGGATTACCCCTCCCTCCCTCCCACACACCCACCCCCCTGGATACC
>VZTE01006399.1:54894-82712 GCA_013397775.1 Eulacestoma nigropectus | reverse complement strand
GGGGGTGGTCCCGCCCCCCCCCCCCCCCGCCCCGCCGAGGGAGGCTGACGGCACAGACCGGCGGGTGTGTGACAGCCCCTCTGCTTCGGCCTCCTTCACCATCCCTGCCCGCTCCCACGCCTCCTCCTCCTCCTCCCAAAGGCCCGCAACCCACGTGTGACAGCTACACCCGAGATGGGTGTGCGGAGCGCCCAGGGGAGAGCCCATCCACGGGGAGACACCGGCATGCAGCTGGGTCCCCCCTCCTCGGTGCGACCCGCCGAGATGGAGCCCGGGCTGTCCCAGCTCCCACTGCGGGGCTGCTCCTGCCCGGCAGCAGGTTCCGGGCACCGCCGACGCCGGAGCTCCGCCGCCCCCCGACCTCCTCCCCCGCGGCCGCCGGTGCCGCCGCTCACCGCGGAGGCCGGGGTCCTCCTCCTTGGCGCGGATCTTGCGGATCTTGAGCGGGCGCCCACTGAGCGTGGCCAACACCAGGCGCTGCCGCAGGAAGTTGCATCCCGTGTAGCTGAGGCACTGCGCCTCGCCCGCCGCGCCGCCCGCCATCCCGCTGCCCACGTGGTTGGAACAGGAAGCGCTGGGACAGCGGCGGGGGCAAAGGGCAGGGGGCGGGCAGGCTCTGGGAGGGGTCGCACCGCTCCCGTGCTTCGCATCCGCCGGGACCGCGGCGCGGCCGGGAGCGCTCGGCTGTGGGGCCGTGGTGAGAAGGGCCGGGCTGTTTGTCGCGACAGGGGCGGCAGCCTCTGCCTTTTCTTCTGCTGTCCCAGCCTGCGTGTTTTTAGTTGAAACGTAAAGAGCGTGGAAGTGTCGGGAAATGTGTCTGACCGAAGCCCGGTGCCCGGCCCGCTGCTCCTCCGGGCGGTGCGGGCTCTCCCTCGGCAGGCGGGTAAGGACGGCCCGGAGCCCCCCGGAACGTGGGGCCTGCACAAGGGCACTGTCCCCACATCGAAATGAGTCCATTTCTGGGAGCACGTTCCTTAGGCCGTACTTTTCAGTAATTTATCCCTGGCTACCTTAAGGAAAACTGAGCGGAGGAATGAGTCCTGCTCGCGGTCCTTGGGCCAGCCTGTTTCCTTAATGTCAGTGACAGGGTCCTGCTGTCCTTAAGGAGGAGACTGACTAAAGCTTTCAGTCTCCTATTTTAAGAGAAACGTGGATTACAGTGGAGGTGTGACAATGTCGATTGTTAGGCTCTATATACATGCCCAGGAAAAGAAGTTTGTTAGAATGGAATAGTCTAGTTGGAAGGGATATACAAGAATAATTTAGCCCAACTGCTTCACTTCAGGGCTGACCCAAAGGTCAAGTGGGTTGTTGAGGGCACTGTCCAAATGCCCCTTACACACTGACAGGCTCAGGGCATCATCTGGCTTGACCAGCCTCTCTATAAAGAAATGCTTCCTAATGGCGATTCTGAACCTCCCCTGGCGCAGCTTTGAACCATTCCCACACATCTGTCACTAGATCCCAGGGAGGAGAGATCAGCACCTCCCTCTCCGCTTCCCCTCCTCAGGAAGCTGTAGAGAGCAAGGAGGTTGCCCCTCAGCCTCCTTTTCTCCAACCTAGACAAGCCCAAAGCCCTTAGCAGCTCCTCACAGGCCATGCTGTCCAGTCCTTCCACCAGCTGTCTTGCCCTTCTCCAGGCACCTGTGAGGACCTTCCCATCATTCTGAAATGGTGGAGCCCAGACCTGCACCCAGCACTCAGGGGGAGGCCCTGCCCCAGCATTGGACACAGAGGCACGACCACCTCTTTGGACGGCCGGTGATGCCAAGTTTGGTGCACTCAGGATGGGTTTGCTGCCCTCCTGGCTGCCAGAGCCCTCCCTGCAGCCTCAGAGCTGCCCCTCTCCCAGTTTAGGCTTGTGTCTAGCATTTCTCTATCCCAGGTGCAGAATCTGGCATTGTGACTTGTCATTTTCATGTCACTGGTGATTGCCCAGTGCTCCACTGTATCCAGATCCCTCTCTCTGCAAGGACTCTTCTCCCTCAAGAGAGTCAACAGCATCTCCCAGTTTGGTACAGCGAAAGTCAGACTATTTTCCTTACAAACGATAACCATTTTTTATTTTACTAAATTGTTTTCCAGAGACTAAAACTTTTTTTTTTTTAACCCATGGTAAGTACACTTTACAGAAACTGGAGGAACTAAACCACCTATTATTGGCTGCTTGCTGACTTTTGTGATCAGCATGCATAAGGGTTTTTGTTGTGTTTATAAACGGGTCTGCAAGCTTCATATCCCAGAATAACAATGATTTAGTATGGAAGAGACCTTTAAAGATCATCTAGTCAACCCTCGTACAATGGGCAGGGATATCGTCCACTGGACCAGGTTGCTGGAAGCCCCATCCAGCCTGGCCTTCAAAACTTACAGGTCCCCACTGGGCATCCACAACTTCTGTAGGCGACTTGTGCCAGTGCCTCACCACCTTCACTGTAGAAAAATTTTTCCTTATGTCCAATTTAAATCTACCCTCTTTCAGTTTAAAATTCTTGCACTTTGTCCTGTCACTACTTCTTGGTAAAAGTTCTCCCTCTGTCTGTCTGATAAGCCCCCTTAAATACTGAAAGACTGCAATGAGCTCTCACTGAGGCCCTCTCTTCTCCAGGCTGAACAATCTCAGCTCTTTCAGCCTGTCCTCAAGGAGAAGTTATTCCAGCACGTTGATAATGTTTGTGGCCCACATCCAGACTAGCTTAATCAGGTCCATGTCACAAAATCACAGAGTCAGAATCACAGAATTGATTAGGTTGGAAAAGACCTTTGAGATCATCAACCCATGACCAAACGTCACCTTGTCGACTCGACCATGGCACTGAGTGCCACATCCAGTCTTTCCTTGAACAGCTCCAGGGACAGTGACTCCACCACCTCCCTGGGCAGCCAATTCTAACGCCCAATCACCCTTTGTGTAGAGAAATTCCTCCTAACGACCAACCTAAATCTCCCCTGGCACAAGTTAAGACTGTGTCTTCTTGTCTTTCCTGAACTGAGGGCTCCAGAGCTGGATGCAGAAATCCAGGTGAGGTCTCACAGGCATGGAGTAGAAAAGGGCAATCATGTCCCTTGACCAGCTGGACACACTGGTCTTTATCCTCAAATCCAATTTTTCACATACCAGTATCCCAAATTTCTTCTTTACTTAATCCATTTACCACTCAGCCTGTACAGATGCTGTGGATTTCCCAGACCCAGGTGCTAAGGCAAAAAATCAAACCCATAAAAATTATACATCTAAATCAAAAGACCACATCTGTGCAGAAACAAAGCCTAAGAATTTTTTTAAGGGAAGCAGGTTGAGAAATTTGTGGAAAATGAGGATCAAAAAATGACAGCAGTTAAACAGCATTAGTTCACATATGCGATGCCTAAGATTTCTGAGATACGGTCAAAAATATCTGGAGTTATCAGTGATTCATATGCAGATGAACCTCTCCATCTTTTTCTAAAAAGAAAATTTTGTTATGGAGATTTTTGTGGAATCAAAGAAATGTAGCTTTCTGTGTGTAAGAAATTAGTTGCCAGTTGCAGCCCTGATCTAGGATATAACAGAAAAGAAGGTGGCCTTGGGCAGCAGAAATTCTTTTCTGTAATGCACCGAGCAGAGCTAAGAGCAAACTCTGTGTGTGAGGAAGGTAAAGAACGTACATATCTTCTCAGAGCTAGTAAATCTATGTCCGAACTTCACAAAAATGCTTAAAACTTTATTGATAAAACAGTTATTTGTTTTCCTGCTTACAAACAATTAAATTCAGTCAAGTCTCTGCATAATTCCTTTGGGTTTCAGAGTTTGGAGGGTATTTTGGAATTCCAGAACAAACAGTACTAAACTTCATGATCAGTGGAGAAGAAGTCTGACACTTACTGTTTCTTATTTTCAGGGAACAATTTTGGCTCCTTTCATTTCTGTCGTTCACAGGCCTTTTAGACATAATCGCAGGATAGTAGTTAAATAACAGTTTGCTGTGAGGTTGTCGGTATGGTTGTCGGTATGTGGAATGTACATTCCCACTGAAATCAAGAGGGTCTTCTTCTGTGAAGATAGCTGTGTAAAAGGCTTTCAGGTGCTGCTACTGGAACTGTGTTTCACTGCGTTGTCTGAACTCTGTATATTAGATTTGCATTGAAAATACCTGGTCAAATATGTCTGTTTTAAATGAACTCTCTGCTGTGGTTCATTTCTCTTTCTTTGTGTACTCCCCTGCTCTCCCACACATGTATTTTTAGTTCTGTCCATCCTGTCATTCTTCTGTGACTTCGAATTACTTGCTATCATCTGTTAACAATTTGCAAGTATTTGCTTTATGTCAAGGCATGGGAAAACAAAATTGCAAAAACAAAATTGGGAAAACAGTCTTCCCCAAAAATGATTCCATTGGTAGCCAGAATTTTCTCATGTAAATCACTGACAGATAGACTGAAAAACACTCCTCTGCTGGTATAATGTAAGTATCCCTGTAATGAGAGCTCTATCTGTCATAAAAATACCCAGTGACATAGAAGAGGGATTTTATTTCCCTAGGAATGCTGGTAGCTTGTTGTCCTAGACATTCAAGGATTTCTAGAGTCAGGAAAAATATTTTTATCAAGGGCCTAGAGGTGGCACAGAGAGACTGAGTGGCACCTCCTAGATGTATACCTGTCATTATCTGGGCAGTTGTCACAATTTAATCTCAAAATGTAAAGCTGTTACTGGTTTACCTTTAATACTCAGGGGAAATGTTAATTTTAATTTAGTCAATGGTTGGAGAACATGACAGTCTCCTGATACTTAAATCACTTGAAATAAATTGTACAGAAAAGATCATTACAGAAATTTCCAAAAGATCTCTGCCTTTTGCTAATGTATGAGGGCTCCATGTATCCAAAAAGATAACACTGTTTCTGAATTTCTCTTAGTTTACATATCTCCCAAGAGTTTTCACACAGTCTCAGAAACACAGCTGTGTAACTTCTCTTTTACTTGAACTTTATGTTTTCTCCTATTTATGTGTATTTTAGGGGATGTCTAAACAATCTGTGCTGAGTGCTTTTTGTAGGACTAAAATCACAAACTCCAAATACATCTCAAAAGAACCACTGGGACAACAAAAATGTTTTTCAAATAATTAAAATTCTGTACTTGATAATCATCGATCTGTGACTGCAGTAAAGTATTGCCATTGCTCATAACAGGACATAAGCCATGTACGGCGTTTCCAAGGCATCAGAAGGGAAGCTTGTCAGATTTGCACTGTCCGAATGTTCTTTGGTCTGCTTGCAGCTTTGCTTTCCTTCCTTCAATTGTGAGAGCAGTTTTGACAGGTTTTCTATGGCTAATTTATTTTTCTTGTATTAATTGTTTCTTTTCTTGGGTGCAGACCTGGAGCTGGACACAACTGGTTCAGCAAAAAAGACAGAGAAATTATCTAATATATGTGGCAAGTGCTGTGTACAGTAAACTCAGATGTAATGCAGAGCTGCAGACTAGCGAAGAAAAAACAAGGTGTAAAATTGTGTTAGCAAGCATACAAAAGTAACTGCAGGACAACTGGAGAGGGATGAAGAAGAAGCTGTCAACATGAGCATGGCATTCTTCCTGGTCAGGGACTCCAGACGCTGATGACTCACTGTAAAACCACCCCCCTCACCTGAGTGAGACCATGACCTTGGGGCCTAGGGAAGGAGAGGAGAGGGGTGAATGCAATGCCAGAAGAATGGTAGAAACTAATAAGTGTGTGTTGAATAATTATTATTTATATAATAAATAATAAAACTTAATAATGGTAATTTAGCATAAACATATGCTTTCTGTAATAATTACATTAATAATTCTTGAATGAGACTCTTAGGATTTCAGTTATGTTAACAGTAGATTTTTTACTTTATAAATAAGGTGTGTTTCATCTTTGTCATAAATAAGGTTTTGAGTATAACAAGGTTGGTTTACCGGCAATAAATTTCTGTCTGAAGAATAGAGATTTACTAGGAAACTTAGAGTTTCAGAAAAACCCATGTTATATTTAAGTGTTAATTTGCTGTACTCAGCCGTCTGGGAGGAATAATTCATTAGCCTAGTTAATTAGGGTAGGAGTGACACACAAAAATGATACTGTTATATCCCTCTTTGCAATAAAACACTATTTAAATCTAAATAAAGAATCACAGCTCTAAATATTTGGTTTGTAAAGAGCTATGTATTTGCTACTTTAAAGGAAACAATTCAACAATATTTCATTCTACATATTTCAACCTATATCTATTTAAAAAAATAAAAATGTGCTCCTCAAATGTTCTTGATGGTATACATTTTTTGAGGAAGAATTTTCAGCTTTGTTGTGTATGTATGTTAGACTTCATTGGATAAGTATTTCACCCGTTTAAAAAAACCCTCGTGATTAATGGGTTATCTTGTATAACAAATACAACATCACAGCCTAATCTAGTTTGGAATCCAGATCTGTAGTCCAATCTGGACTAAAGCAAGGTCAGACTGGATTGCTCAGGGCTTTATCCACTTGGATCTTAAAAACCTCAGAGAGCTGAGTCTATTAATACGCAGGTTCCACTGCCTGACCTACTGAGTCCTGCCACTCTTCTCAGTAAGGAGCCTGTCCCTGCCTTCTCAGTAACCTTCTCATGGGTACTAGAAGGCTGCTAGTAGGTACTCCTGAACCACCTCCTCTCCAGTCTAAACAAGCATGGTTCCATCTGCCTGTGGCAGTGTCTCTTCTCCAGCCCCTGATCATCTTGGTCACTTCCTTCTAAACCTTCCCCAAATGATTGATACCTGTTTTGTACTGGAGGGCCCAGTACTGGCCACAGTACACAGATGTGGCCTAAGAAGTGCCTCATACAAGGAGATAACTGTTTTCCGTGATGAAGTGGCTACCTTCCTGTTAATATGGCTCAGGATGTTAGAGGCCGCATGCTGGATGGTGCTTAGCTGGCTGTAGACCATTTCTTCCCAGTCTTCTTCAGCAGAGCTTCTGCCTTGCTGGTCAGTCCCCAACCTGCACTGCTGGAAGCAGCTGATATGTCCTGGGTGCAGGACTTTGTAGCTGCCTTTGCTGAATTTTGTCAGGGTCCTGCTTGGCCCCTTTCCTCACCTGTTCTTGTTCCACCCCCTGTACCCATCCACTCAGGCCACATGGTTTGTTGTTACTCTCTCTCCTACTGGGGTTATCCACAGACACTAAACACAACAAGATGCTCCGAGAGACCCTGGAAAAACACTCGTTAACGGCTTTTGGTAGGGTACAAAGCACTGAGCACTACACTTCGATTCCAGCCAGTTTTTCACCCACATAACTGTCCATCCATCCACCAGATGAGGTACCAGACGAGGTACAAAAATTTTTTGGGAGACTGCATCAGACATCCCGCCAAAGTCGGTATACTATAACTTCTTCCTTATGTAAGTAACCATTTCATTTTGATACAAAGTATAACACTCGGGAAGTAGTTACCTGGTAGTATTAAAGAAATTCTGTATCAAACTCAGAAGAAAGGATTTAGCTCTCCAAGGAGCATATCTGACAGCAACTCTTTTGACAATTTAAGGCTTAAAAAGCCCCTTGAAAGAATATCTTACGTTTGAAAAAAATGCTGAGAAATATGAAAGCTTATTTATTGGTAAGATCATTTGGATTTGTTTGAAACAAGATTTTGATTACTGTTCAGTCACCATGAGGGTTAATTCTACACTCACTAAGCAAGAGTTAGGTTTTTAATTTATAACTGTAGGCTACGTGTGTGAAAAAGATTAATCAGAATACAGTGCAAGTTGTGTTACATAAATATTGATTACTCTGTTAACATGTGAATAATTAAGTTTGAATGAAGATTATAAAATGTCATTTTCCAAAGATCAAAAAGAGAGCTGCCAAAAAACCCACTTGCCTGTCTTACATAGAATAGCTGTGTAAAGATTGATATACAAACTAGTGAACCATTGACCCATTATTTCCTTTTCCACTTCTGAGTGTGTTGCAACTATTGCACAAAACTACTAGGGCAAGGTTTAGACTTCAGCAAAGACAGCCAAGGAAAGGGGAAAAATAATTTATTTTACTTTCTGTTTTTTATAATCTAAGTATCCACTTCTGTTCTGCAAAGGCCATAGGCTAGTAAGAACTTGTGTGTGTATGAGAAGTGCCTTTCTATCCATTTCCACCGCTTCCTCATGAATCTGTTATGAAGTTCAGAGACATTTCTAAATAGTCTTTAACAAAGGGATAGTCTTAGCATCCTGTTTGGAGTTCCAAGCTGCTCAATAGTGCCTGTAGAGAGGCTGAACCTCAAGCTTCCTTTTTAATAGGCAGATAAATTATTGCTGCTTTTTATACATAGTGGCATTGGAGATTAATTATCTCTCTGAAAAGTCATATTTGCTGGATATGTATTTCATGTAATACCTTCCATTTCCCCATATATTTGCTTTGGGAAGATTTATCAACACATTTTGTGGACTTCTGCCATTCAGAAGTCTCTGAAGTGTGGAGCTTAAAAAAAATAGTGTGGCTTCCAACATTTAACTGGATTTTGTTGCCAAATTTTGTTTAAGACCGTGGTGCTTTGGCGGGCTGAGTTGTTGCCCTGGGAACACTGCTAAAGCCCTGAGTGTTTCACTCTTTCTGACCCACTACAATCTGGAATAGAGGTATTACTAGGTTCATTTATGAAGGTTCACATTTCTCAATGTGATGAGCTTTATGCTCATAGTAAGCTCTGTGTGCTAAGCCAGTGCCTTCCTACTTAATTGTTAAGGCAATTTATTTTGTTGACTGGGGAGTTTTTGGGCTATATTCCAATTTCCATACTGTTCCAAAGTACCAAACAACCATTTGACTATTTTCTAGTGACTTTACTTATTTCAATGTAAAACTATTGAAATAAAATGAGGTTTTAAAACAGGAAGCTGAATTTCATTAATGTTTTGGCTGTAGCTCTGCTTTCTGCTCACTTCAGGGCTGTCTCCAGAATCTTTAGCAGGAAGGCTCACTTCTCCTGCTGTGGACATGACAGTGAACACTCAGAAAATGGGACAATCTTCTATTTCGGCCAAAACATTGTGTTCTGCTGTAGCTGAGAATCACTGAATCGTATCTGTGAGAAAGGACCTCCGGGTGTTTAGAAGAACACTGCTCAGAACAAGGGCAACCTGCAGCTGTTCACATTCAAGAGTCTTAAAGAAAACTCAGGCACAGCTCGTTAGAAACGCAGCTGCCTGCTGCCAGATAGTGGGAGCTTATTTATGAGAGACCAGCAAGAGCAGGATTGCTGCATAGGGGTGGATGAGCTCAGCAAAATCAGCCACAGCCTCAGGGCACCTGGGCAGGGCAGTGACAGCAATGGGGCGTGTCAGCAGCCAAGCAGTCATCAGGTGACAGCCAGGTAAGGAGCCATGTCCCAGCTCAGTCTGGGAAATACTTCAGGGAAGTGGTGGAGTCACCATTCCTGAGGATGTTTAAAAGGTGGACTAGTGTCAGTCGGGGGCATGGTTTAGAGGTGGACTGGCAAAGTTGGTTTACGTGTTGGACTCGGTGACCTTCAAGGTCTTTTCCAAACTAAGCGATTCTGTGATTCTATGATTGAGAGGGGGCAGGGGCTGACGGCTCGGGGAGCAGCCAAAACGGGCCTCCTGGGCAGAGGGGTGGGGGGCAGCTGATCAGGGCCCTTTTGAACAGTGATGCTTAAATGCGGTCTGATGCGACGTTCTGAGATGCAATTTGCTCTAGCTGTCTCTTTATTATCATTATTCATTTATCCCTCCTCCCCCCGTGCATTTACGTAAAGGATCTTTCCTTCCTGCCCCTGATTGACAGCCGGAGAAGCTGCCACTGCTTTTCCCTGGGAGGACCGGCCTGGGCTCTCCGCCGGGGCGAGGCGGCGCTCCCCGGGAAGGCGGCGCTCCTCCCGCGCCCCTGCCCGCCCGCGACAGGAGCAGCGGGAGCGGCGGGAGCGGCATGGTGGTGCCGCCGCTGCTGCGCGCCGTCATCATGGGGCCGCCGGGCTCCGGGAAAGGCACCGTCTCCACTCGGATTATTAAGCACTTCGGCGTGAAGCACCTCTCCAGCGGCGACCTGCTGAGGGACAACATGCAGAAGAAGACAGGTGGGAATAGGGACGGGGGTGAGGATGTGTGCGCGGCGGCGGCGATCCCTGTTCCCGTCCGCGCCCCGCGAGAACGGTCCCCACGCAGCCCGGCGGGAGCTCCCGCGTGACTCAGCCCCGCTCCGGGGAAGGGACACACGCCCACACGCTCCTGCCCCCAACCCCGCTCCTTCCCTCCCTTCCCCCTCAGAGAAGTGAGGGCGCTTCTTTAAGGGGGTTTGCTGCTCCCCAGTCTCACCTCTGTGTGCCACCCCCACCCAGGCAGAGGTTGGATGTCTTCACAGAGCTCTTCTGGAGGCCAGAGGCCACTGAAGTGGGCCTCATATCTGCAGCAGTCGGTCCTCCACAAGCTGTCACTTGCCAGCCTCTTTCATGAGGATGAACGGGGTTATCCCGTTTTCCTTGTTTTGTTACACCTCATCGTTTCCTTGTCTTAGTGCTTTTTGTAAGCACCCAGTGGTTTTTGTAGGTGTTTCTAATAGCTCTGATAGTTGCTCGTGGTTTCTCCAGCTGGAGAATATAAAAGGGGAAAATATTCACTTTTTTTTAACAGGCAGGACAAGGGGAGGGGTTTTGGGCAATCAGACTTTTTCAGGTATTAATTTGATGACTAGAAGTAGAGGAACCTAGAGTTGTTAACTGTTAATTGTTAATTCCAAAATTAGGCCTAGTCCTGAGCTGGCAGGCATAACTTAGTGGTGCTTTCAAAAAAAAAAAAAAAAAACAATGGGTAAGCTGCATAGCTTTAAAAATTATTATTGTCTTATGAGTTCGTATCATGCTTAGGTTTCAGTATAGTCTGTGTTTACACACAGTGGTGCTTATACTAGGTAAAGATATGAATTATTCTTGCTTTATAGTACTAGCTTGACCTCTGGCCTCAGCTGAGGTGCCAGAGTCCCTCTCTCAGGTGGATTTTTGCAATGGTGGAAGGTTCCCTCCCGACTTCCACATCTGTTTTTCTATATGGTGGGGTGAAAAACCTTTTAAGAGCCATCTCAGGCTGCATGTGATGAAGTGAGAATATTATTATTTCCAGCAACTTCAAGCTGTAGAGCACTACATTCACTTGTGAGTATCACTGTAGTATTATGCTTAAGTAACTGGCAGTCTTAGTTTTGGAATACTCATAAGCATGTTTGAAGGTGACAATTAATCTCTATTGTGAAATCAATTGTGATGTGATTTCCGCATGTCTTCACACAAATTCTGTTTACTCAGTAAGGGCAATGACTTTGATGCAGTGACTGACTTTACTATAGTTGATATCCTGAAGTTAAGAATTTGGCAGGAGCACATCTGCACAGACATATCTGATCATAATCATGCTATTTCTATTTGGTTGCACAATCATAAGTTTTTATTTACAGAGGGTCACAAAACTGTTTTGTTATGAACTTTCAGTGTAAGACCTAGTGGGCAGCCATTCCAAAATATGAAGGAAATATGTTATTTTACGAAGTGCTTTGAGGTTTATAATGTTTGCTAAATACTTTAGGTTTTGTGCAAGACCATAGAGCACCAGAACTATGCTGAAGGTTGTGTGAGAAGAGGAAATTGTGAGTGGAAATATCATATTGCTTGAAATGAGAAGGGAGCCTGAAGTGATGGGGAGAGAAGTGATTACACGAAGAATTCTAGGTGGGTTGGACAGATGAAAGACTGTGAAGGGGAGAGCAAAGGTGTGAAATGGAAGTTTAGCAGTCACATTAGACCCAGAACATGAGGAAAGAAGTCAGTGGATGGTTTAAGAGGTGAAGTTTGCTCTAAATCGGCTAGAGCAGAATTTACCAGAATCTACTATAGAGTTTCTCATTCAAGTAAACCCAGATGAAACTGCTGCAATTTCATTGAAAGTCAGTCATTAGTTGCAGAAATGGTTTCCAGAGGGTTGAGAAGAAGTATGAGGTAGCAGGACTAGGTAGTACATCGAAAATAGGAGAACAACTGAGAGGCAACTCAGAGAGCATTAAGTTCAGTCAAGGCAAAGATTCATCATCAGAGTTTTTTCATAATAGAAGAGTCCTGCAATTTCCAGTTCTTTGGGAAATGTGTTACACTAAGATGGGCAGTTAAAGCCCTTGGAAAATTAGATGTATTTAACAGTCATTATACAGTGCAAATTTTGCATTTGCTGTCTTGTGAAAATGGACGTTGTTGAAAAGTCCTGTTGAAGATTTGCAGTTATTATTATGTTCTACTGGAAAGTGCAGAGTCTATGACCGCCTCTCTAATGCTAAGGTAATTATTGTCTGATTATGGCTAGGGCTTGTTTGCTGTAATGTGTTTAGAGCGTGCCAATCTTTTGGTGAAACCATGAAGCATGGATACCTGTCATCACCTAGAAAGGAAAAAAACCTGTGTTACCTGTAATTCCAAAGATTACTGTACCTCTAGTGGTTTCAGACCCAACCTGAAAAAACCCACAACTAAATAAAACCTACAAAACCCCATGAAATCCTACTCCCAACAGCAGGGGTGAAAAAAAAGCCATGATCTAGTGTATCAACTTTTTGTCCTTTTATATGACTAATTTGGGTATAGTTGTGCCTACTTTTTTCCTTCTCTAGTGGTGACTTTCTAGCTGACCTGAGTTCTGCAGAGAAGGGTGAAAGGCAGCATTTTTCAAGCTCTGTTTGTCTAAAAATAGCTTACCATATTCTAAACCTCTCTGGGTCCAAAAACTCAAGAATCTTTCCAAAGTAAGTCAGAATTGTTCCCTGTGAACCTTGCCTTGCTCATATTTTTAGATCACTGTGGCCAGAGCAATGCTGCAACATAAGCCAGTAGCAGAGCCGAGCATCAAGTACACATTAAACCATCTAGATGTGATTTATTCCTCCTCCCAACCTACTTTTGCAGGGTACATGGTTCAAAGCACACTAGAATAGTAAGAGGTGTGAAGAAGGGAGGTAGGGAAAAGAAGAGACACTTTGTACCCAGGCAGATGGTCACCTTCTTTCCAGTTTGTAATGTGCTGGAGGACTCGGGCACCACAGTCTGACTTTTTTCCACATAGTGAGCATTATTTGAAGTCTGGCCAAGGTGCATAGTGCCTCTTCCTAAATGGTCTTTGTACTTTTCAAAGCCTGACTACAGATGTTTACATGTAGTAAAGGGAAATTGTTCCTTTAGTGCCTTTTTTTTTAACTTGTCACCAAAGCTACTATATTTGCATTATTTGAGGACATGTACTGCTTTTCAGTTGCCCCATCTGAGGAAGGGCCTTTGTCCTGTTGCACATTCTGTGCACTGAGTGATGGGACTGGTATTTGTCATTGCTTTATGCTGAAAGTGGTCATATCTTGTGTGGGTATGTCAGTCTACCCCATTTTCTCTTCTGTTTAGTTTTCTGTAACTAGATCTGAACTGGCTGCAAGTAAAGGCTTCTGCAGATTCACAACAAAACCAGTCTAGCTGGTATTCTGGGTGACTTAACATAATTAGGTAATTGTTTTATAAATGAAAGATAGAGAAACTTTGTGCCTAAGACACAACCCAGGCAACTGAATTTCTTCCTGGCTATACCCACGATTTGGGTGAACCACAGCATGCTACTGCCTGCCATGTGGGAGCATGGTGTGATATCTGGAACTACGATGCATAGTTGGAATTTTCCTGAGCCAGTGGGACAAATGACTGGTACTAAAGATTAGTCAGTTCCATGGGAAAATACTAGTGTCTATGTGCTCCCATAAATAGTGTACAATATCTATAAACATCCTCTTGTAACTCTAGTAATCATAAAAATACATATCTGGCAAGCGTGCCCCACTGCAGACGGCTTTCTTAAATGCCAAAGGCATTTATCTTTGTAATGAAGCATAAGTGTAAGTTAGTAACTAGCCACTAAGCTGAGAAAATAACTTTCTTTTCAGGAAGTCTGAGGGCTGATATCTTAATAAACTTTTATCCTTTATATTTCTTATTTTGAAGACTCTTGCCTAATGGCTTCTCCTCACTTTAGTTTTTGGAACTTAATATCTCAAATACATACTAATAAACTTATTCAGAGGATGTGAGGATAGAGATGTGTTTTGTCCTGTCATGGTCTGTGAAACTACAGATGGATCAAATTAATCTGATAAATACTTGCATGGTCAGATCCTAACTGATCATCCGGTTTTTTAATTTTGGCAAGCATGCTATCTGTCTTGTTTACAATTTTTCTGTGTCATCCTGATCAAAACAATTTTTTTACAGGCTTGTGGGATTTTTTTCACTTGCTGGAGGTCAGAGATAGTGTAATGCAACTTCTCTTACTTTCGCAGAACTGGGAATACTTGCCAAGTCCTACATTGACCAAGGGCAGCTTATTCCAGATGACATCATGACACAGCTAATGTTGAATGAGCTAAAAGGTCTAGACCGGTACAACTGGCTATTGGATGGTAAGTTAGCATGCTGGGTATCACTATACATGGAGAGAAAATCTGCTCTGGAAAACTTGGGACTGCTTTGGTCGCTTGTTGCCAGCTTGTTGTGAAACTTTCAGCAGACTGCCCCAGTTCCTTTGGCTGAAAAATGCTTTGGGTGCATCCTGCCTTCAGGACGTTACAGGGATATTTAACTCATGTTGAAAAGGGCAGTTCAACACTCCAGTAAACTTTCTAAACTGGCAATTCTGGTATTTTTTATAATAATTTATATGGTATTTCCCCTTTGAAATATTAATTGTGAAGTTTCTTTTTTGAAGTATTTTCTTATTATATTATTTTTATATATATTATTATTATTTTCTTATTCCCCTAAAGTCCTTGGGGAATGGAAAACTTTTGAAGGATGGGGCTTTGGAATTATTTAAATAGAAAAGTAGGTGTGTGATGCAGTAACAAGGTAAGTATGGAAAAGTACTGCAGCAGTGTAGAGTGTAATAAAAACCATTGCTCAATTGCCCTAAAAGGTCTCCTGCATTTGCTGTTTGGTTCTGTTCTCCAGAGTGAACTGTTTTGCAGTTCTGCAGTGTAAGCTCATTGCTTCAACATTCACACTAGAGAGAAAATGCATTTGCTGCTGTCTTCATGAACTGGATGGCTCTTGTTACTCTAGCCCGTGGGAGTACAGTTGGATGCACAGCACAGAAATAGTGTCTAGGCTGGATGTGTGTTTTTTCAGACTCTAGTCGCAACCTGTCTCAGTAGATAAAACTAAGAAGTTATTGGTATGTCTTTTTATTTAGAGGGAGTGAAAAATTCACAGTGGTCTCTGTCCCTTAGTGCTTTATTACAGTTGCTCCTATGTACAGTGATCTGTTCTGGTGGCTTTAGTCACAGCTGGGTTCCTCCCTGAGATAAAGGCTCCATTCCCACAGCGAACAGCACAATGAAACTTAAACCATAAAACAACGAACTGCAGATACTGTTTTTTTTTCTTTAGTTCCAGATCCTATATACACAAGGTTCCAGTCTTGTGGGTCTGGATTTGTAGCAGTATAGCTGTGCCCATTGGCAGCTCTCAGCAGGACGATTGTGTCGAGACCATAAAAGAACAAATCAATTTCTGCTGCATGTTAACATGCTCCCTCCCTTTAAACTTTTGGAGCAGAAATTTTGTCTGCATCAGCATTTGTAGTAAGACTCAGTGAATTACGCTAGGGATAGCTCTGGCATAATGGGCTTTGCAGGAACAGCACTGTTCTGTTGAAATATATTAACCTGAAATCTTTAGTTTGGTAATGGCAATGCAGAACAAACAGATGGGGTCAGCTAGCTCAAGCCAGAGTTGCTGAACTCCTTGTATGCTTACTTCACCAAATACCCATTTACTGCCTTATGATAGCTTGGTGACTTCTAGAGACACATACAGCTCAGACTGCTACATCTGCTGTATCTGTGGGTATAATCCATTTAGATTTATGTGCTGTATAATTTAGGGCACTTTTCTCTGTGTTCCTGGAATTTTCATAATTCATCACATCTTGCAGACCTTCTTCTGTTTCAAGAAAACACTGTATGTAGAAAATGCCAGTTCAATTTCAATGAAATGCTTTTGTAAAGGCACTTCAATTTGTTGAGGAATTTTCTCATTACTCAGTCCCAAAGCAAACTCATTTTCCAGCTGTATAACTTAGAAGCATGGTGGCTGCTAATAGTAAGGAAGAATGGCAGTTCTTGAACAGCAAGCGTGGTGGCTTGTTAATAGTAACAGTGTTCAACAGCAGTATTGAAGAGCTGGCACTTCCTCTGCTCTTAACATGTAGAAGCACTTCCACGAGATAACGTGAATGTCTGAGAAATAAGATGAGGGCAGCTCATGACTGTGATGAAAACCAGGTGCAAGGGACTTAATGCACAGGCAAGCACTTGATCTGAGTTTATTAACTGTCTTTTTCTAATGCTCTTCCTTATTCATGCAATGGACAGATCAACCAACATTATGCAATAGTTTCCTAAGTTTGTACATATTGGTACTTGCCTTTATGGAGAAGTTCGCTTGTACAGCATGATGCAAATTACAAGCGACTGAAGAACATGAGACTATGCTAGAGCTTTTTGAGGAGAGGCATTTTTCCAGTGAATATAGGACGCAATAGCATGGTCTGCAGTAGCTTTGACCACTGAAGGTCTTGTGCTCAATTTTTCATTTTAAATTCTTTGTGGAGACCTTGGCTTTCTTGTTCTTTGTTCCCACTGCACCCCTCCTAAGTTCCACTAGATTTCTCCAATAGTTCAAGGCATAGAGTAGGGAGCCACAGAATTCATGGAGCCAAATGCAGCATCTTTAAAGTAAAGAGACAAGCTCCTAATCAGCCAGAGTGTTCTCACAGTCATCATATCTGAGGACAGTTTGATACACTAAAACTTTTAGAACCCTTCTAAGTCCTGGACTGCCTCTGGTAAATATATTTGACTTACTGCAACTGAAGAGAACAGGTTTGTAATGGCCACCACCTTCAGCCAGACCCACAAAGCTATGGAAGTAAGAGATGTCATAAATATTTCTAGGTTGTTCTGACTTCTGAGTGAAACTTTTCACTGGAGCCTTTATTTTTCCACATATGTATACAGTGCTTTTATGCAATGTAGTGGTATGTGGTACATATGAATATGGGGTCTTTTTGCACTTATTTGTTGCACTTTTGCAAAGATGATTAGCTGAAATGAAATAAAAGCTGGGAGGTATTTAACAATTTTAAATGCCACGACACACTGAAAAATAATGGAAAATCTGATATCTCTTCAATATTTATTGAATATGACAATGATTTTTGGGTTTTTTTCTGACTAACAATTATTTTCTCTAATGACTCAATCCAAGTAATTTTTGCTATAGGTCTGCTTTAGGAATTTTATTAAGTTGTTCCCTTTAAAAAGGTTTCCCCAGAACAGTTGCTCAGGCAGAAGCCCTCGACAAAGAATGTCACATAGATACTGTGATTGACCTAGACGTGCCATTTGAGACCATAAAGTGTCGGCTCACAGCACGCTGGATCCACCCTGCCAGTGGCAGAGTCTACAATCTTGAATTCAGTCCTCCCAAAGTGAAGGTAAGCAATATGCATTGGTGTTAGCACTAAAGAAGTGCTGCATTGTGTTTGCTAGCTGCAGTAAAATACTGTTTGCATATGTTGTTTCAAAACACAGCAGCTCAGAAGAAAAAGGCTCATTTCATTTCTTGGGAGCACAGAATCTTTCTGATAACACCCTGCTGGTATGAGGATATGTTAGTGACCTGGTAGAACCTCAAGCTGGTGGACAACATACTTGTCCCCTGCAGAGCAGAACACCATGGTGTTTTGTAAGCTCTTGTTAAAGCTGTTCACTGATCTGGAACACTGTCTGCCTTGTACATTGGCACAGCATCTGGGCGTGGTCTAAGCCTGTTTGCAGCCTGTACAGTCCAAAATGTAGCTTTCTTTTCCTTCCTCCAGAGGAATCATGCTTTATATGTAGGAAACATCAAATCATCAGTCAGAGGAATTCATGGAATGCTTTCCCTGTGTTTATATTTAACCAGGATGGGTATTTTCAAGGGAAGAGCTGCAGTACTGCAAAACTTGATGTAGAAACTTTCAAGTCAGGGAAGCTTTTCAACAGATTTAAGAGCTTATGGCTTGAGATATGCTAAAGAGGAATTTGAAGACAGACTGTACATTGTTACCTTAATTTTTTTTAAGAACAAGGACTTGCTTTAGTGCAACTCAGCTTAAACTGTATTTCATCCTTAACTCCAAATAACTTAGCTGTTGTGGCATCACATTTCACCTGGAAGCTCTATTAAGTTACATCAGAAGCACAGCAGGCCCTGTAGTTTTTGGATTTCAGTGTTGCAGGAAAAGAGGCGAGCTTGAAATACCAGGTAAGCACCGGAAGTGTGCAACTGAAAATATTGCCTTTGTTTTGTTTAAAATCATGGTTATTTTCAATTGCAGAAGAGCACAGGCAAGAGGGAACAGAGAATTATCAGACTTATCAAAGAGTAGGCTTCAGCTGCCAGAGCTTTGCTATTAGGAACTGCTTTATCTTTCACTAATTAGCAGGCTTACTACAACACAATGGACTGCAATATTTAAGTGAAAACATGGAATAGAGCTAAACAGGTGAAATATGGCTGTCTCTGTTGTTTTAATAGACCTGTAAAATGTTTACTTACTCAGTAGGAACACAAGTTCACACATTAGATCCCTACCTCTGTAGGGAAAGCTTCAGCTGACTCTTATGCCATTTTTTCATACAGCTGTTGCTAAATGATAACTCTTCTATTTTGCAACTTAAAATCAAAGGGCCATTAACTCCTTTGCCCATTTTAGTATTGTCAAATGAAAGTCCAATTGGTCTCTTATCTCCTGTTATACAGGAATGTATTACCAACAATATTGTTTTCCCTTGTACATGAAGGTTTTGTCTACATATTCCCCATATTCTATGAATGCTCCAGAGGACAAATTATCTTATGATTTAATGGTCATAATGGCAATATTGAGAAAATATTTTTAACTACAGACTGTTTTACTGGAAAGTCAACAACTTACATTCCAGTTAAGAACACAGGCAGCAGCTCCTCTCTTCATAAGCAGAAATTTACATCCTGATTAAGTGGAAATTGATCATAACTTAAATAGAAAATCACACAAAACATGCTTAAACAGAAGTAAGAAATATACTCCAGTGTTTGCTTTTAACCATAATTAGGGCATTGATGATGTTACTGGAGAGCCACTTGTTCAGCGCGATGACGACAAGCCAGAGACTGTCAGCAAGAGGCTGCAAGCTTATGAAGCACAAACAAAACCTGTTCTAGAATATTATCGGTAAGTAGTAAAATCTGTTCTTCCACATTCTAAAATATTACTGTGCATTAGCATAGTGAGGAACAGATCTCTCCAGTTACAGAATATATTACACCACAACAGTGAGTGTGGTGTGAGTAGCCGTGTAGCTTTCACGAACTCAGTAAGAAATCAACTCAGTAGAATGAGTATGGTTTTCCACTGTTGTAAGAGACCTTCTGGACCCTGTGTGGGAAAATAGCCTGTCACTGCAGCCAGCCACATGCAGCTTTATAAAGAACGCTATTAATTATTCAATACATCATAGTACGGTTCTGAGCAACAACAGCTCTCGTGGGTAAAGTAACAGAGATAGTTCCTTTTTTTTTTTTGCAAGAATTTACAGTATTTTGTTTTCTGGATGTGTAAGTAGAAGCCTTACTAACGAGTGCAAGGGGTTAAGAAGTGATACACAAATAGAGAAACTGTTAATGAGGATTTAAAGGTGGCTGTTCTAAGAACAGGACTGTGATTGGACCCAGCTAGCAAGACTCTTTGGGAATAAGTAGCTAACTCAGAATTGTCATTTGCATTGTGGAGTGATTACAAATTACTAATTCTTTTAAGAGTCAAAATTATACACAATGTTTCTCTTAATGTAAAGCTTCAAGTATCATACTGCTAATATATAGATACTAGGAAGTCACCACGTAGAGCTTTAGTCTTACCTTGCCTAGACAAAGAAATCAGACTCTGACGTCAATGAAGTGACTGTCCTTTCTGTATTTCCATATTCAAGAGTCTTCATTGTATTCTTCTAGGACTGTTGAGTGGAAAATTAGAAGCTCCATCTTCGGTGTGGTCAGGTTTTAAAGAAGTTTTTCTAGATTGACAATGATATTCCCAATTTTGTCAGATTTCTGAAGTGAAAATGCCTCAGAGCACCACAGTAAGACAGAGGCCTAAGCTGTTGTTATTACTGGTAATAACATATTTGACAGATAAAACTAGCTCCTACAACTAATTCAGAATAACTTACTTGTGCCTGGTTGTTTTGCTTGTCCTGATGCACATTCTTTGATCCATGAGGTGCAACTTTATAATACCTGGGTTAGTCACAGCCATCTGGATGACGGCTGTACACCACGTGCTATGTGGTAACATTGCTACTTATCTTCACCATGTTTGTGATTAAGTGCTCTGCAGACAGCCATCAGCTTTATGAACTGATGTGGCCAACAGCTAACTGAGGAACAGAGTAATGAATGTCCAGCCTGCATTTCCAATGCTACAGCTGTTCCTGATGTTACAGCACATGTGTATTTTCATACTTCTGCCAGGGTACTCTTCAAGTGAGGTGGAGATTTTGGAATAATTAAGCAACTGAACATCTGTAATGCTTTCTTCTTTTTCTTCCTTAGGAAAAAAGGGTTATTGAAATCCTTTTCTGGAACAGAAACCAATAAGATCTGGCCACACATCTATGCTTTCCTTCAAGCCAAGTTGCCAGATGTGAGCCAGAAAGATGCTGCCATTCCCAGGTGAAAATAGGTCACACTTCTGCTTATCTGTCATAGCTCACTCCAGATTACATGAGATTCAGCAATCAAGGATTTGTCCACGTAGTCTACCAGACTCATCAGTAATTAAAGTCCAGTGCTGTCCTTTACTCGCATTATGGTAAAATTTTGTTGCCTGGGGTTATCACTTTAATGCTGTATTTTTTTAAATATTAAATATACCTAATTTTAAAAACACAGTAACTCTCTTTAACAAAAGCGGGTAACTCTTGTGTCTCTTATTTGGAAAATATGTTTGCAAATAGCGACTGGCAAAGGAAACACATTTCAGAATACAGCTTAATTAGAAAGCGCATTGACTGATTCACTCAGTCTGTAAATGAAGCAACGATAAGGACATGAAAGCACATTTCTTGAGTATGTACCTAGCTGCAGCTAGCCAGAAGCTGTGAAGAACCATGACCACTGGTCTGCAAAAAGCCATTTCAGACCAGAGTTGGTGTGTATGGAAATTGATCTTATGGAAGAGTTAGCTTCTTATACATTTGCTTATATAGATGTGAGTTGATTTTGCTCACCTTAAATTACACTTAGTACCAGGGCAAATTATCTAAGCAAGTATGTTTATACTTCTGCCCTCAGAGCAACTATCTTGCAGGCATGGGAAATGGGGTTTCAATGATGTCTAACACATTTGATAAAGCCTGTGTTTTTGTGTGACCTTTTAAGACTTCATCAGTAAAAAGACAGCAGATACTGAACAGATTAGGTGTAATCTGGTAAACCTATAGCTAGATGATCTTAACCAGTGAATGCGTCTTCTCTACTACCTTTGAAAACAAGTGCTCACTGATGCCGGTGCCACGATTTCCCGTGGTCAAAATACTAACTTTGGCATATCACTGTAGCAATTTTTATTGTAGCAACTGGACTGTTTTTCATGAGATTCTTGTCTCTGGCCAGCTCTTGTGTTTATTCACTAGATAACTGATACAAACCTCCACAGTCCACACTTTTTAACAGCCCAGGTATTGCAGACATTGCTATTTTTCAGTGAATTCACCCAGCCCTTTTTCAGTGCTCATCAGATAGGGAGTTTCAAGAGTCAGCAAAACCTGAGGAACAAACAACTAGGTCTAGGTAATGTCTGAAGTAGCTGTGTCCTAGTAATGCAGGTTCCAATCTCCTTTAGCAGTGACTGTAAACAGCTACAGAGCTGGGGTGTTGACATCCCTTGGACTGCATCTGCACACCCAGTTTTAGCATTAGGAATATTGAGACACATTTCAGTCTAAAATAGAGATGGTCATTGTAGAATTTGTAAAGTTTTCCCATTACTAAAAATGAACAACATGAGCAGCAGCTATCATTACAGTCAGTTTTCCTTTAATTTAAAGAAAGCTTGCCAAGAAGGTTGACCACTTGTACTGTCCTCTTAAGGAAATGTTTACATATTACAGTGAGAAACTCTGATTTGCTGCTTGTATTTTTGCATTTTATTTCAATATAAAACAGTGAAAAAATTTTTTCCAGTATACATAAACTTCAGTGAGCCAGAAGGAGCAGGGGGAGAGAATCTCCTTATTGTTTGACACTTATTCCTGCACCATCCAGTTTTATCCCCTTAGAAACTTAAAAAATAACTTCTACTGTATAACTGGTTGCTAGATCAATGGCTCTAGTGCTAAGGGTAGCAGTGGCAAGTCACTGTGCTACATTGCCCTGCATGTTACATTCAGTTAAAAAACAACCTGAAGTTACTAGTTTTCCTTTAAGTTTTCCTTAATAATTAACTATTAAGGAGGAGGCAGTGTTTACTTATCCTTTTGTCAAACTTAACCAGATTCAGTTCAAATTTGTAATTTTTATCTCCAATTTGCATGTGGGACAGAACTGCTCCTTGCTCTTTTCTCTTCAGTCAGGCTAAAGAGCAGAAGTCATATGAAAAGCTGGTTCTGTAAGTGGATCTCCTATTGTGTTGGTACTAATACTCTGGTACATTCTGCAGACTTAGACTTTTCTGTATCTTGGCTGTAGGCAAAGCTCAAAATTACTGGATTCTATTTCACAGAATCATAGAATCATTAAAGTTGGAAAAGACTTCCAAAATCACCGAGTTCAACCTCTGATCGTCAGCACCCTGTCAAATAACCCACAGCACTAGGTGCCATGTCCAGTCATTACTTGAACGCTTCGTTACTCCACCACCTCCGTGGGCAGTCCGTTCCAATATTTTCAGTGAAGAAAGTTCTCCTGATGTCCAACCTGAATCTCCCCTGGCACAGTTTGAGGCCATTTCCTCTTGTCCAGTCACTTCTTACCTGGGAGAAGAGGCCAAACGCCACCTGGCTACACCCTCCTTTCAGGCAGTTGTAGAGAGTGATAATGTTTCCCTGAGCCTCCTTTTCTCCAGCCTAAACAACTCCAGCTCCCCCAGTCACTCCTCACTGGACTTGTGCTCCAGACCCTTTCCCAGCTCCAATGCCTTTCTTGGACATGCTCCAGCACCACCATGTCCTTCTTGGAGTAAAGGGCTCAAAACCGAACACAGGATAAGAGGTGCAGCCTCACCAGCGCTGAGTACAGGGGGACAATCCCTGTCCTGGCCCTGCTGGCCCCACTGTTGCTGGTACAGGCCAGGATGCCGTTGGCCTTCTTGGCCACCTGGGCACACCCTGGCTCCAGTTCAGCTGCTGTCACCAGCACCCCCAGGTCCTTTTCCCGCAGCAGTTTTCCTGCCACTCTGCCCCAGCTTGTGGCAGGAAAGCTGCCTGGGGTTGTTCTGCCTGAAACTAAAAGCTGGAGGTAGGCCGTGATCACTGAACTTTTGAAATCAATATGCCTTCCAGACCTTACCTACAGTCATAACATTTCAGTAAAGGATGGAGAGATGGGTACCATTATCTGAGGCATAAGCTGTCTTTGCTAGTCTTCCAATTGCAGTATACATTTTTACAGACAGACCTGCTATAACAGCAGCAAGTTAGAAAAGCACAGTAGAGTTTTGGAGTGCAAGGTTTTGTGGAAGGCCTTGTCTAGAAAAAGTATTTGGATTTCCAGCTTCTCAAACAAGAAGCTTTTAATGGTTTTCCACTTTGTTTGAGTTGACAATGTCAGAAAATCACTCTGATTTAGTAGCATATGAAGTACCTTTCAAACACTGCATGACACCTCACCCTACATGACCGGTGACAAAGCTTTTTGCTTAAACTGAGGTCTTAGCCTAACCCTTGTACCTTAAGTTCCCTTCATCAACTACTTCTACCATAATGAGACTTGTTTTTAAAAAAAGGATCTGAAGTTAGCCAGATGAACAAGAAGAGAGTCAGACTCTCAGAAATCATACAACCCAGCACTCATTTGTAGACAAGTGTTGCTTATGTCTTAGGATTAAACCAAATTATGTTTAATGAAAGTACAATATAACATTTAAATCCCCTTAGTAGAGGTAGAAAGCCAGTGTTTCAATCTAATCCATTCAGATCAGAAATACTGATACCAGATACTGATTTATTGCTATTAGTGATAACCAAATTTGAGAGCTTATACTGTCAGCAAGGTAGCGTGAATACAGTTGCAATCTCCAATATTCAGAGTAAAACATATCCACATCTGTAGTAAGACAATAGCAGATTCTACCAAGAATCTGCTGCTTCTTGTAAACATTGTATTTGTGCAGATGTTTAATTTCTAAAATCATGAAAGGCAAGGTTAGTAGCAGAAAACACATCCAGTTTCACATTCGGCAATGTAAGAACCCTGCTCTTCAAGGACAACTGAAAACCTAGCAGCACATTTCAAACAATATTACAAGTTTTTCTTAATTACTCACCCTTCAAAATCCCTCCCCCCAGCAAACCAAATAAAAACAACAAATATCTGACACGAAAAATAAAGTGCAGTACCCAGAAAAATAAGTGTCAAGAAAATAGCCATGTTTGTTTCTTTGGGAAAAAAAAAACCAAAGGGGAAATAAAAGAGTACTTGGCCTCAGTCTTAAAAGTACTATAATGTGTCCATCATTTTTGATTCTTCTTCATCTCTTTGTATCACAGAGTTAAAACTGCAGACATCTGTGTTTATGGAACCTTGTAGATCTCCTGTGTTCTGCAACAGATGAAAAATTGACAGCTTAATGCCCCGTAATTGTATACATGGAGGGAGAAACAGAGTGAGAGAGAAACAGAGAAGACTGTTTGCATTGTCCATCCTATGATGAGACAACTTTGCAATAGAAAGGAAATAAGGTCTGAAAACATCAACAACCAGTATTATGCCACTGTGTCAAGAATTTTTAGAATTTGCTAGCATAGCTTGTGTTTGGTCTTAATATTTCTAGCATCTAACTGCACATTTACATAAAATTCAGCTGTTTGATCTTACCTCCGAGAGGCACTTTAATCCAATTATTTCAAACAAGTACTTTCAATTGTGACTCCTTTCCTAATATATAAGTTTTGACAATCTTTTAAGTTGTTTCTTCATTCCAGAATGCGGCCATAACTGGAACTGTAAAAAATATCTAAGTATGCTCAGTTTCCTTTCATCACAAAGGGAGACTTTCCTCAGGCTTGACTTCCCTTGCCCAGAGAAGCTGTGGGGTGCCTGGCAGTGTTCAAGGCCAGGTTGGATAGGGCTGTGAGCAGCCTGGTCTATGAAAGGTGTCTCTGCCATGGCAGGGGGTTTGGAACTAGATGATCTCCAACTCAAACCATTCTATGATTCCGTGACTTACTTGACCGATCCCATGATTTTACACTGCTCGTGGTGACGACTGGGAATACAATTCTAGGATCTGATCCGTTTTATCATGCAGTGTTTATTTTAGGCATGAAAATGTAAAGGCACTGAACAAACATATGCTTTTGACCTCATGCTGTTGCTGTGTGAATTCCAGCAAGTAAAAAGAAAGCCCATATATGCCTTGCGTATTAATAATACGGCATGATATACCCCAAGCACTAGCAATTCAAGAAATAATCCTCTTTACATGTCAGGAAGGTACAGCTTCTCTAGGCAAGACCTAATCCTGCTTTAGTTGAATTAAATTTTAGAAATAATAAACCTACCTGTAAAAAAGATGTCCACTCTCCCACACAACCAGGACTGACACTGAGATCATGGAGTAACATAGTTTGAAAGCCATGTGATTGTGACCAGATTCTCACTCTCGTCTTGAATGCCTCAAGTTCATTTTTAAAGGCCTCAAAGTAGCCTTCTCCTGTCTGCAAAGAGAAAAATGAAATATTTGTTCTTCAGCCAGATTTACTTTTGAATTGTAAGCATACACGGTGCTGAAAAAAATCCATGCAGTAATGACATGTTATACCTTTTGGGGAATAACAACTGTGAACAACTCATGAATAATGTTAGTCAATTAAAAATTACATTTCAAATAGATTTCTTTTTAAGACAAGCTGTAGCATTTATATGTATAAGTAACATAACTGATTTATCTAAGGACATGTAAAACTAAATCTAATTTTAGCCTTTCATTTATTCCAGCTTAGAAGGCATCCTTACAACAGGTGCTTGTTGAAGCCCTTTGGTCAAAAGTAAAGCACAAACTGACTCACATTTTAACTACACTCATTTAGGCACTATTAAGGTCCATCAGAGTCTTGAACAACTGAACACAGAGTTTCAGTTTTCCCACCTTTTTCCTGCACAGCTCTAGATTGCCCTATTTCAGTCATGAGAAAGGGACACTATTGATGTATCTGTCCCACTGTAAAGGGCAGATGAAATGGAAAAGTTGTAACAATATGTAACTACACTTTGAAAACACGTGTAATTAGTCAAAAGTCAGAGGAGTTTAAGACCAGTCTGTGTTTGCTGTTGATAACTTAGTTATTGTTTGTCTGTAACACACCTGCTGTTCCCTTGCTGCATCTTGCTTTCCAGCTGCAACAAGCAAAATCCACTAAGCTTTCTGTCTTGGGGTGATTTTATGATGATACTTTATTCCCTAACCATCTGCTTTATGCCCAGAAAATGTCTCTGGTATCTTTAAGATGAATCAGAGGATGGGGCCTGGGAACCCCAGGTGCGGGCTCTGTTCAATGTCTCTCTCCGGTGTGGTCTGTTACTTTGTTGCCTTTTACTGAATTAATTTCAACAATTCAGGCAAGAAGCTTCTGGGCTTTTTCGTTTTTTTCCCCTCGCCCTGGCCTGGAGGCTTTTCACCAGCAAATCCTTTCAGCAGCTTTTTGGGTTTTTTTTCTCTCTCTGGCCCAGGGAGCCTGTGGGGCGGCCCCAGCCGGGCCAAACCCCAGGAAGACCGAGCCAGTGAAAGAAGGGACATTAAACTCCACCAACCTCGCCTGCTGCAAGGAGAAAGACCCATGCCAGAAATCCAACAGGTTCCCAGCTGCTGCGTGAACTCTTTTCTCTCCGCTTCCCAGAGACAAAGAAGGGCAGCTGCCAGCTTTGCTTCTTGGCCACACAGTGAGGCAGGGATGTAAGGTTCAATTTTTGGTTTTCTTCCTGTCCTTTGTGGGTATCTTGCTTTGTTAATAAACTGTTTTACCTTTTTTTTCACTTTGAATCCCTGGTATCCATTTCTCTCATTGGCCGAAGAAAAGGGAGTTATTGCAGCCTTTTCCCTCTAGAGGAAACGCTCATTCTAGGGTGTTTTTCTCCTGAAATTTGTCTCCAAAACCAAGACACTTTCATTTTCAGAACTGGAATTATAACAAAGTATTCTGTCTAGAAAATACTTGCTAACAAAACACTTTCCTGTAAGCCTAAATCAGTCAACAAATTATTTAGCCTCATATGGTTAGGAAGAAATCCTCTCTAAAACACTGGCCTCTTGCAAAGCATCAAGAGTTTCTCACATCATTACTCAAGTTGACTTACCTTGGCTTTTTGGAAAAAGAGACGAAAACATCCCCTTGGATCCACATTGCAGCTTCTGGCAATTTCTATAATAAACTGCATTACAACTGCTTGGTGTGCTACTTGCTCCATCAGAGCTCTTTTCTGAAAAAAAA
>VZTE01006399.1:34558-47719 GCA_013397775.1 Eulacestoma nigropectus | reverse complement strand
TATCCGTGTCCGTGCGTCTGCCCTTGTGGCTGCTCGGGTCCCTGCCCGCGTCGCTGTCCCTGACCCTGCCGCTGCCCCTGTCCTATGCCGTCACTTGTCCTTGTGCCTTTCCCTGCCCCTGCCTTTTCTGTGCCTCTGGAAGGCCGGTCACCTTCCTGCAGGCTGCCGCGCGGCGCTGGCAAACTACACGTGTGTGTGTGCATGTATATACGAACCTTCCTTCCTAAGAGCTCCTGAGGTGCTGTCTGGAGTGTTTTAATAGCTTGGCTCTCATCTGGGAATGGAAGTTAGCATAAAATGAGGCCATACCTTTGTGATAATACCCCCGTAAAGATTAAAATGTGCCCTCGTTGTAGTCCTAATTTTTTACCCATGGATTGGTTATTTAGCTGTTTCTCCAAACAGGAGGCACCGACTGGTTCTTTGGGGGTCGCAGGTGTAAAGTCTGTTAGAAAAATATGCCAAGAAAATTTTAGGTCAAATGGGAAGGTAGGGGGCTTGTTGCTGTGTGTCGTTTATTTAACAAAGGGATTACTGCTGTGGCCAAAAGGATAATACTAGTATGTTGCTGACAACAGCTCTCATCAGATAGAAGAAAAAAATTATGGTTTTCACTCAATCATTTTCTTGTAGTAATCAAATGTTTCTGTGTAATGCTAAGGTCTATGAAATCAGTCCCTGTTATATGAGATGATAAAAGCCAAAAATGCAAAATGAGAGAACTCCCAATGATAGATCTTAACCTGACACACTTTTGAGGTTATCAGTAATAAAGCCAAGGGCCACTGAGTACCTTCTGATATAGGGGCCTGCAGACTTGGACTGATGCACATGCCTAGACTGGACCAAGGTGTCTCATGTGAGAGTATCCTTTTCTTTCCTAAGGTAACGTTGCCTTGTGTGTTTCTGGCTTAGAAACCAACATATTTCTCAGTTTGTGCATCTTGGATAAACACAAAAACGCAGAATGAATGCCTTCCTCCTGTTTTTCCTCTCTTGTCTCATAAGGTGTGCTTTGTAAAGGTGGCTTTGGTTTATTGCATGCCTTGGGCTAGAAACTGATGTCTCAAGCCTTGTACAAGATGTAATTTAGGTGTAATCTTGTTTTTCTTAACGAATGATAAGTTACTCTTGTTTCATATATATCTCAACATAATAAGATGCATTATTAGGGCCATTCCTCAAACAGAACTTCAAATTTCTTTAAGATCTTATGGTCTGGAGCTTTGACAGAAGTGGTAATGAGAGGTCATCTCCCACATGGACAGTTTTTACCTAATCTCAGTAATAGCAACAGTTTATGTGAGGATAATTGAAGTTATTTTGATTCAGATATGATTGATCTGGGATCAATATGACACCCTAATTATAATATGGCTATCATCTGTTAAAATATTTGTCTGTATAGAAGACATATGAGGTAAATGAAGATCTAAATAAATGATAGACAAGTGGTTTTGCTGCCATTTTACATGTCACTCTAACATCTGGAACTGACGAGAACAGGAGTCTTCAGTGTTTTTCCTATATCTTACTGTATGTTAATGCATGTTATTTTGTGTTTGAAGATTTTTTTTTAAAATTATGTAAGACAGAATGACCATGTCTACTGACAAGCAAGCCCATGCTGAAGCCATTGCAAAACAGGAAAGCAAGAAGTTTAGAGGAACAGGATATTTCTTATCTATTTCCTCCAAAGTCTTCTTGATTGTTATTCAAATTAGTCTCACTACCTCTGTGTTTCTCTAAAATTGTTTACATCTGGCTCTCAAGAGGCCTTTCTTTGAGTAGCATGATTGCTTTTCCTTTCCCCCGTGGTTGTCCTTGACACAAGTGGAAAACCTCACATGGAAGCTACAAAGCATGACTCTCATTAAGGCCTTTTCCCTGTCTCAAGGCAAACGCAACTCTGAACACATGACTCTTCGATGTCTATGCGATAAAACCCCACAGCCATGTTATGACCAGAAGTGGGAAATATAACCCACTTCCGCAGAAGAGTCGTTTCTCATATGTTTACTTACCCTGAGACTAAAGTAATTAACATGAAGTAGATGTTGTTAGGTAAGTTCATCTTTTGTCTTACCACACATAAGGGTTTTTTTCTGCCTGTGACCTTCCGTAGCAGGTGTTGACAAACAATGAAGCAGCACATTTTCTTAGAGAAAACATGGCTTAGGTCAGCCCTTCTAAAAAAAAAAACAATTGCTAAAATATTGTCTGAAAACACTGCTGTCATCCTTTGAAGAAGGATGTTGATGCGTTAAAAAAAAAAAAGCAGCAAATATTAATAAAACAAGTGGAATGCAGCTGAATGCAGCTTCTCTAAGTAGGTAGAATGTCCAGCATTAATGCCCAAATAAAATTGGAGGTAAAGTTCCCCTTTACTTCAAAGAGGTCAGAATTTCACTCCAAAGTGTGCAAAGAGTATTTGAATAAGACATAATTCATTGTAGTAAAAGAGACAAGAGCTAAAGGCAGTCAAATGCATTTGAATTTGTTTCTTAAAGGACATTTCATAGGTGATATCTTAACTGATTTTGTTTTTTGTAAGATATTCAGACAAGCTTTACATAACACACAGAAACATAACGGAAAACTTCCTTGCATTTTCTCATTTGCCCATAATCTCTGTGGAAAATTACTCCCCTTTAAGTTGTTTAGAGTTACAGCTTTTAATCTTTTATTTTGGGATGTGTCCTATAGGATTAGCCAAGAATTCCAATGTTTTTCAAACATATATTTCCTAATTGTACTTGTGGTTCTGCTGGTTTACAGTTCAAAGAATTGCACTTACAGTACTGTAAACCTGATATTTTTTCCCTACAAAGTACAGGCTGTTCTGAAGTTGATGCAGATATGAATGAATATGAAATTTCAGCTTTGTTTCTTCCAAAACATTGCATAACTTAAAAAATGTAAATCACATCCTAAAGTACACAGTAATATATAATATTAGCTAGATGATTTTGCTTAGTGGCAGCTTGGCAAAAAATATGGGAATTATTTTGAATAGATATGAAAGTGTTCCTGTGAATACTAGTTTGTTTAATTAGTGTTATAATGAATTTTTTTACTTCTTACTGTTTTCCCAAAGGTGTTCAAAACTGCCATAGATTCTGCTGCAGAAAGGAAAATACAGAAAGTAAGTATGATTTTTAAAACATTTGAATAGATGGAAAACTAAAATTGAAAAAGTAGGTTCATGTATTCACATAGTGAGTCTGTTTCTCTGACTGTCTTTCCAAAGTAGATGACCTGGTACGTGTTGGTCCCCCTTTATGTTGCTCTAATTTGAGCAATTTTAATGTCAGCCTTTATAAGCAAGCTCCCCCCAAATCAATTACATGATTTTTCCATTCTTAGGACAGGCTGTGTTCCGACACCGGGTGGGACATGCTAGGCTAACCTGACACTATGCTTTTTGTTTTTCTATCAGCAATTTTGTATTTTGAAGTCTGTGACAAGTCATGTCACATTTAATGATTAGGCAGTCTTTTAAAAGCCAAAATCTTTTTGGGGGATGGAGGAGAGAAAAAAAGTATTTATAACAATGCCTGTCTACATTCTGTTTTGTCATTGCTAGTAAGCTTTGGCCAGACTCCTTCAGTCATACCTACAGAAGCATGTGTTTCGTTAAAATATTTTCATCCCTTAGCTTTAATTCACTTTGTCTTAGCTGGGTTTCAGGTTTTTTTCCTTCTGGAGCAAGCTATTCCTGTAAAATCAACAGAAGGTCAAGCAGAAGCCACTGAATGTCCCATTGTCCTGATGGATTGTAAATCGTCAGGTGTCAATCACAGAGACTGATTGTCCTGATATTTCTTTCGTGTGTTTTTCTGTTCTAATAATAACAATATTAGAACAAATACTCAGGGAACCGAAGTAGAAAGTAGCTCTGCATCTATCTCCTTTCTCATCTATCATTTGTCCACTCTTCTGATTCCTTTGCTGTCCTTCCTCCATTCCTTTCTGTAAAGGTAGCTTTTGATTACTGTCCAATGTGTAAACAGTACATCTATTCTAATTATTCTGCCACTCTGCTATAGTTTGTTTTTTGTCTCCCAGTTAATGTAATAAAGTTTGGATTAACTCATCTTGTGTCTTCAGGTAATAGGCAAGTCAGTATTTTTCCATATGCTAATTGATTTGATACTGTAAAGGATATTAGTATGTGTTAGTTTTATGTCATGCCCCCCAGCTTTCTCTCCCTCATAAATTTAAGGACTTCCTCCACTGCTATTTCTTTCTAGCCCATCATTTCCTGTATATTGTGAGTACACACTTGAATAGAAAAAAAAAATCTTTTCTGATTACACTCTTTGAATAATTTGTTAAGATTGGTCATGATGCTTTAGTTTCTTCACCCTAATTTTCTTGTTTCTGATAGCAGTCTAGTTTGCTGGTTACATTCCACTAGAACACAAATAATAACGTAGAGTTCCTCGTAGATAATCATCTTCAGGCTTCGTATTGTGTGTTCTTGTAAGATGGGAAAAAGGCAAATGGACACTGGGTGGCAGATGAGTACTACTGTTGAGGTCACTGATTACAGAGCATTCATGTATGTTCTAAAACTACAGGCAATTTGCTAAAATTGGTTATTTTTCTGTTATGGCAAATTAAAAATATACTCTATGTTCCCTGTGTAACAAATATTTCTTGTACATTTGGTATTTATTTTTCAAGATATTTTGCTTCAGATAGTCATCTTTCCCTTTCTTCTTTGCTTTATGCTTTTAAGAGTTGCTGATATAGTAAAGGGTAATTTCTGATATTATTCCTGGTTCAAAGGCATCAGTGGTACTGGAAAAGGAGGATGCAAAGACTAAGTTGAGAGAATCTATTATTATGTCTACATAAAAGCCTAAACAAGGCAGAAAAAATAAAAGGTGATCTGGGTTAGTGCAGAGAGTGCTCATTTTCTTGTGTGATTACTTTCATGCAAGCTTTGTGGGTATCACGCTGTCAGGTAACTAGGTGTAGTGTATAAGTCTTGTTTGTCCCCTGGGCATAGCAGATTTTTTCCGTGTGTCAGGACAGAAAAACTGTTCAGTAACAACTCTAAAAGGAGTGAGACTGTTTTAAGTAATGCCAAAGGATTTAATAACCTCATCAGCATGTTTTGATTCTTTATTCTGCATAGTACCTACATATCCTTCATTGCTCAAACTTCAGTTGTTTCCCTTCTTGTTTTTGTTGGGCATTGCAAAAATATGCAACTTAGAGATTTGGCTTACTTATTGTACTGTGGGGTATACTACTTTCTTTCAACTTTCTAAATTTAAAATTTATTGAGAAAAGCAAAGTATATTCCTCACAAGCGGAACCAGTGCCTACCTATGTCCTTGCTACACTGGAAATCAGACCTCATATGGCAAAACTGACTATTGCCTTCTTTTCATAGTGTCTAAAGCTCACGGAAGTTTTTCTTGGTTGTTGTAAAGCTAGGATCTGTTAGAAAGGCAGAAAAGCAGTGTGACTAAGCAAGATGAAATTTTGAATACGATCAAACATGGTAGTCTCATTATTAACTTCTTTCGAAAATTGACAACTTTGTAGCATGGTTTGCAGGGTTTGTTTTTCGTCTGATTAGAAGTATACATGACCCTGCTTCTGTAAAGACACAGAACCTGTCCAAGTGAAGGCAGCAGCAGCTTTTATAGCAGAATATCCATCGTGGTCATCTTAGTGTCTCACCTCAGAAAGGCAAAACCCCTGCTATAGTTTCTAAGCCAGATACTTGACAGTGTGCCATATAGCTTGCCTCCTGTGCTGGGAGCTCATGAAAGTATCTTCTCACTTTGGCTGTGCCACCTGTATGGAGCAGTGCTGACCTCCTTTACTGAGAACAGTTAATGGGCTTCTGAAGGAAGAAAAGAACTGAAGACAGGTGTGGTGTAGGGCTTGACAAGACTTTGCTATGGTAACCCAGGATAGTTCATCTCCCTCATCGAAGTACGTACAGTCCCAAGCACATCATATCTTGTCATGGTAACTTGGAGAACCTTACTTCTTCCCATCCGCATGTGTAAAGTCCCAAGCACGTTTTATCTTGTGAAAGTAACCCAGGATATCTTGCTTCCTCCATCATCTGCACTCAGCTTTGCACAGGTGCCAGTGTGATGGCCAGCTGCCAGTCTTGGGATTCAGACAAAAGTGATGAGATCACGAGTGAACAAAACAGGACTTTGCACATATATGTAAAGCAAGCCAGTTAATCAGTGCAACTTTTATTATCCACCCCTGCAGTGCTATCCTTTGAGCTGTATTCCCAAGCATTTCCACTGGTCTCCCCATTTGATTAGGGCTAGTGTACTGGTAATGCCATGCTTTAATCAAAGCTAAAGCTTTCAGCTGCTGAGTGTTGCGCCTTGTCCCTGAGAGACCAGCATCACCTTTTTGCTTGTAATACACAGATACTTACACACTCAGTTTGTAGGACACAGCTTGCATGCTGTATGGTTTGTTGGCGAAGTTACACAATGTTCATTTACTACGTGCTGGCTCTCTGGAGGAAATACATTTCAAAAATTATGGTGATAGTCGTTCTACACTACTTTTTGATGACACATCTGCTGAACAAATATTGGAATGTTGTAATTTCATATAAAAATTTTTTATTTTATTCCTGCAGGGGCCTGATTAGCATATTTAGTTCTTTTTCCTGTGTGAGGTCCTGATAGTACTGAAAAGACTGAGAAATCAACTTGATCGAGATTTAGCAATCTGTGTATAAACACATGCATTATACATATTTTATAAAATATACACTAGAATGACATCCTCTGTCACAGCTCTGGATGTTCTCTACCACATAAATAAGTAGTCTGCCTTCAAGTCTTGCAGTTGTGCCCATCTCCAACATACTTCGACTTATTTGTGATGCTTGGAAAGTTAATGAGAATATCAAACTCTAGGACTGCTTTGCTAAACCAAATCTTTCAAAACAAGTGCAAACATAAATGGTTTCCCAACCTTTTGCCCTCTTCATTTCCTGTTCAGAAAACAAAATAATCAGGTGCAGCAAAGTAAGAGCACAGAGGATATGGTGAATAAGCCATTTTCTGGAGAAGGAGTTATTCTTTTAGTCAAGCAGGTAAAGAAACCCCTGATGTTGTTGTGTTCTTTCCTATATAAAAATACAGGACCAAATGATTTGGGTTTGCTGTATTTCTGCAGTTTTGTTTGCTGTGTCCCTCAGGAATGCAAACTGAAATGTTCCCTGATAACAGAGGAGGACAGTATACTAAAAAGTAGCTTCTGTCTTAAACATTTCCAACATCAAATAATTCTAAATCATGCTGAATGTGTGCCATTTGTGTACCACGCTTCCTAGGCCCACTAATGTTCCAACTACCACCCGCTACTGAAAGCATCCCTATGCATGAGACAAGCAGCATTCTGTCAAGAACATTCACTCATTCATTCACATTTTTAAATTTACAAAGTTTTCATGGCACAGCAATGACAATTCCATGTAACAACCCTGACAGCTACTTTTTGTGGGTGTGTCTTTCTTCTTTCAGTAGGGAATTGAACGCGGCGTGGTGTGGGGGTTGAGATCTGACCGCGTTCACCCGAAAACCGTCCCTGGCAGGGGATCAGCCCGGTGGTGCAGTATAGCACTCTAGCTGGCAGATTTCTCTCACCCGTGCCGGTGGAAGGCACTAAACACACGCTCACACCTTAGCTAGGATAGCTCATGCGTTACCAGAGACAAAGAATCCGGAGGGCACCTCGTGTGGATTTATTCCGAAGCAGACAACACAGCACCGAAGGAAGGTGCAAAACACGAAAGAGCGCGAGGCAAACTCGGGCACTCACCTATATGGGGTCACAGAACCAACTATCCAAGGGCCCAGGGGTGGAACACAGGCGGGACTAAGGCATGGGAGCCAATGGGGAAATTCTGGGGGAGTGGCGAGGGGGCAAGGTTTCTCCTTTCATCATGAGTCGGGGGCCGCCCACCATTTGGGGACTTCAGGCATCTTTTGTCCCTCGGGCTTTACCTCAACAGGGTGTGACTGTGCATTTTATGAAGAGAGTAGAGGAGACTTTCTGTTCCCAGAATGCAAGCTGCCTCCTGCCTGTTGTGTTATGGGTAGAGAATTAGTAATGACAATTTCTCATTTTCCAGTAAGTGGCCTGAAACTGGTGCTTTTCATCCCTGTCTGAAGAAGGGAGGAATTCGACTACTTAGTGGCAATTTTGTGTGAATTGGAGTTTGACTGTCTCTTTGACCCTCTTGAGCAGAGAGGGATGCTCCTGTGCTCTTTAAAGTATAGAAGCGCTCAGAGAATGTACCAAGTACAGGCTATCCTAACAATTAAATTAGTCACAGACTATAGGCAGGTAGAAGCTCTAATGACAAAACCTTATGTTTAGCTATATACCTTCATCCACAGATGGTATGAAAGGTCCAGTGGCTTAAAAGATTTTCAAGATTCTTTGTACCAGTGGCCTTTGGGGATGCCGGATTTCTGTCCCTTTATTTTATATCTCATGTACACGCCATGTTTTTTCACTCTGCCTGTTCTCGCTCTTCTCTTGGGGAGGTCTTTTATTTTCATATTTTTGTAAAGCCTCCCGCTGCCTATTCTTTCTAGGGTTCATTGTTTCCTGAAGGAGCAACAGCAGCCTAGAATGATTATGTTTTCATCCCTCTCACTGCATTATGGATTAGATTATGCAAAAGAAGCAGTAAAACTGACTTCAGTTTTATTAATATGAGCATACAATAGCTATGAACAGAGAGGGTCATCTTTCCTGTAGACTCACTTTTGCACTGATTCATTCAGAAGATTCTTGTGCTTACTCTACAAAGTAGTAATGCCATTATTTCACATGAAAAAATCAGGAATTATGTATAAATTGCAAGTATAGAAATACTAGACTTTAGAAAATCTAACTGTTAGAAAGTTCTGCCTAATACAGGAATACTTTTTTATACATTTGGAATAGAAATGTAGAAATATATGCTTGGGTTAACTATGTGTAACATTGTACTATTCTTTAACTTGGTCCTTAAGAACTTGATGAAGATAAGGTGGTGACATATTGGTAAAGGAACAGGTGATTTGGGGGTACACTCAGACTAGCTTGGATCCAGACAGAGAAATGGCAGCATCACCTCATTTCTGTGGCTGGATCTGGGCCAGCCAGATGCTGCACTCAAATTACTAATATGATCATATAATATATAATCATTGTATTTCCTTCCAGATGTACCTTACTTCTTTCCTTCTTTATCACTACTGCTTATATTTTATCCTCTTTGTATTAGGGTAGGGGCAAATGTAGTTTGAAAGTACTGCACTGTGGTTTCTCTGTCACTCTTGTAGAAGGAAGAGAGGAGCTGCTAGAAATGCACAATTCAAAGTCTAAGGTAAGTGAACAGATGTTGTTGTTGTTGTTGTTGTCAGGCATCATTAGTGTCTTTACAGTATTTCTCATGGCATTACCTGCCTTGAAAGGCAAACTTGAATTTCTTTTTCACATCATTTTAGAAAGTGTCCTTTGGGCTAGCCTGGTCCACCACTGTGCGAAAGGAGCCGCTAATTAAACAGTAAAGAACTGTATATTTTCTTTGTAGACCAAAGGTTTCTTCTCACCTTTCTTCACAATACTGGCTTTATGAGGAAGTGTCAAAGTCACTACCAAGTGTCTGGGTCACTGCCTCAAGCATACATTTGGAACATGCTGGCCTTGTGCACCATGTTCCCCTTCTGGGACAGTTTATACCAATTAAGAGTGCAGACTAAAATCAGAGTGCTGCTTTTCATGGGAAAACTCCTTTGCCACTGTTATTTGCTGGTGAGTTTCCTGCAAGTCTTCTTTAGTTGAAGTGACTCCTTTAGTCACTTCTGATTCTGCAGTTTCAGTGGAGGACTTGAAGTGTTCTGATTATAAGAGTGATACATATGCAGTGGTTAACTGTTATTACCAAGGGATAATACAAAATAGAGTTCTGCACAAAGACAACTATTATTAGAGAGCTTCCACTTCAGTATAGAAAGAAAAATTAAGTAAGCATTTATGGTAAGGATGCAGATCTGGTTGCAATTTTTACAACCTTTGACTGAGTCTATTTGAGTCTACTTTTACTATTGCATTTGTAACTAGATATCTTAGGCAAATTTCTGGTGGAAATCAGGTTAGTGAGTTAGGAATATTCAGGAAAGGAAAAGATATTCCTGAATATAAAATTCAAAAAACACATTTAGATACAATAAAAATAAATTTCTTTTTAACCCTCTCCTTTTATTTTGGACATAAACCAACCTTTACATTCCAACATTTAGTAAGGATTCAATGGGCAGGTTTTTAAATATTTTTGATCTGGGCCTTCTGCTTCCTTCCGAAATCTCTGGGGCTGTTTGTACTTACTGACAGGCCAAGTAGGCTGAGGTACCTGGTGGTATGGCAGTATTTGTCAGTCCCCCTAGTTCTACTTAGATCAACCAAATCATTTTTTTAGTCCCTGAAGTTAGTGGAAAGTGTTTCTGGGGTTTCATCAGTAAGCCTTTGAGTTTAGCCAGTGGGGTGTTCCATCTGAATGTTTCAAAGCACTAAAAATTACTAGGACAATGTTCTTCTGACTAATTACCTGATATGTATATAGAGATATCTCAGGTGATCAGTACTTCCAATCTAAAATGACAGCTATCTAGAGTAACTTGGCTTTACCTAGGTCCTGGTCTTGTATTCCACAGTATGCATGTTTTATCAACCCTGTATTTAAGAGTCACATGTATTTTGAGTGTTACCACAAATACATTAAGCTGTTATGAGTTACATTCTTTAAATCCAGCCATGGAGAATCATGAAATCATTCAGCTTGAGATGGACCTCTGGAGGCCACCTCGTCCAAACCCCGCTTAAAGCAGGTCCAGTTAGATTAAACTGCTTGAGACCTTGTGTGGTTGAGTTTTGAATATTTCCAAGGACAGAGAATTCATAGCCACTCTGGCCTGACCACCACCATGGTAAAAAAAGTTTCCCCTCCATCTAATTAAAGGTTACACCATTTATTCTTGGCCTTCCACTAAGTATCTCTGAAAAAAAGCCTGGCTTAGTCTTCCCTATATTCTCACATTAGATAGTCATAGACAACCACCCAATCTCAGAATAGCAGAATCATTTCTGTTGGAAAACACTTCTTGAAACCATCTAATCCAACCCCCTTGCTCTCATAGGTTCAGCTAGAACTTCTTCCTCAGGATCATGCCCAGTTACTCATTGAATATCTTAACCTTTCTGGGCAACGTGTTTGACCAGCCTCACAGTAGAACAGTGTTTTCTGTGTTCAAATGGAATTTCTTGGTTTTTGACATGTGCCCATTGCCTCTTGTCTCTGAGCACCACTGAAAAAAGCCTGGCACTGTACTCTTCATTCCAGCCCATCAGGTATTTAAACATATGTGTAAGACACCCCCGAGGCTCTCTTTTCCAGGCTGAGCAGTCTCAGCTCTTTCAGGCTTTCCTCATATGGAAGATGCTCCAGTCCCCTAGTCATCTTTGTGGTCCTTCACTGGACTTGGTCCAGTAAGTCCTTCTCTTTCTTGTATTGGGGAACCCATAGCTGGACGCAGTCCTCCATGTGTGCCTTTACCAGTGCTGAGTAGAGACAAAAGACCATGTCTCTCCACGTGCAATTTTCTTCCTAATGTGGCCTAGGAGGCTGTTGGCTGCCTTTGCCGTCTGCTTGCATCACTGTCTCATGGTGAGCTTGTTGTCCACCAAGACTCTCAAGCCCTTCTCTGCAGGGCTGTTCTTTAGTCAGTCAGGCCACAGCACGTAAGAGTACCATGTGTTATTCCTCCTCAAATGCAGACCTCTGCATTCATCCTTGTTGGTCTTTAAGAGATTTCTCTCGGACATCCTTTTTCTATCTGTCCAAGACCCTCTGAATCTTATCTTATCTCTGATCTTACAATCATCTTATAGATCAGCTAGTCTTCCTAGCTGTGTATTGTGTACTTGCTGAAGCTGTACTCAAGGTCATTGGTGAAGACATTTAACAGTGCTGGCCCCAGACTGACCCCTTGGATAAACCATTAATGACTTGCCTCTAAACCAATGACCACAACACTCTGGGCCTGGCAGGTAGGTTGTTTTAGTCCACCTCACTGTATTCTTATTTAACCTGTATCTTGCCAGCTCTTCTGTGAGGCTGTTGGGGGAGACAGTCACAATTCTTACTGAAGTTGAGATAAACAACTTCCACTGTTCTCCCAAAACAGTTACATCATCCGCACTGTGGAAAGTTATCGGGTGAGTTAAGCATGGCTTCCTCCTTGTAAATCCATGTTGACTATTCCTGACTACCATATTATGCTTCATTTGTTTGGAAAAATGGCTCCCAGGAATTAGTTGTTCCTCTGTCTTTCCAGAGATATTGGTGAAGCTGGCCTGCCTATAGTACCCTGGATCTTTCATGTTGCCATTTTTGAAGATAGGAGCAACATTTTTTTTCCTCCAGTCTTCAGGAATCTTTCCCAGTTGCCATGACATTTCAAAGATAATAAAGAGTGGACTTGCAGTGGCATCATTCAGCTTCCTCAGCACTTGTGAGTCCCACCTCTTATGCTCCATGAGCTTATGTATGTACAGTTTGTTTAAGCTCTCTTTAATGTGTTTTACCTTTCATGGAGTTTCAGGCATGTTCCAAACTTTCCCTCTGTTTTCTGGGGCTTGGGATTCCTCAAAGACAGTTTTACTAGGAAACATGGAGGCAAAGAAGGTATTGAGTATCTCAGACTTTTCCATATGCTTTGTTATCAGCACCCGTACCCCATTCAGGAAGACTTTATATTTTCCCTAGTTGTCCTTTTGTTCCTTTTGCCATTTTCTACAACTACATATAGAATCCTCTCTTGTTCCCCTTCACATGCAGAAACGTTGCTAGATACAACTTCTGGCTTTCCTGGTGCTTTCACAGTGACTCTGTACTCCTCCTGCATCACCTGTCCCAGCTTTCACTCCTGTGTGTTTCCTTTTGAGTTCAGTTAGGAGCAACATACTCGTGCCAGTCTCTAGCTACCTGTCATTTCATACTTGTGATGGAGCTTTTTGATCTTGTAGGAGGTGATTCTTGAATATCAAGCAAATCTCCTCTCCTCTCCTCTCCTCTCCTCTCCTCTCCTCTCCTCTCCTCTC
>VZTE01006399.1:17305-33958 GCA_013397775.1 Eulacestoma nigropectus | reverse complement strand
CTCCCCTCCCCTCCCCTCAATTGGGAGCTGAAGAAGTTTCTCTGTCTCTTGCAGATTTCTCTACCATTTGAAGGAGATCAATAAAATGGGTGGGGAGGGAATTTGGTAAAAACAACAAAACCAACTGAATGAAAACCCCAACCTGCCATCCAAAAAACCTCAAAAATGAGCAAACAAACAAAAACTAAAACAAAAAACCTCTTTAAAACAACAGCAACAAATAAGCCCTAAACAACAACAACAAACCAACTCAGAAGAAAAACAAACCCCTCCAAATCCTCAAAACTTGGGCAATACCCAGCTGCCTGCATCCACCCAGCTGCCTTCATCCGTGTGCTGACACTCTCAGCTGTGCCTGGAGGGATGCACACGGGTAACATCTGTCACTCACAAAAGCTTTTTTGAGTTGAAATTTGCAATGTTTATACATGAACTTTGCATGATGTGCCGCCTGTGCTCTTGCCTGTGTTTTAATTCAATAAATTGAAGCAAACCAGTTTGATAAGCTTTTATTGATGCCACAGCTCTATCAACACTGTGCCTGAGGCACAGACCTTTCTGATTCTCCAACTCAGGGGCTCATCTCTGCCCCCAAAACTGGTCTTGATCCTCATGGTAAGAGGATTTGCAAACCCTTTATTTCCCTCAAAGCTGTAACAGTGAGGATGGGGCTATTTCACCCCAAATAATGGCAGCAAGTGTCTTGCGGGGTGGGCGTTTTGGGGTGGGCGTTTTGGGTGGGTGCTTGTCAGATGGAGGCATCGCTTTTCTCCTCATCTCCTGCTGTCACAGAGCAGAGCAGGAAAGGTTTTTTTTTGCAAACCCACTTGTGTTCGGCATCACATCTATTAACTTCGAAGTCCTTGGCTCTCAGTGTCCCGCACCCTTCACCCATCTCCTGCAGAGAGGTGCCAAGCCTGTAGAACAAAAATTGTATTGCTGAAGAAGAGGAAGCTCTCAAAGTCTTGCAGAAAAGGAGAGGGGGGGTGGGTTGCCCTGCCGTTTTCCTGCACCATCTCAATGTGCATGCATCTATTCTTGCTAGAGGGTGACCAGATTTGAGGAGTGTTGCTGTGCCTGCAGTAAGATCTGTGACGAGCACGTGTGGAGCGTGAAAAGCCATGTTATTCCATGGGTCTGGTGGGAGTTGTGGGGTTACTGTGCTCTGGTACAGTTCCCCAACTTTTGGTCTACAGAGCTTTGCTGGGAGGAATATGAGACCATTGAATGAACTCCAGCATCTTGGAGAGATGGGCCAGGGCATGAGCTGGGGCTGAAATGGAGCAAAGCTGCTGTTTACACCAACAGACTGTGGGTACACTCACATTCTGGGGTTGAAAGGTGTGTTGTCCACCCATCTCCACACCTTCTGATGTGACCTTAATCCAATCCATACTGGTGGTGGGCTTTTGCCTGTAATAATCTTGATGTGCTCCTGGAAAATAGAGGTGACCAGTTGCTCCTAAAATCTCTCTGTGGAAGGTTTCATGGCAAGCAAATTCATGGAGTAATGAATCTGACTCCCAAATTGATGAGACATGAATGTCCCCCATACTTGGAATGTTTCCCCAAACCCTCTTGTTGCTAGGCACTTTTTTCTTCCCTACCCACATGAAAATCAGGACTTTTATGTCCTTTTCAAGCCTTCTTCTCCCTATTTACCTTTTCTTTCTTGTCCTGGAGCACCACCAGCTGGGAGTCCTGATTTTCACAGCTTTTCATGCCTTGAGTCCAGTTTCCCAATTCCTCAGAAAGCCAGTAGCATCTTTCCCCATGAAGCTGCCAGTCTTGGGGACACAGCTTGCAGCCAGCATAGGCTGAAGAAGAGAAAAAGCCATGAGACACTCTGAAGTGTTGTCAGGTTATTCCCCATCCACTAGCTGAAGGTACTGAGGGATTCCCCATCCCACACCCCGGCTCTTTCCCCATTGTTGAGTTTTTTACATTGATGTGGTTTTTCCAGCCATTGGAGAGAAGGAGGGTTACTGAGGTTGGGTGACCATAGTGACGTTATTGGCCAGTGGAGGTGGTGGAAGAGTGGCGAGGAACCTCCTCCCTAGGGCTGACATTGCTCCATGGAGGAGGGATCAGCAAAAATTGCATGGAAAAGGGGATTCTTCCTTGCAACACTCCTCTTTGCCAAATAACCCTTGGTGGCCTCACAACCTCAAGGGTCTAAGGGTATCTGTCCTTGCAGTAGAAGACCCCTACAAAAGTCTCACCTGAGCATCTCCCAGCAAAGCCAGGCAATAAGGGGATTACCTGTGGGGCTGTCACCTCGGGGCTTGCAGAAGTACTGTACCAGGGATGAAAACATGCACTGCTCCATCTGGTTACTTCCCCGGATCTCACTGTCTAGCTGTGGAACGCTTGTCACTGCTGGCTGTGGGGAGCACTGAAAAACTTGGAGCAGTAATCCGGAGTGAGAAGCTGCAGCCATTTCGGGATAAAAACCACAAACCCCGCAAAACTGGGTTTCCTTTTCTCATATAGTTACTTAAGCCAGCCTGAAAAACATGGCTTGTATCCTCCACCCTTGTGTGATAGCTGCGGGTATAATCCAGGTTTACTCAGAAGGGGTTTATTCATGGTGGGTGATGTTGCATCTGTACAGGACCACCTTGTCCCCTCCAAAGGCTGAAATGCTGAAATGAACCCCAATTTCCCCTCCCTGGCTGCTCACTGGGGTGTGAGTTGTAGATAAGAGCTGGTTACTCACCTCGCACACTCAGCACCATCACCAGGACCAGCAGGATGAGTTGCCCCAGCCCCCCGGCTATGAGGAGGAGCCCATGCCACCATGGATAGAAGGCAGGTGCTGAAAGAGGCCACATTTGCTTTGAAAAATGAAAGATGAAAAAGCTGGGGGTTTAGAGGAAAAAAACCCAGCTTCTCTGTCAAGATGGTGAGTTTGAGCAGAAGTTTGCAGCTTCTTTTCTTCCTCCAAAGAAGTAAATCACCACTGATGAGGTCTAGAGTGAGGGTGGTTTCTCAGGTAGTGGAGGGGCTGCAGGAGCTTCAGGAGCACCCTTGGGCACCTAGTGATGGAGCCCATGGGGATGCAATGGGGATCAGAATCCTTCTAAAATTGGCTTAATTTAGAGCTCCTGGTAGAGCTCGGAGTTGGTGAGTCAAAGATCTCTCCAGCCCTCATCTCCACCAGGATTCCAGCCACAATCTCAGCAGCTTTCCTTCCCATCTAAGTGTGTTGGCTCCTGTTGGGCTTCTTCGCACCCTTTTTGTCCCCCAAGTGGAGAGACTTGGGAGCAAAACTTCTTCCAGGTGTCTGTCACCCTCTCCCATCCCTTCCTTTCTCTTTTTCCTCCTGTTTTCAAGCCAGGATCTCACCTTAGAAGACATTTAACCAACAGCAGTGTCTCCATGATCTTGGAAGCCTCAACATGGAGGTGAAGAAGCAAGCAAACCCAAAAGTAAACAAATCCAAAAGTCTTCTCAAAACTTGAAACAAGCATTTTCCCCCCAAAATAGGACTTACCATGATTCTTCTCAGCTGAAGAAACATCCCCAAGATGCTTTAAATCAGCATAAACAATTTCCCCAGCCATGGTCACTCAGAAGGTCCTAGGAGCAGCCCAAAAGTGACACCATCTGTTGACAACCTCTTCCCTTGTGAACTAAGCACTCATGTCTGCATCCGGCTCCAGGAAATGGTATTAGCTGGAGCTTTTATCTGCTTTTTTGTTTGTACATATATGTATGTATGTATTCTACAGCCTTCCCTTGTAAATGGAAGGTGGTGGGGGAAAGAGTGTCCTGCAGCCAGGAAGAGGTGGCACACCTGGAGGCATAGAAACATCTGTGTGTTGGTGGTTGTGCTAAACATCTGTGAAAGAAGAATTAAAAAATAATAATTTCAAAAAGCTTTTAAATAAGGTTTTTAAGTGTGAGGCTGAAGCATGTCAGGAGCTGGAGCAGTGTGACTACAGGCAGGTAATCAGGTAAGGAGGAGACAGGTGACATTTGGTGTTTCTTCTCCAAAATATGGGCTGGGAGTGACTTGAAATGCCTTTTGTTCCATGTGACTTATTCTGCTGGTTTTGACAATATTTGGCCTCTATTTTATCCTGGGGCAGAGAGATCCGATGTTGTCAGGGGTTGCCCAGCTCCTGCCCAGGAAGAGGCGAGAATCTGGATTTCCTTCAGGATGCTAATGAATTTTATTTTATCTTATATTGTTACTTTATTTTATTTTGTTACTTTATTTTATTTTGATTTTTCTCGCACTCCTGATGTGTCCTTTTACATCATCTAGACCCCACTTTCCTTCAGGTTTGGGACTCTGGCAACTGCGTGGAATAAGTACCAATTTCCAGGCTACAATAACCTATTCCCCTCCCTTTTCTTAGTTTTTTTTTGAGCGTTAATCCCAGGTTTTAACCAGTGGCATAACATCTGAAAGCAACACCTTTTTATAGAGGTAAAAATGATGGGTTTTTTTCCTCAGACACCCAAAAAAAACCAAGGAAAAAAGCAGAAATTTGCCCCAATACCTATTAGCAGCCAGATAAGGTAAAGAAGAGGATAAGTCCAAAGATCCAAAGGTCCCAGTAGTAAAGCACTGCATTACTTTATTTTTAAATTATTTCAAAATTTCTAATTTATTTTAAAATATTTTAATTTTAAATTTGTGTTTATTTATCTTTTATTTTTATTATCTCATGTTTATTTTTAATCTGTTTTCCACCCGCAGCCTTTTCTTTGTCACAGAAAGTTTTTGTGGTTAGCTGCTATCAGCCAGCCTTCCTGCCCTCTGCAAAAGCAGCTGCTCCAGTGGTGTGTGTGACCAGTGATTACAAAAAACCCCTAAAATGTACAAAATAAATTAGGTTTTAGGGTAAAACCCTGCAGCTGGGTAGCTTAATTGCAAGAATACTTATTTTTTTATATTTTTATAGTAAAAAAAAATTATAAAATTGGCTGAAGGGAACTGTACTTCATCCTTGTAGAATCCCTGAGGGCTGTTCTGAGGTGCCCTGACATCCTGGAACAGAGCAATGCCCAGCAGTGTTTTCCCCAACTGCAAACTAAAAAAACCATTTTTGGACAATCCATCTCCCTAGCTGAGAAAAAAATCCGGAAATGCTGGAAAAGAGGGTGAAGTGATGCCAGGCGGAGCTGAAGGGGAATCCCTGGTTCAGTGGGTGGGCAGGTGGCCCTCAGCAGGCAAGCCCCTTCTGCATTGCCCTTGAGGAGGCACAGGAAAATCCCTTAGAAAACTATAAAATAAACCAAACCAACAATTTTTAAAAAATACCTTGTTTCTCTTCACAGGAGAAGGTTGTGCCTCAGCATCAGGTGTGCTCCCACAGAGCAGGTACAGGTGATGGGGTTTGGGATGGGCTTGGAGGCTAAGGGGAGGTGGTCTTAAACTTTGGAGGAGAGAATTTCAATTGCAGGAGAAGTTTTTAATTGCAGGAGAAAATTTTAATTGAGGGGATTTTAATAGGGGGAGATTATTTTAAGTGGGAGGAGAATAATTTAGGGGAGAAAACCTTAATTTTTGAGAGCAAATACTAATTGAGGAGAAAATATTAATTGAGGTGAGGAGATATTTGGGGGAAAAACTAATGGGGAGAAAGGTTTGCAGGGATGAAACTTTAATTGTGGCGGAAAATTTTAATTGTAGGGAGAAAATGTTAACTGAGGGGATTTTAATAGGGGAAGATTTTAATTGGTGGAGAAAACTAATTTGGGGTGGAAGTTTGATTGCAGGGAGACGACTTGCAGTGAGAAAATTTTAACTGAGTGGAGAAAAATACAATTAAGGGGATAAAACTAATTGGGGGGAAAGAAAATTTTAATTGCAGGGACAAGATTTGAATTGTATGAGAAAACTTCAGCTGGGGAGAAAAGTCTAAATATGCTGCGGGGAGAAAAGTCTAAATATGGTGCAGGGAGAAAATTTTAAAGGGTGAGAAAATTTTGATTGAGGACTGATAGCCTTCGTGACACCTCTCATAGATGGAACTTTGCTTGGCAGGTAAGGGGAGAACACGTGCGGAGGAGGAACGCCAAAAATGGAGGAAATGAGGGTTTATTCCAGATTGTTGGGCAAGGAAAGGAGCAAGCGGGCAGGTAACTGTAGGGCAATGAACTGTAGAATCACTGGGGCTGCGGTTTTTTTGATACTTCTGTATTTTGAGAATAAAACCCAGCTGAAGTAAGGTTGTGGGGGGGAAAAAAGCTTTTTCTGGCACTTCCTTTGAGGGAAAATTTTTGTCACTCAGCAGATAGAATTTTTGCTCTGAACAGATCAATTTCAGACATGATGGGTTATTCTAATTTTGTATTAACCTTTGCAGAGGCACTCGAGTAATTGGCTCTTTTAGGCAATTTCCCTCTACAAATATTCAAAATTTCTGATTTACTCTGGTTTAGAATAAAGAAGTTTTTGAAAAATTGAACTGTAAAAGACCTCAGAAAGAAAGTTGGTATTTAAATCCAGTTTGGACACATCAGAAAGTATTTATTATTGCCTTCTTTCCCTGGAGAAATCAGCTTTCCCTTTTGCCCTGTTTCAGCTCTCCTGATTTTGCTCCCATCTCTATCATCCCCTTGGGACACAATAAGGTAAAAAAGGGACTTTCAGGGCCCTGTTCTACCCAACCAGGGACTAAGATTTTTGAGGAATGTTTTGTTGGTATTGTTTTTGTTTGTTTGTTTGTTTGGGTTTTTTTTGTTTGGTTGGTTTTTTTGTTTAGCACATTTGTGGCTTTTTCAATTTTTTTTAAAAATTTTATATTTGTTGATTTTCCATTTGTTAATTTTTTTTTTATTTTTTGAATATAACTTTTTTCCTACTATTTGGCATATTTGGCTTCTGACTCACTTTCTAATATTTTTCCAGGAAGAAGAGGGGAGAGGAGGGTGTTTCCCACAAAATTTGGTTCATAGGATGGGGACAAAAAGGGAAAAGCTTAAACAAAACATGGGGGAAGTCCCGCTGGATGAAAACACTAAGATTTTTAGGTAAAATCTGTAAGAAACAGATTTTTTTTTGCTCACGGTGAAGGGAAAGTGCATATTCTGGATCATAGGATCCAGAGATGGAGGCATCATTACCCCAAGTGTCTTAGTTCAGATGGAGAAAAAAACTCCACTGAACTTTAATAATGAAGTAAACCCCAGAAATAAAAGCAGAATTTTAATTATGGTACATTATGGGAGTTTGCATCTGAAGCTGGGGAGGAAACTGTTCCCCAAAGAGTTCCCATAAATAAAAAAATAAATAATTTTATCCCACGTGGAGAAGAATTTTTGATATTTCTCACCCAAAATGGCACCAAGGCCACTGGCACTGGGATGAGACCAACCTTTCATCATCTTGGCATGACCTGAAGCGTATTGCTGCCCTGGGAGCCCTCACAGAGGCACTGAAGGTCTGTTCTCCTGCAGGTCACAGCATGGAGACGAAGCCGGAGGCACGTGTCGCCTGCCAGGTGATGCTGGCAGTGCTTTTCACGGCACTGTTCATCACGGCCATCACTTTTGCAGGTAAAGGTCGAGGTTGTCGTCTCACGGGGAATGTCTCCAAGATATTTTGGGTTGTTGCATTTGTGACAGATCTATGTCCATGTTCCCGGAGAAGACAAAGCTCACCCCAGCTGTTCTCTCTGGGATAAGGATGTTTCAGAGCAGCCTTTCTACAGAAGACCAAACCCATCGCCTTGGTGTAGGAGCTGATGTTATCTAGAAACCCGTAGAAGGTCAACAGGAAGAGCCATTTCAGAAGTACAGTCACACAAAAGTATTGTTTTCAGAGAAGAAGGGGCCTGGAGGTGTTGGCATGAGTCCCACCAAGTCAAGAAGTCTGCAGGAATAAGAGGATTTTTTTCTGTCATTTTCACTACTTTTGCATTAATGACAGAGAGCAATCCCCAAGGGCATGTTTAGAGATATGGTTACTCTGAAATTCCTCTTTAAAATGTGTTTTTTTGAACTCTACCACCCTGTTTCCTTCTTTGAAGGTGCAGCACCTGTGTTTCTTGTCCAACATCACAAGCTGGGCCATGATTTGAGCTTGTTTTCTCACAGGATTTCTCCTGGTATCTTAATTTTTCTCTTTGCCCACAGCTGAGGCAGATGCAAGAATTTTGGAAGCCATGGGGTGGAGGATGATCTCCCCACTCCAGAGAGGCGAGGGGAAGGTGATGCTTGTTAACACTCTTCTATTTTTAATGACAGTGCAGGCTTTTCAGCCTCATGCCCAGCCCTGCTTCCAGTGTCCCTTTGACTGGATCAGGTACAGAGGAAAATGCTACTATTTTTCGGAGGTTGAGGGGAACTGGACATCCAGCCAGGACAACTGCTCGGCACTAGGTGCTTCCTTGGCCATGCTGGACAGCATGGAGGACTTGGTAAGGAGACAGGAGGACATGCTCGGCATGGGGAAAAAAAACTCAAACCAATGTATTTGAAATCTTTTGGTTTCTTCGACTGCTCTTCCAGGATCTTTCTTGAAGATCTGGTGTGAGAAGTTGGGGAAGAGGCCTTGGGGGTATGTCATCATGGGTCTCTTCAATTTCCTCACCAAAGCCAACTGCTGAAAGAACTGTAGGAATAAACTCCTGTTTCTAGATGACAATTTTTAGTAGCAGATTGAAATGTTCAAGCTCCGAAGAAGCCCTAAAGCAGCACGAGCAACTGGTAACACTGAGATTTTTGGTTGGAAGAAGGTAAAAACCTTTCCTTTTCCTCTTTTTCAGAGCTTTGTGATGAGATACAAAGGCATCTCAGAGCATTGGATTGGCCTTTTGCGGGAGGATGAGGAGCAGCCGTGGCAATGGGTGAACCACTCACCTCTGTCTCAGCTGTGAGTCCATGTTTTTCATTCTTATGTTGTTGGCTGGTGTTTCCTCAGTCACAAATTGTGCATGTCTTCTTGTACTTGAGGTACATCCAGAGGTAGCAATGGGACAATGTTTGGGAAGGGCAACATTGCATCTGGAACTGTTCTTTGTTTTCCCCTTTGACCTAAAAGGTGGGAGTGGTGCATTTGGTGAGAAAACCCTAAGTTTATATTTTTTTAAGTTTGTTTTTTTTTCTTGCAAAGCTTTGGGTTTCATATTAGAAGTAGAAATAAATCAGCATCAGTGTTGGCATATTGATGTTGAATTAGTTCTATTCCTATAAAAGAAATATATAGAGATATTTTGGCGTGTTGGTGCCCATGAGGATGCCTGAGAACTGAAGCTGAGGGAAGCCTATGTGTGAGTTTTCTCCTTTTCCCTGCTGTCCCATCTCAGGTGGGTTATCTCCTCTGTCCTTCCAGGTTTCGAATCCATGGTGGTGGGCTCTGTGGTTACCTGGATGACAATGGGCTCAGCTCCTCCCACTGCAGCACTGAGAGGAGCTGGGTTTGTAATAAACATGAGCTGCAGAGCTCAGGCAAGGGCAACAGGATGAGAAGGCCTCCAAACCTCTGTGTCAGCTCCTTGGGTGCTGCAGGGAGGCCTTCTCACACCCAGATATCTGCTGCACCATAGGGATACGAAAGAAAACCTCGAAAAGGTTTTGAACCCCCCGCGCAAGGGGTTATTGGGGTTTCCAGGGGACCAACAAGGTGTTGGTGGGACAAGGCAGCCTTTGGGGACACATGTGGGATAGTTCCTGGGAATCCTGTGGGGGGCCAGGGCAGCTTTGGGGGCTCTTTTTGGGTTTGGGGCAACTTGGTGATGGGTCAAATGAAGATGCCTTCTGCTTCTTAGAGAGAAAAAAAATTTATTGTATTCTGAGCATATTTACATGCTAAGTACTTGGAAATACATCTCAAGTGTGGGGAACAGCAGAGGAAAAGAGTGGGGGCAGTGGGTGTGAGCACGTCCTTGTGATGACAAAATCAGTTTTAAAATGAGGTAGTGGCTAGTATTAATGTAAAGTCTGCAAAAATTATTTTTAATTTGTGCTTGAAGCCCAGCCAATCATAGGCACTGAGGTCAGCAAAAGGAACATTCAGAGGAGGCTGAAATTGGGAGAAAAAGCAAAGTTTTCAGCTCAAAACAAGTGCAGGGAAGCCCAGCTCCTGTTAACAAGCTTTGGATGAACTTAACAACTTGAGATGAGCTGTGCTGAGCTCAGACTCAAAATCCCCTGGACATAACCTAAAACAGAGACATCTAAGATAGAGGTAGGACCGTGAACTGAGCTAGGATTGACTCCAAGACTTGGAAAATAAAAGTTGAGGAGCATCAATGAGCATTTCCAACCACCATGATGCAACCAGCTTTTGGGAGGATCCTTCCAGGGCATCAGCCCTTGGGGGACAGTTTAATGGTTGAGAGGAGCACGCAAAAATAGGGGAAGACCCTCTCCCCACTGAAGCAGGCCTGGACAGTGAAGATGCGTTGGCGGCTGCTGACAGCGTAGAAAGAGACCTGTCCCACCTCGTAGTCCAGGTAGACCCCAATCTCCCCATTGAGGAGTGGCACAGAGGTGTTGGATGGAGCTGTGAGGGCAACGCAGAGCTCATCATACTTCTGCAAGCCCCAGATCTCGGTGCTGGGCTTGAAGAGGACCCGGCCTTTCCTCTGAACTGACTCACAGGCCACCCCCACGGCCCAGAAGCGCCCATTGGCCTCCACCTCCCAGTAGTGACGGCCTGAGGTGAAGCCCTCGCTGCCCAGCATGCATGGATCTGTGTCGAACCGGCCTGGACCCTCAGGCCACTGGCATCGAGGTCTACCCCACGTGGCTTCTTTGAAGTCCTCAGAGAGGATCACCTCTGGACCCACTGTGGCTGGATCCAGGGTTATATCCACTGAAAAGTAAAACAGAGAATGAATCAGAAGCCGAATTTAAGCCTAGAAAACACACACCCCCAAAACGCCTTCACTGGTGACTTTTCAAGGAGAAAGGAGGAGGAAAGGTGAGGCTGGAGATGTAAGAGTAAAGAGGTGGAAGTTGGAGATGGAGGATGTCCAGCTGAGGGTGGAGATGGGAGAGCAAAGAGATGGAGGTTGGAGACAGAGGCCCTAGGGGGACAGAAAGTGGAGCTGGAGAATCTGCAACTCCATTGAACATTCAGCCCAGAAAACACCAGGAACTGGTATTTTGCTCCTCTCTGGCCACCTTTGATTACCTTCAAACTGTTTGGCGGTGTGGTAGTCCAGGGCAAGGTCCCATGTGCATGGCCGTGGTTTGAGGAAGAAAGCCATTGCACCCTCAGCGTCCTCTCCTCCTGGCTGGAGGCACAGGAAAAGGAAAGAAAGGATAAAATCTAATTATTATCCTTCAAATAGTCACATCTCAGCTTCTGCCCCTTTCTATGTCAAAAAGATGAGTTTAACCACCACATTTAATCGAAGTACTTCAAGAAAACAGCATTTTTTTTCTTCAACAGTTGCAACAGAGCTTGGTTCATTTATGGAAAGAGCCTTGGAGCTGGGTTAAATCAATTAATTCCCTGATGACTATGAAGAGAACATGAGGAGCACATTGGGATGAACCCATCTCCATTGTAGATATTATTATACCCCCAAATCTCCATTCCTCATGCTGGCTGAAGGCTGAATCTGTCCATCTTAAATACATCTCTGCCTCCACCTGCCTCTACCTCCACTCTGTCTCAATCAAATCTGACAAAGTTTATTTGAGTGAGGAAAGTCCCTAAAATTCAGATAAGCCACATTCACCTCTCACGTCCAGAGAAATCCTGTGAGAGGGGAAGAAATTTGCTGTTGACCTTGGAGAAAATGTGTGTGGGGGAGATAAAAGCTGGCACTAAATGGCCTCAAATTCATCCTCTGGAATTCAGTATGGGGTTTTGCATGCAAACAAGGGGTTGCCCATGCTAAAGGACCCTGGAAATAAGTAATAAAGCCCCAAACCGATTGAATAAACCATGCTGTGACAGTTGAAAATGAACAGGTTGCTTCTTTTCCATGTGTTTTCCTCAGAAAACCTACAGCTAAGGGGATTAAAGCAACAGGGTGATGAGTAAAAGTGGGGAAAAAGCGAGGAAATCACTCAAATGGAGATAAAGGCAAGAGCCATGCTGTTTCTCACCCAAATTCCCCAGCTGGATTGTTACACGTAGATGAGAAGCAAATAATCATCACAATGCTCCACTGCAAAACACCTTTAAATCCAAACCAAAGATCCTGAGACCAAAGCAAGGGTAAATCCACTTCCCTTCTTGAGTTCATGGGATGGTGAGGGGGCTCAAAATCCCCTTTTTTCCCCCTAGAGACATCAGGGTGATGTAACCCCCCTATCAGCACTGGGATTTTCCCCCTCACTCAAACCTTCTTGGAGTTTTCCTGCTGTTGCTGGTGCTGTTTTGGGGTTCCTCCAGATGATTTTTTTCCACTGGCTGCTTCTCCACTGGGTTTTTTCCTCTTGGGATTTTTTTCTTCCTCTCTCTGGCACAGGCTCAGCCAAAGCTCAGTCCTGTCTCAGCCTCTGCCAGCTTTTATCAGCCGAGAAGGGAGGAGCCCTCCAATCTCTCGCCTGCAGATGGGGCCATGACGTGCTTGGACACCTCCTGCACCATCTGATTGCCCCTTTTCCCCCCGTTTCAGGGCCATTTCTTTTCTCAACACAGGCACTGGGGAATGAAGGGAGGAAAATTAGGGCACTGCAAAAAAAAGCATTATTGCATAGCACCACAAGGAAGAAATTGGTTAAATTTTGCCCCCCTAGTTCCCCAAATCTGACTCTGGCCCCTTACACATGATGGAGCTGAACAAGGCAAAGCTGGGAGCAGCTTCCAGGTAAAGAATGTGACAGCAATGCCTGGAAATAAGACAACCTTGTGGAGATAAAATATCTTTAAAGACTACTTGTGGGTGATGAAATTTGCTTTTCCAACTGGGGAAGGTTGTGCCAGGAGCTGAGCGCAGGAACACCCAAGGGGTGGTTCAAGGCCAGGCAGCTTCACCCTGTGCCACTGCCAAACCCCAGCACCCCTTTCTCCTCGCCGGGAGGGCAGCATGGCCACAGCAGCAACACAAAACCCCTATACTGGCTCCGGCCAGAGCTTCATCTCTTGGTGTTGAAGAGACAAAAACCCCTCAGGAGGCAATGGGTGAGCCATCACGGGCTGTGGTCATGAACATTTCTGGAGGACCAGATGAGACCTGTGAGACAAGATCAGCTTCCTATGACCCATCAGGCCTTCCCCCTCTCCCTGAAAAAAAGGTGCAAAGTGAAAATATTTTAATTTCTTTGTGGGAAAGCAAAGCTCCAGTGTCTGCTCCTAGTTGTGGGAGAAACATAGAGCAATTTAATCCCTGCTTTCCAGGGAAGGCAGTGAGGGGGCTCTTTTAGGAGGGTTATTTGCTTTCCTCTCTCAAATAATTTAAGATTTTGAAGGCAGGATTATATCAACAATCTGGGCTAGTTGCTTCAATTTTTTAAATTTTTTTTTTTTTTGGGTGTATTCAGGAGAAAATCCAGTCTCACCTGCAATCCCTAAGGAAGATGTTGGCAGAGTTCCTGGACTGGAGAGCGAGTGAAGAGAAGAGACACCAGGACTACCCGATACAGGGGGTCCCCTTGGTTCTTCAGGAGTCTGAATGGGTCTTTGGGTATTTATTTTTCCTCAAACCCCTCTTGAAGAAACATATAGGATCATCTCCAAGAGGCATCCTGGCGCCTTGCAAAGCCCCACACCCAGCTGGAGTGGTTGGTGCAGATCCTGGGCAGGTTTGGCAAGCACCACCTCCATGCGCAGCTGCTTATTATCCACACTTTAAATCAATTTCATGGCACTGTTCATTTTCATCCCAGATGGAGTCATAAAGCAACATTTGTCAGCATGAAATTAACCCTTCCCCCTGCTTCTCAGGGCCTGGATTGGCTTTGGACAGAATATAAAGAGGAATGGCAACAAGGGAGGGGAAAGGAGAATCGGGGTAAAGTACTTAATTACCCTGCAGTCGCTAATTAGCTGCATCCCAGCCCTGACCCAGTGTTACAGCCCTCCTGGCTACAGCCTAAGCGCTTTTGTCCTTTAACTCAAAAAGGGAAAATTCAGGTCTGGGGGTTGCACATGGTTTTTTTTCTCCTCCAGGAGATGAGTGAAGCTGAGCGGCGCCGCATTGAGACTGAATTCGAGCGGCTGCGCCGGCTGCTGGCGGAGCAGGAGAGCACGGTGCTGCGGCGGCTGGCTGAGCTGGACGACATCTTCGCCGCTACCCGCGTCGAAAAATCATTGCGGCTGGCCGAGGGGATTGCACAGCTCCACAGACTCATCGGGCAGCCGAAGGCCGGGTGCTTGCCCCAGGTGAGTGCCCTACTTACTCAAAAGCTCTCCCAAAATGCTGCCTATGGGGTCTTGAACTCCCTTTTTTCTCCCTTTTTCCTTTTAGGATGCTGAGAGCATCCTAAGCAGGTATGTGGAAACTTGTTGCTTCACGTCCCTGTCCCCCCAACTGCGGAGACAGGCTTGGCTGATAGATCCTTCGCATAACATCTGTCCCTGTCATTTCCTTTCCCAGCTGGAGTGAAATGAGGCTCCACCTCCCCTCGGGGCTCCCCAAGGAGCTGGAGAAGAGCCTGAGCTCCTGCTGCCGCCAAAGCGATGCTCTCTGGGAGGCCCTGGAGAAGTTCAGAGGTATTTGGGTAGAATTCTGATATTTTAGGAGAATTTGGAGGCTTTGGGGAGGAATGCAGAGCTATTTGGGATAATTCAGATATATTGGGGGGAAGAATTCAGAGTTATTTTGGGAGGAATTCAGTTGCATTTTGGGATAATTCAGTTATTTAGGGAGAAGTCAGAAGAATTTCAGGGGGAAGCAGCAGCAGGCTCTGCACCCACTCACTCCTCACCTTCTTCCCTCCTCCCAGACATGGATCCCCTCATGGGTCTCCCCACAGTGAAGAAGACTCTGGAGACTGTCACTAGTCCTCTCCCACAACTTTTGGCAGAGAGAAAAAGTGTGTGGTGGGATGAGGAGGAGGAGCGGGACGAGGCCAGAGAGCCCCGGTGAGGCCAGGAGTTGGCTGGCTGCTGTCATTGCCAGGAGATGCAGGACACGGACACAGTAGCTGGACTCTGCAAGATGCCGCCTGTGCATCCTCAAACAGAGCCCTAGGTGCTGCCCATTCCTAGGGACACAAACGGTTTTATGTCCAGCTCCCCTCCCAACTGCTTTAATTAGTGACCAATCTTGTGCTGCTGCTCACCACGTAGGTCATGAATTAAAAAAACAGAAAAACCACCCCCGACTTTCCGTGTGTGTGTGTGTTTATGCGTAGGCTAGATTTTAAGGTATTTCTTGGTTCCACGGGGACAGGGAGGAGGCAGCAGGCGAGCGACGGGCAGCGGGATACACGCGTCCCGGTTCCTGGGTACGGAGCGGCGGACCTGTCTCGGGGCCTAAACTATGCCTAAACTTGATCGAGAACAGCACGCCCCGCTGCTTCCCGCCGCTGGAAGCGGCTGCACCGGCTCTGGCTGATGTCACTCGGCTGCCCCCTAACCCCCACACGATAAGCACCGCGATAAGCGGCAAGTCCCCACGGGACCGCGCCCGTTCCGTCCCGCGGTGCAGCTCTCAGTGGCCATCCCCCCTGCGGCGCTTTAATTCTATTTATTTTATTCTGCTCTATATATTCTATTCACATCACGGTGCAGCCCTTTTGGCGACACCTGTCAGAGGCGACAGTCACCCCCCAGCGCGGCTTCTAGCGACTCGCGGCAAGGGCCACCCCTCGGTGCAGCCCCTCTGCCGCCGCCCCGCCCGTACCGCGGTGCAGTTTTTAGCGCCTGGGCAGCGGCCAGAGCGGCTCCCACCGCACCACCCCTTCGCTACGCCTCTGCTAGCGCTGTCTCTCGCTCGGTGCAGCTTTTCTGGTGATTCCGGCACCGGTCACGGCTCAGTTCGGTTCTTGTATCGCCTCTTTGAGCCGCGGGGCAGCGGCCACCCCGAGGGGCAGCTCATGCCACACCCGCAACACACAACACACCACACCGCCCCGTCCCGGCCACCCAAGGCAGCGGCCACCCCGCCGGGCAGCTCTTTTTTCGCCGCCTCGCCTCGACCGCCCCTTTCGTGTAGTCCCTTCACCGCCACCTCATCCCGGGGAGCCAATTTCTGGGAAAATATTTATACCTAACCCAGCCCTGACTTCTCCTACTACAGCAAAAGCCTTATGTAGGCTGAGATTCTTCTTCGAAAAGAACAGTAAGTGCCTGAAATAATTAAGAATTAATTAAGCATTAAGTTGGTCTGCTGTTAACTAAAGTAAATTTCCGGGCATTTCTTAGAAGAAAGCATTTAAAAAAAAAAAAAAAAAAAGAGAGAGAGAAGGATTTTCTTTTTTTCTTTTCTTCCTTCCTTTTTTTTTTTTTTCCCCCTCTTTCCTTTTTTTGCCCCGAGACATCAAAATGTGGGTTTATTTGGGCTCGGTTTCGCTGTCTCGCCCTGTCCCGATCCCCCGTCCCACTCCGCACCTCCAGGAGTCAATGGCGGGACCGCACAGCGCCGCTGCCCGAGATCAAACAATTAGCAGGGAGCTTTTCTATGCGCCCCCATCCCCCCAGGCAGGGGCAAATCTGGGGCTATAAACGGCGTTTTTGGAGGAGTTACGAAAGCCCAGTGCGGTTTTTTCCCCATCATTTCTCCCTAATTTTTTTTTCCCCGTGAAAAAGCCAAAGTTGATCAGTTTTGGGGCTCAGCGGATTTTACA
>VZTE01006399.1:0-17295 GCA_013397775.1 Eulacestoma nigropectus | reverse complement strand
GGCTCAGCGGATTTTACAGCTGTTTGAGAATATCGAACTTCTTTTACTGTTTTATCAACCTTATTCATAACTATAATTCCTGATTAGTATTTTTAAAATTATTTTACGTGTATTTATTTTTTTATAGCTCTATAATAAAATTTGCAATTATATTTAAACACATATATGTCTTATATTAAAATGAGATATATTATATTGAAACATAGTTAACGTTATTATAGTTAAAATACACTGAATATATTAAAATTATATTTATATATTATACTCTATTATATATATTTAACATACTTCTATTACTCTATAAAAGTGAAACTTCCTGATCCAAGACCCTCGTTTGATTCCGTTTCATGAATTAATTATATTACGAAACTTTATTAACCTTATTCCCTTTGGAATTTCTGCTCTAACATCACCTTCCACCACAGATCCTACATCTGCTAGGCCTTTTTTTTTTTTTCTCTCCTCTGTGCTTCTCATGTTTCCCACCCATTTTGAGTGCTGAGGGACAACGGTGGGTTTTTATACCAGTTTAACCCTCCAGCTCCAAGCCGGTATCCACACGAGCTCCAGGGAGTCTGTTCACTTGCCTCATTCCTGCTTTAATCCTTGTCTCCTGGAGCCCCCTTCTGGCCGCACTTTGCTTCCTCCGGTGCAGCCGGAGGGGTAAGAATTCGCCTTGCAAACAGCTCGTCCCTCCTAAACCCCAGCTTCCGCTGCCTGCATTCCCTTCTGTCCTTAACTCCCCGCCGGCGTTTTCCCGGGGGGCTGTTTCGACGGGGGGCGGTGGGAATGCTGGACCCGCTCGGGGTTGCCTTTGCTTGAGAGATTCCGGATGCCGACACCAGCGTCCCGCCCCGTGTCCAATTCCAGGAATACCCTTGCGGGGCCCCTTTCAGTACGCATTTCCCCAAGCGCGTCTGGTAAACAACCATGGACGCGGGAAACGCCATCCGATACCTCCAGGAGGAAACCACCTGCGCTATCTGCTTGGATTTCTTCCAGGATCCTGTCAGGATCCTGAGCTGCGGGCACAATTTCTGGCGGCGCTGCCTGTCGCGGTGCGCGCTCCGTGCCCGCAGTGCCGGGTGCCGTTCCCGCAGGGCGGCTTCCGCCCCAGCCGGCAGCTGGCCATCGTGGTGCGGCCGTGCAGGAGCTGGCCCTGCCGCCGGCGCAGGAGCTGTGCCGCACGCACCAGGGACCCCTCACTCTCTTCTGGCACCGCGATGGAGTCCTCATCTGCACCGCCTGCGTCGAGCATCGCGCCGACCCCGCCGTGCCGCTCGAAGAGGCCGCTCGCTGGTACAGGGTCTGTGGATCCCTGTCTCAGACACTCTCCCCGTGCCTGAGCGGCGATAATCTCCCTTAGAACTCAGCCCACAAAATATGTATTTTGACCTGAGGCAAAGCTTTCCCCCGTCTTTCCCAGGGAAAAAAAGCAAGCCAACCATCTAAAAGCCAAAACTGAGCTGAAATGCTGCAATTTGGTGAGGGTTAAGTATGAAACATTATGGCGAGTTGTAGTTTTGGGATCAAAACTAAATACTGGAGATTTCAAACTCCTGCTCTCACGCAGCGCCTGCGCTGTGAAGGGTTCTTACTCTGCTTCTAGCCGCGGAGGGGAAATGGGGGTCCCCAAAGGGGGTTCGGACCTGGCTGGGGGTGCAAGGAGTCGGGGAAAGGGGATGGAAACTGAAGGGAGGTGGGAACTTTTTAAGGTCTGGTGGCAACTTTTTTACAGGGGACCTTGGAGAGATGGGATATCCCAGCCTGTCTGGGAGACCTATAGTGCCCGCTTACCACTGTGTGTTTACATATGTGTACGGATAAGGTGAGAGTGTGCATACAGCCTAACTGTAAAGTTAATTGTAACATGGGTATCCACGTACCTTGACCAGGTATTGGAGCCAAAAAGCATCACCAGGAACACCACTTTTGGCCCCAAATCTTCCATTTTTGGGATCTTCTTCTCACGCTGCGTTCTTTTTCCTCTGGGATTTTTGCTTTGGAGCTGGAGGGGGTTGATGGTTAATCCAAAACTTGGTAATGATGGGGGAATCTTTCATCATATCTTACAGGAGTGGGAGCCTTGCCCAGGGAAGTAAAGTCCCTGTGGTTTTCTAGCAATGGGGAAAGGAAATTTGGGAAGTTCTTGGTATTAAACTCCCCAGTTTGCTCCCCTCGAGGTGCACAGAGAGGAAGGTGCAGCCGTCACTGCTGTTGATGTCAGAACTGGAAACAGAGCTTGAGGATTTTACCTGAAAAACCAACATGCTGGCAGAGGCAGTGACACAATTTAAAGGTGCTTGGAGGGTAAAAATTGGCAAAAAAAGGGAATTTATTAAGCAGAAATGGGAAACTGGGATGATTGTGGGAGGGCACAGAACTCCAGGGCTGGCAAATTTGGCTGGAAAGTGAAAGCATCACAAATGCTCATTTAATTAAAGGAAAATCAGGGATTTATTCCTGATTAGCCTTAAGGGATAGAAAACTGAAGGTGGCAGGTGCAGAAGGCTGTTGGTGGTTAATTAGCACCCAAATTAGGACACTGATTATGTGTGGAGGGAGGTGATGCCCCAGATGAAGGGGGTTGTGTCTCCCACCTCAGGTGGTCTTGCCTTCTCCATGCAATAGAGATTGGGTGGATATGAGGCAGGCCCAGGGCCAGATCCAGAGGTGAAAGTCTCTGCGGTCATCTTCTATTTCCAGACATCTTGGAGTGCTCTCTGGAGGAAGACTCAGAGGGATACCAGAGAGGTGAGTCCAGCTTCAGGGACCTACTAAACCCACATTTGGGTTCAGTGCCTGCGGCTGGTGTTCAGATTCAGCATCCAGAGCTGGGGTTCAGCTGCAACACCTGGAGCTGATGCTCTGGTGCAATTTTTGGAGCTGATACTCCAATGCATAGGGCCCCATGAGCATCCCCCTCCCTGCCAGCAACTGTGACCCTGGATCCAGCCACAGCTCACCCCCAAATCCTGGTGTCAGCAGATGGCTGGACTGCAGGCCGCTGGGAATCACCCCCAGCTCCCCTGCCCTCAGGAATGGAGCGTTTTGAGTCTCTCCACTGTGTTTTGGGTCAGCAGGGCTTTGTAGGGGGCTGGCATTGCTGGGCTGTGGAGGTTCGTCCTGGTCCTGACTGGGCACTGGGGGTGGCTCGGGAATTTGTGTCCCGTAAGGGCTACTTCGGTCTCAGCCCTGAATGTGGGGTTTGGGCTGTGGGGCAGTGGTTGGGGCAGCTGCAGGCTCTCACTTGGCCCAGCCCCATGTCTTTACCCCACAGCCACACACTCAGACGCATCGAGGTGGCTCTGGATTACGCTGGTGGGCGGGTGGCTTTCCGTGATGCTGATAGCCAGACCGAAATCTTTGTCTTTCCCCCAGCCACTTTGGCAGGTGAATGACTCCGGCCACTGCTCTGGCTGGGCGAGGGGCCAGCTCTGGTCACACTCTGTCCCTGAGGCCCCCAAAAATCCGCTATGAACCTCCGAAGTGCAGACACTTCCACCACCCCCACTCAACAGCAAACAGCCCCACTGCCCCCCAGCCCCATTTCATTTTCCTTGTAACACCTAATTTAGCAGTATTAATCAGATTTCACTCTTTTGCTCCTCAGTGGGAGAACAGAGATATTTTTACTTCCTCAGCTGTTTGTCAGTGGAAGCATGGATCAGAGAAATAGGGAGAACCTCCCTAAAAGACTTTTAAAAACTCACCTAGAGGATGAAAAAGGGCTTTGCTGCTGCTGCTGCTGGATGCCTCATAATAAGGTTTTGTGGGTGGAAACTTTTCTGCTTAGGATTTGTAGAGAACTTAGGGGAAGAGGGCTAAAACCATGTTTCATGTCTCCCAGGATCACTCAGGCTGGGGCTTTTCCAGAGTTTTGTATTCACTGCCAGGATGTAAGCAGGTAGAGAGGCCAGAGACAGGATTTCATCCCCCATTTCACTGCCTACAAATGAATAGAAGGGGAAAAAACCTAAATGAACCAGTATCTTGAAGCAGCAGAAAGTTGTTATTGGGGTTCAACCGTGTAATGACGTGCTGTTATCAGCAAGCAGAGGCAGGACTGGGCAGGTCTCTGCCTCTTGCAGCCCCCCTTATTCCACCTTTGCTGCCAGGCTTGCCTCCCCATCCAGACGCACTCTTCACATTGGTCTGAGGAAGAGGAGAAACTACCAGGAAAAGCAGCAACTTTTATCTTCGGGGCCCTAATTTTAAACAAGGGCCCTGACAAAACACAGGTCACAGCTAAACCCACATTACAGCCCTGCTCAGTTGTTTAATTAGTTGTTGCCCTGTTTGGCTCATGGTGAGGTTGGTCTTCCCTTGTGTCACGATCTGCTAATACTAGCGCGGGTTGTGATGGTTCGTTTACCTGATCTCAGAGTGCAAAAGAAACACAAACGGGGAAAATTTTTTGCTTCAATCAAAACAATGCACCTTTATTGAGTGCCAACAGCATGATTGTGGGATAGAAGAGAGGGAGAGATATGGGGAAAGGAGAGAGAGAGAGAGAAGGGGGGAGGAGGGGTTAATACCAACGGCGAGCCGGGATCCTCGTGGTCCGTCTTCTTTCCGTGGGGAGATCTAGAGGTTCCGGGAGAAGATCTCGAAATGGGGTCTCTTCAGAAAGTCCTTTTATAGTCTTTTTGAAAGCGAGGGGCAACTAGCCAAAAAGGTAGGGGAGTGAGACCCATTGTTTAGGGTACCGGTGCAGGGTCTGGGCACGGAACATTCCTTCTCGCTCCAGTGCAGCCTTTCCCGCCTGGGCAGCAAGGAACAGCACCAGAGCAACCTGTTCAGTGTGCACACCTGCAGACACTTGGCAGACCTCCCACCTCGGACTGGCTAGGGCTCCTGTGTCCTTTCCCCCTTTGGGGTTTTTTTAGGGTCTCTCAGTCTTTGTCCTCGTCGATGATCGTGAGACAGATGAGGGATCCACAGACCGTCTCTTACACCTTGAAAGACAAGGTCCAGCGATATGTAAATCAAAGCACTTCTTTGCAGCACCCTGCTCCAACAGACGAGCTTCCAACACTCCATCCACTTTTCATCTGAAAAGCTTTATGGATATTTAATTTGAAAGTCCATACAAAAAAATAAACAACAAAAAAATCTGCCTTTTTGTGTGCAGCCCCATGGCTGGCTCTCCAGCATTGGGGTGGGGAGGAAATCAGCCTCTTTTTGCTCAAGGGCAGCTCAAGAGCATCCCATCAGCAGCTGGGAGGGCAGATGGTTGGGTGTGGAGGGTGCACAGCCCCCACTCCTTGAGCAGAGCCAGCAGATGCACCTCGCAGCCCTCCAACAGAGGCCTGTGGACCCCAAAACCCTCCTGAGTGACAGGCACACCTCATACTAGCCTGTGAAAGGCTGTGGGGAGTAGCTGAAGATGGTTTTTTTCCACAAGAGTCTTAAGTTTTTTCCACAAAGCTGGTGCCCAGGGTGCTTTTTGTGGGGGTTTGGGGCTTGAGGACGAGCGTTCCTGGAGGGAATTTAGCCATCGCCTTCTGCTTCTCCCCATGCTCCTCTCCCACTAATACCTCAGGATCAGACTGAGTGGAAACTGTGCATCCAAGGGGAATGTAGCGGGCATGGAGGTGCAAACCTGAATGAAGATTCCACAATGGTGGGGGTGTTGAACCTCCTCTGCTCCTCATTGGGGAAGTGAAAAAGTGGATTTTGGGGATGGGTTTACAACTAATGGGGTTAATAATTTGTTGGTGGGTGCTTACAAAAATGGAGCTCAAAAGGCACTTTTTAAAATCAGCAGCTTGTTACATCCAGAAGACAGAAAATACAGCTCCAGTGCAAACCAGGGTGATATCAGTGTTATTAATCCTCTGGTTTTGGGGAGGTTTGCTCCATTTTGGGTCTTCTCCCCAAGGGAGCAGCTAGCACAGTGGGAAATGGGGATTTTCCACCTGAAAACAGTGTCCACAGCGAAGAAATCCGCAAATTAGGGAGGAACTTGTTAAAGAAATGCTGGCCTCTGCACTGCTGCCTCGAGGAGAAAGTGCTGATAAACCCCCAACCCCTTTGTTTTTGAGAAGACCATCCTCTTTTAAGTGGAAACAAGATTTGTTGTTTTCAGCACTAGCAGTGGACACGGGGAGGAAACAGCTCCAAAAATATCCCTAAACCCTTGCAGAATTAACCCAAATCCTGCTTGTGAGGAGGGGCATAAGTTTTTCAGATGTCACCAGTTTGCCCAGTTCCCCCGTTCATGGGCCTTTTCCCCTCTTCTTACCCAGTTTTTTGGGATAAAATTTCATAATTTCATTAAATTTTTTCCATTTCTTAACTTCCCTTGCTCTGAGAAGAGGCTTTTTCTCCCCAAAATGAAGCCAAGCAGGACATTTCTCCCTCCAAACGCCTTCATTGCCCAAAATCCCCTCCAAAAAGCCAGATCTGAGGGTTTATTTAAGCTAAAAGGGGCCTTTTTAAAGCTGTATATAGGGGATGAAACCCTGTAGTGCATTACAGGGCTTCAGCAGCAGGAATAGAGCTGATAGCTGGTTTGAGCAAAAGAGATCTGAATTTTGGGTGATTGTTAGTTTTTGCCTTTTATTCTGTAAAATAGTCACTCTGCATGGACCCGTGCTTTAGACCTGAATTTCCGACATGGAGGAATTTCCCCCTGGAGCTACAGTGAGCCAGCTGTGTTTTGCTTCTCACCCAAATCCTCCACATGAAAACTCACCAAACTCAAAAAAAAATGATGAAAAAGGGTGAAATTGTGATAGACTGAACTTTGTCTTTAAATAAACTGATTGAGCTCAGCCATTTATTGTGTCACTCATAACCTGGGACTGGTGTCTTAAACAAGGTGGTTTTGAGCCACACTGCAGTGCTGCCCCAGGTGGTACCCTCCAGGGAATGGGGACAGCCAGAGGTGAGGATATTTAGGGAGAAACTGATCTGTGAGAACCAAGACATCTAGGATAGGGGGTTGAGGACTTAAGGGGACAGGGACCTCTGGGGCTGGTTGGGGATCCAGGGAGGTCAGGGACCTCTAAGGCACGCAGAGGACATGCAGTGTTGCAGGTCAGGGGTGGGTGACATGTCCATGTTGAGGTGGGCCTGTCTCCAGCTCCATGACCCTCTGCTCCCCCCCGCACACATTTGCTGGGTCAGGGCCAGAGTTCACCACCCTCGTGTCCCTGTCCTCAACAGCCAGCCCAGGGGAAGAATGAACTTCTTTATACTGGCACCTATGCGTGACCAGCAGTGACTGATGTGAGTGGCCATAAAATCATGATGCCAAGAAGCAGGAGGACACTGACAGTTTAATGCAGGTCCAAGCCCACTGTAAAGACCAGATTCACACTGTAAATGCAATGTCCTGGGAGAAGAGGTCAGGAAAGAGCCCTCTGGCTCCCAGGCCACCAGGAGGTGCTCCAGCTCACTCCTCACCCAGAGTGGAAATCATGGACCCCATGGGGGCCACAGCACCATGCCTTATCCTGCTCCCACATCTCCTCTCTAACTCCTGTTGTGGCCCCCCACCTCAGTAGCTCTCTGCCCACAGGCTTCCAGCCAGCCTCACATCCACCAGTGCAACCCTTCTAGGGATCTAGAGAAGCCAGGATGTGTCGCTTGTAGAGCTAGGAACAGAGAGATGCAGCAACATCAAATCCAGCGAAAGAATGAATTATTTATTAATTTTACAATCATTTTTATATAGTCTGGTTCCATAAAGCGATTGGACAATGTTCACACACCTCCTAGAGTGATTGGTTCAGGTTCTATCACATCCACGGTAAAACATTTTCTCAGTGTACCATAAACAGAACTTAGCAAAACACCAGATGTGACTATCGTCTGCATAAACTATCTTACTGTTTTCATATCTTGTGTGAGAAAGGAAAGGTTCTCAAAGAATTAATGCAAGAAGCTGGAAAATTCATCTGCTAGCAGCATTTCGGTATCCACAAGGATGATCCTGCCAGGGCCCCAGCAGAGGCCAGGGAGCCTACCCCCATGTCCCCATGCTTACAGATGCTGCAGTAGCCTTCACACAGGACAGAACTAGTGGATGAGTGCCGGCAAGTCTGTCCTCCCTCTTGGAGGTGCCCCATCGCCAGCACTACATGGAGAGGGGATGTCATCCCATGCAGAGCCCCTGGCTCCTCAGGACTCATCCATGGAAAGGAGAACTGTTAAGTGTGGAGGGGAACAGGTTTTGATGACTAACATTTTGGCTGATGAAAATTCAGTACATGTTAATGAAATTTTCAGAGGAGTTCTGGAGGCAATGAGTTGAAATGAAATTGGGGAAAAATAACATTGCTGCAATGTTGCCAATGATGTCTGCTGCATCTGATACAGAAGGAGCCAGACAGAGAAAGAAGCAGAATGGTGCTGGAAATGCTGCTGCCTGCCAGTGTCCCAGCAGTGACGAGGTAAAGTTATGGAGTAAATACCCACTGTCTTTCAAAAGCAGGTCTGGACCTGCCAGAGTGTCTTGGACCCAGCCCCAGCACCTCGCACCAGGCAACCAGCCATGGGCTCTCGGGCATCTCAAATCCCAAGCTATCCTCACCCCTCAACATCCCGACCCCCTGCAGCCATGGTGAGATGTCCCCAGCCTTCTCCAGCACCTTTGGCCCCCAGCACCCCTCATCCAGCCACTCTTCACCCCAGCATGCTGTCCCGATGATTTTGGGGTGGATGGTGCCCACAATGGTGACTGCCTGGATCAAAGCCCAGGGACCCCTGACCAGCACCATATAGAAAAAGACGCCCTGCGGGGCACCTTTTGGTTCCTGAGGGCCCCCCACCCCATCTATCATCACGCAGTGCTCACCAGGCTGTGGCTGGTCACCAGCACATAGGGCTGTGAGGAGAGAGGCATGGCCCCTGTCCCCTGTGGGTGCCCACAGCTGAGCCTGCTCAGTGCTGAGCACCATGGGCTTGGTGGGACAGTCAGGGTCCTATGCACCCACACACTCACCCCTGACCTGCATTCCTGCATGTCCCCTGATGCCCTGGTGTCTCCCAGACTGCTAAACCAGACCCAGAGGTCTCTGTCCCCATAAATTGTCTCCAAACCCTTATGGTTGTCCCCAACCTTCTGATCCCCAACGCCCCTGACATCCCTGTCCCCACAGACCTATCACCCTTAATGTCCCCACCTCTGGCAGTCCCTGTCCTCCTGGAGGGTCCCACCTGGGAACAGCATCCCAGGGTGAGGTTGGGGACCTTCCGACGGGGCTGGGGAATGTGAAACAGGTGAGGATGATGTCACTGGACACCCTGAGGGCTTCAACGTTGGGAGAGACAGGTGGTGTAGGAACTGCACCTGCTGCATAGTCACTGTCACTTGTGGGACACCAGGGAGCTACAGGACACCGCTGTCACCTAAGGGACAGTGGATGGCATGGATGGTGAGGAGAACAGTGACAGTGGCATCACCACTGCACCTTCCACAGGGAGCTGAGCATCCCCTGCAAGGGTCATAAACGTTTGCTACATTCCCAGGGCCTGATGACAATGATGTTGAACCCTGCCCTGAGCCTGATGTGGGAGAGGGAGCAGTGCTGCTCGGGCTCACCTCAAGTTCCCCCAAGATGCATAGTGCTGCTGCAGCCTCACCAAAGAGCAGTTCAGCTCAGGGGCACCAGCAGCATGGGTGGGGGGCAACCCAGGGACTACACCTCCTGCACCTCCACGGCCTACGGGTTGGGGGCAACCCCAGTCCCTTCACCTGGCTTGGGGACACACCCCGCATACCCACATGACCCAGTCTGGGGGCTCACCCTAGGCTCTCCTGCTCCTGTCCCCACCAAGACTATGCCCTTCCCTGTGGCACCTGCCCAGCTTTAGGGTGGCAGCTCTGAAGCACGGGGTTACTTTTGAAATCAATCTTGCTTAGAATATCCCAAACACAGCAGGTTACAATTTTTTTATTAAGTTTCGGCAGCTGTCACGGTCTTTCCTTGAAGCAGGGCTCTGAGCATCCAGCTGCCCGGCTGCTGGTTCCACATTTGCAGCTAATTCCACAGTGCCTGGGATCAGTGGTTGAGATCTGAGGCTGGCTGGTGCTCTAGTAAGGTGGTGGGGCCTGGGGGTGAAGGACAAAGGTAAGCCCCCTGAAGCCCAGGGGCATCTGCATGGCCAGAGACCCTTAGGGACAGGGTACTGGCCCCTGCCCTCCAACACATGGGCTGTTGTCCCACACTGGGCAGGCCCATCTCCACACTGCACTCTATCTTGAACATGCCCAAGGACCAGTTGTCCCACCTGCCAGTCACCCCCCTCCATCCTGCTTCCACCCCTCCTCAGCCTGCTCCAGACCCCAGAACCTCCCTGCACCTGCCCAGGTGTGCAGACAGAGCCCTGCTCACCCATCACCAACAAACAGCTGGTGCTCTCTTCCCCCACCATCGGTGTCCTGATAGGCCATACCCCAGCTCATCCTGTGCCCTCTTTGCCACCTCAGCCCTGTGTTCCTGGCCTCGATCCACGCAGTCATCTGTGCCCAGCAGCTCAGTCACGCCAAGCTGGGAAGGAGAGAGTGGCTGGCTGCAATATGGTGCCCAATTCAGCATCCCCAAGCAACCCTCCCCACCCAACTCTCCTCAGGGAAACTGAGGGAGGATTCCCTTCAGATGCTCAGCATCTCTCTCCCAGCCTTGTTCCTCCTTGATGTTCCTCCCTTCACCTCCCTACCTTTTTGGAGAGCCGTAGGACATCCTTGGGCGGTGCACTGGACATGTCCTGACGCCTGCAGCTCTGCAACTTGAGGAACTTGCTGTTGACTAGCTTCCTGAGGGATGGGGCATGGGGATACTCATCATCCAGGACTATGGTACCCTGGGCTTCATCCTACTGTGCCAGGGAGGGGGGCAGAGGGCGTTCCCCACTGAGGCATGTCCCTGCTGACTCCCCTACAACTGCTGCAGGAAACCCATGCCTGTCCCACTGTGCTGAATCCCCACCAAGCCTGAGGTCAGGCTGAGACTAGATACAACTGATGACGTGGTTTCAGTGCCACTGACATCAGGGTTTGATAGAGCAGTGCAGTAGGGGCTTTAAAAGCCCAGAGACCTGGGGCAAGTATAGCTAGCCTCCTGTGGCCCCCTCTGCTCCCCTGCCCTGCCCAGACCCCCTGGCCCCTCTGTCCCCACTCAGGAAAGAGATCTTTCTTGCCAAGGCAGGACTATCTGGCACCCCAGAGGCCAGTGATGGGTCCCCATGTCCCCTACCTGTGACTGTGCTGCTGTGCTTGCTCCTCTGTGGTGATGGTAGAGGTGCGTGCAGCATGGCTGCTGGGCAGCACTGGGAAGAGCGGCAGTGTGTCGATGTGCCTGGGGAGGGCAGGAGCCGTGGGTGGCTGACAGGGGACAAACAAGCCACCCCAGCTTTGGGCAGAGCACCAAAACTCACAGGCTTGTACCCCACACCATCCCTCTGCCTGCTGCCCTCAGGGAGCTGTTCCTGGAGGGAGAGCCCACTCTGCATCTGACATGGCTTTGGATGGGGCTCAGCAGAGTCAGACCCTCCCAGGCAGACACTCTAACCCCCATGCCTGAGACAGCAGTGCATCATCAGCACCCATCCCCCTGCCCCACCCACAGAGCCCCCTGATATACCGGTGCCGGGTGCTACTCACGGGCCAGGCACCTGCATGTTGAGGTGCCGGTCGCAGGACAGGCAGTTGTAAGGGACGAGCAGCTGCCTAAGGGAGAAAGGGCTTGGTGAGCTCCTTACAGGGCCACAGTGCACACAGCCAGCAGCTCACACGCAGCAACAGGTGCCAGGCATGCCGCTGCAGGAAGTCTCAATGTTTGCAGGGGGAACTGTGGGGTGTTGAGCCTGGTTTCCCCCCCACCAAGGGGACAGAGAGATAAGCCTGCCTTGGCACCGCTGGCACCACTGACCTGTGGCCATGGCCCATGGCTGCCCAGAGCAGGCAAAGGATATGAGGGGAAGGAGCCAGACACCCACAGTGCCATCCAAAACAGCCCTTGCCCCAGTGTCATCGCCTTGTCAACGCTCACAACTCCCCTGTGCCTTGCCAAGGAGGGCAGGTCATGACTGAGGCCTGTGGCACCACGTGTTGCACCCCTGCCCAGGGGAACAACCCTCTGTCCTCCATCCTTGCACCTCTGCACCCACAACTGAGTTTTGGTCTGGACAGCTCTGTTCTGCAGATGCCCATTCTTGTGCCTCCTTTGATGTGGTGAACCTGATACTGATAGCTGAAGAAAATGTGGCTGCTTTGTCAGCATCCCTGCACTTTGTTGGCTACATTGGTCTGATACCAGGGTACCATACAGGGAACAAGGCCAGTGCTGTTGCAAAGCCAACACCATCCCATTGCACTCACTGCTTAATTCCAGCAGCATTGTCAAGCTCTACCGACAACTCATCCCTGAGATCCTTGATGATCCTTGCCCAGGTATCCTCCAGCTGCTTCTGGAAAGGCCCCAGCTCCAGGCGATCCAGCTATGGACAGGTGCACACCCTCAACCAGCTGCTCCAGGATGGAACATGGCAGTCCCCAAGGAAAAGCCAGCAGAGGGAGAAACCTCAGAGGGATGCTGCCTCAGGCTGCAGAGCCCCCAAGGAGCCAGTTTTGTGCTGTGAGAATAAGCACTCCTCACCTTGGAGTCCAGGACATCACTGAACTGCTGCTGGGCCTCCTGCCAGCGCTGCTCCTGGCCTGACACCCGTCTCAGCAACTCCCGCAACCTCTCCTCCAGATGCTCCATGCTCGCATCAAAATGGGCACAACTGACTTTGCTGCCCAGGGCAGCTTTGTCCACTTTCTAGCAGGGAGGAAAGGCAGGAGAGCGGTGGGGACAGGGCAGAGGTACAAGAGGCAGGGCCAGCACATGCTGGGGACAGAGGTAGAAACATTCCTTCTAGGCCATCATGCCCTTTTCAGGGCTGTGTGGCCTGTTTACCCCATCACCCCCAAGGGGTCAAAGGAACTTAAAGAGGGAGACAGAGGGACCTGGCAAAGGATCTGCAGCCAGTCTGAATTACTCACACCCTCCCCCTTCCACACCCAGGCCAATTTTGCCACTGAGCACCCAAAGGACAAAGGGCATTTGTCACCCTGCCCAAGATCCCCAAGATCCCCTGGGCTGAAGATGAACTCTTCAAGACCGTACCAGCAGCAGCAGGTCCTCCTTGTCTGCTTTCTTCTCAAGACCCTCCAGGGACCGAAACAGAGCCTTCCAATACAGAAAGCATCTCATGACACCACAGCAAGGTCAGAGCTGTGTTCTGGCCAGCCAATGCTCCCTGCTCTTCGGGAAAGGCCCTCTTAACCAACAGAGGGCTGTGAGCAGGTTGGCAGGGAATCAGACCTCTGGCAGTCTCCAGCCTCAGTGTCCCTGGGGGATACTCTGACCCTGCGGGGGTTCAGCCACCAACCTCGATATCTTTCTGATGCTGGCGATGGTCATCCCGGAGGCTGCCCGTGACATAACTGAGCTGCTCGCAGTCCCCTTCCACCCGCACGATGGTGGCCTGGATGCTCTTCAGCAGCTCCTCATCCTGCTCCAGCGAGGAAGACGACAAGATGGCGTCATGCAAGGGGTGTCCGGCTGCCCCTCAGGTACAAATCTGGGTTACTCAGCCATCAGCCATGAGCCCTCAGTGCCAGCAGGACATTTGTATCAAGGCTTTAACTTCCTGACATACTCCCAACTTGTCCAAACCAAAACAGGAGGTAGCAAGGGGCTCCTCTACATTGCAGTGAGCACAACCAGACAAGAGGTGCTGACACAGCCTCCCAAGCTCCCCCCATGCTGCCAGCTGCCCACCTGGGTTTTCTGTGGCAGTGACCTCTGCACCTGCTGTGGCACTAGGGAGTCCACCCGCTCCTGGAGCTTCTCACAGCGGTGTAGGAGCTTCCTCACAAGCCTGGAGTCCGAGCTGTGGTCGGGGCACACTGCCTGTGACTCTCCCTGCTCCTGCCCCACACTCCCCATCATTGCCCTCAGCTCATTCAGCTGCAGGAAGGGGAGAAGGAATCGATTTTGAGATAGGATGGATGTAGCCAGCAGACCCAGGTGTCGTGGGGGCTGGATGGCCCTGACCAGGCAGGGAATGTGGCCAGGAACAGAAGGAGCACCCTGCCATTCAAGACAGCAGTTGGAGTGCACCCCCCAAACCTCACCTGCTCCTGAAGCTGGTCAGCTGTGACCAGCTGCTTCAGTGTGGCCTTGGTAATATTCTGCTCCTCTCTCAGCTCCTTTTGCTCCTGCTTAATCTCCTGCAGCGCAGACCTGGCCAACAAGAAGAAGGCACAGGCAGGCTGAGCCTCCACAAGGCCCCTCAAGCGGTGAGCTTTGCTCCCCAAACCCGATACTCCTGGACTGCCACCCCCCACGCCTCTCGGCTCCCCTGCAGCCCCGTGGAATACAAAACCTTCTCCCCATCCTCTTACTCCAGCTGTAGGGGGATCTGGTTGGTGCCATCCACTTCACACTTGGCTACAGTCACACTCAGCTTTTCAAGGGTGTCCTCCAGCTGTCTTATCTGGGAAGGATGGTGGTGGCAGAGTTAGGGCATGGACCCCATGCTCTCCTTTGCCTGCCTCCTCCCTTCCAACTCCCCCTGGCATCCTTGCAGCCCCCTTAGGGACTGCTATGGGCTTACCTTCTCCTTCTCGCCCTGCATGTCTCTGGCCAGGCTCTGCAGGGAAGACATCTGGCCCTGGAGCTCAGATAAGTTTCTGATGATGCTCTCCATAGCTGGATGGCCTGCTTGGGATCCAGGCTGTGTCCCAGGGCTCTGCCCCAGCTTGTCCATGTCTGAAGTGTGGGGCTTGGCAGAGGCAGACTGATCGTGGGGGACCAGTGGCTGGCCAGCAGCATCCTGGAGTGGGACGAGAAGAGGGACAGCAGTCAGGACCCAGGAGCATCCACAACTGAGCTTGGGCACAAGCCAGAGAGACCCTGAGCAGGCTGTGGCTGCCAAGCACTGGTAGGTCTTTACCTTCTTTCCTTCCCAGCACCCATGTTCCCTTTTTTTGGGGCCATTTAGTTCAAAGTGCCTCAGCATCCCTTTGGCTGAGGCAGGCAGTGACCTCTACTACCAGGCTCATCTGCAGGCAGAGGTGGGGGGGCTCCTAGTGGGCAAGGCTGAGTTCCCATGCTTCCCTCATGGGACACCCTTCCCACTCTTCCCTCCCAGTGCCCTTCACGCTGGTTGACACGCAGGGTCACAGGGCAGGGGTGGCAGGCCAATGTCTTGAGAAGCAGGCAGTGCAGGAGGGCCCAACTCCCTCCCAAAGACAGCAGCTCACCTGGCCAAGTGCTTCTTGGATCATCCGGATGCCTTCTCCCATGCGGGACTGTGTGGCCTTCATCTCATTGACTTCCTCATGGAGATCCTTGCAGAGATCTGTGGTCTAGGAGAGGGGGGTGGGTGGGATGAACCTCAGGGGGAGGGTCCCTGGGGACTTGCAGGACCTTTGCCTGCACCATGGTCTGTGGGGTACAGTGTGTGGTCTGCCATGTAGGGCACTGTGGGCTGCACTCTCCATTCATCTGGCATGGCCAGATGCAGCTGAACCTCCGGCATGCAGAGAGAAAGTCACTGGCTGCCGTCTCAGACCTGCAACATGCTGATCATGGCAGCTCACCTGGTCAAGCGCCTCCTTGATCCTCTGGATTTCCTCTCCTATGTTGGACTGCATGGTCTCAGTCCCAGCCATCTCCTTATGGGGCTCCAGGGAGAGAGCTGTGGCCTAGGAGAGATGGGTGGCGGGGGAGAGCCCCAAGCGAGCAGCCCCCCAGAGACTTCCACCCCTGTCCTGGGGAGCCTATGGCACACCCTGGGTCAGCAGGAAAAGACCCAATATGGAAAGGATCCAAAGCACATGGAGCAGTGTTTCAGCCCCAGATTTTCTCTCCGAATCTCCCTCCCTTTCCCACAATGAAACTCAACATGCTGCTCGGAGCCTGGCTTCAACCAAACCTTGGTGTAAGGGCACAGACCCTAGAAGAGGGGGCATCTTGGGGGGAGCACCCAGGGGGATGGGAAAAGCCTCTACCTTGGAGATGCCACTCTCTTTGGCTTCAGTCTTCTCCATCTGTCCCATGTCAGCAGCCATGGAGGTGTCAGGAGGGCCGCTCCTGGTCCCCTGCAGCTCGTCCTTCCCGGGCAGCTGCCCCCGGGGTGGCTGCCCCCCTGGCTGCTGGGGTGGCTGCCCTGTGCCCTGAGCCCCGGCCTCGGTGCTGGTCCCACCCCCCTCCTCCTGTGGGCCGGGCACAGCCTCCTGGGGGATCACATCCTGCAGGCCCAGCAGGCTCAGGTGTCCCAGTATGACCCTCAGCAGTTTGCGGAGCGCCTCTAAGTTGACATTGACCTCAGGTGTCCCGATGGCCTCATCCAGCAGCTGTAACAGGCTGACTGAGGCCATGGCTGCTCCCCTGCCCGAAAACACAGCACCTGTCCTGGGGGATGGGAGCCTTCGTGCTGGGAGGAAAGCTGCAGATGGGAATGTGGGCAGCCAGCAGCCTCCTTCTTCCTCTTCCTCTGCCTTCCTGAGCCCCAGCCGCACGTGCCTGTGTTTGTGGTGTCTCTTGTTGCCAGGTAACACCTGGCCCTGGCAGCCGGTTGTCGCGGAGGCATGGAAGAGGCCGGACTGGAAGGGACTTTTTACAGATCATCGAGTCCCGGGTTTGCAGCTGTGGTGGGCCAGCGAACCCTCCCTGTTGGGGTCCTCCCTGATGGCCCCCTTGTTCTGCAGCCACTCAACTTTGGATTGTGGGGACGTGTGGTTAGGGGCCCCAAAATTCCCCTGCTCCTCTTGATCTTCATCTACATTCTACCTTGGGCTGCGGGGCACAGCATTAGGGGTACCCCAACCCCCTCTGCCCCCTCAAGTGTCGCCCCCCCTTGGGCTGCCCCGGTACAGCACAACTGAAGGCAGTGATGCAGTTGCCACGGTGCTTCGAGCCATAGGGCTGAGCAGGGGTGTGAGGAGCCAATTCAGTTTTGATTTGTCTCAACAATGGCTGTCAGAGGCACGTGGGGGAGGGGGTGCACATGTGCCACGTCCAGGAGGCAGCTAGGAGAAGATGGAGGAAAGCCTTGTCTCTGGGGGGACTTCGCCTGGCAACCATTTCATAGCTCACATGGGACAGTCAGCAGAGGAACACCGAAGACACTGCACCCCAGAGAGGTTCTCCACTCGGATGGCAAAAGGTCTCTGCCAATGGACTGCAGCGGGACACTGAACTGGGCCAATGGTCTCCTGTCAGCAGGCCGACTTTGGGAGGAGCCAGGGGCATAAAAAGTAACTGCGTCACAAGCCTCGGGAGCTTTTTG
>VZTE01006397.1:53189-108707 GCA_013397775.1 Eulacestoma nigropectus | reverse complement strand
CCCCGCTCCCCACGCCCGCCGCCGCCCACATTCCTCCTGTAATGTAACATCCTGTCTTTGACATGTTCATAGATCAAAGGTATTTTCTCCCCTGACTGGAGATGAAATTTGCTCATGTACTGCTTCAAAACTTATTGAGCTCAGTTGTACCATGGTAGTCATCTCTGTGCACTAAATCTGGGCTGTCCTTGCCTACATTTGACTTCCAAGTCCTTAGCTAGTTTCTGTGTTTGACTCTGCAGATTCAAAGGTCCCCATTGTGCTGGGCGAATAAAGAAAACTGCCTGCCATGGCAAGAAAAAGGGTTGTTGAACAGATTACTGTGGTAGCCATCTCAGGTATGTAGCCTTTAGAAATCAACAGCAGGAGCATTCAAGATCTCAGACTTAATGCCATTAGAAATCAACTTCATAATACTGCCAAACACCTTGTAGTTCTTTGGTAGCAGGAATTTTAAATGTTTCTAGTTGAACAGGAATCAAACTTCTAATCTAATTCGTGGATAAATAAAAGATATGTTATATAAAATAATAAACTTGATGCCTTTAACAAGGCTTTCAATTTTCATGTGACAGATAGAAACTGATAGATGAAATTGAATCTTGAACCAGGTTCCAAACATAAATGATGAATATACTTCTAAGGATACTAAGTGATTAGAGAGACATAAACAAATGGTGAACAGGGTGAACAGAAGGGGGGAAGTACTAAGGAAAGAAAGTCAGAAAAGAGAAGATCTCACTAAGTAGTTAATTATAAGCAGGATGCCAAAGGGTGTCTGAAAAGATAATGAGAGTTTAATTATGGTTGCATAAAACTAGGCTGCTTCTTAGGGCTATTAAAGAAAACAGAGGTCATAAAGGGAATGTGTCATGGGATCTGTTCACAGAGATATATGTAAATTTGAATCTTGTTCGTCAGAGAAAAGAGTAAAACAGTTTCTTTACATCAGGGAAAATTTGCATTATTTGGGACAATTTTCCAATATCTTGGACTAAGTGGTCTGCAGGAAGCATGGACTGTAGGTAAGAAGCAAGCTGTAGAGAACCTGTAGGCACAATAAAATCATAGCAAATAATAGCATAAAATTGTTCTAGTATTTTATATCCTTCAACTTTCATTCACGAAATTTATGCTAGAAAACAAGTTATAGGGTTTTTAAAAGATTGAAGATTATTACATTGGAATTGGTTGAGAAAATTGAAATTGAAACAATAAAGAAGATTCACAAATATGCTCGGTTTTGGCAGAAACTAAGTTACGAAGCCTGGTGAGTGATGATCTATAGTGCACCGTGATCTTACTGTGGGTGTACCAAAATAGCACTGCTTTCACAGGAAATCAAGATTTGGCAGTCTGTGAGACTTTTAGAAATGGAGCACCCTTAGAATACCGAGCAAGGGAATACCTGTGTAAGCACATGAATAGAACACACATGGAGTTCCATTTCTCTTAAGATTCTGCCTGATGTCAAATAACCTTTTTTGGTCTGTGTGACAAATAACCTGGTTTCTGTACCGGGATAGAAATCCCTGTTGCCTTTGCTCATGTTGTTTTTTGTGTGAAAATATTCAGGGTGAAAGTTAAGCTGAGCACATGAATTGTGTGGCATGTTCAGGAGATCACCGGGTTCTGTTCACTCATTAAATACTTTAGAAGAAATGCTCTTGGATTGAAGGGTGCTCTTGCAAGATCAAAACAAGTGCTGTTTTTCATCTTATCTCTAAAAATTAAATCCTCATAATTCAAGTGGATTGAGATAGATACATCTTGTGCTACTCTGTTGCTAAAAGCATAAAGGTAAGTAGAGATAATTCTAATGTCAATTCAAGAGGTTGCCCACCTCTATGCAGCTTCAGTTTCAAGCCAGCTCCCATTAGTATTCAGTAAATACACCCACATGCAGGGGACGTGAGTTGTGACATCCAGTGCTTCCAAGCTGCAAAGTCAGATGCTGGAATGGAATTCAAGAGCCTCTTAAGGTCCTTAATTTGCTTCCATAGGAAATGAGGGCTGTCACATCCATTGGGTTTATGACACAGCACATGCGGGAGTTGTTGAAGACAGCTGGTAGAAAACACTAGAGCTACAGATGAGATTTTCTCCCGTGTTAGGTTCCTCTCTGAAACAGCTGTTCAGAAATAGAAACTGTTTCCAAGGTTCGCACACCTGAGCTGGATAGGTGGGTACAGAAAATTGGATCACTTTTTTCTTTAAAACTGACACTGGATGTGCATTTGTATTCACTCCATTCAGAAAATGCGCTGGGACTGTTCAGTACATATCAAAGTATTTCTGTAATACATAGCCATATTCATATTGTATCCTAGTTTCCTGCTATTGGGGTAACTTTTATTTTAGATTAGAAGGATGCAGCAAATAAATCTTCAGAGAAAGAGATGCATTTCCAGCTCTCCACAGTGTAACTAACAAAGTATAATAATAGCCAATGACAAATCTAGCATCAAGAATATAGTAGTAATTACCTAATTGCATATAAAACAGGTGTAAATTAAAGAAGTAGATAAATGAAGCCTGAAATAAACAACTCTATAGGAAACACAATTAATGTAACAGATGATAGACGTAGAGAAGAGTTGTTCACAGCATGACCACAAGAAAACCTTCTGCAGGGAAAATGTGTTTTATAGTTCTCTCCTAAGGTAGGCAAAAAGATTTGGGCGTAGCTACCTCTCCAGGTTCAGAGGAATGCTTTGAAGTGCTGCTTGTGAAGTTGAAATGATATTGAACAGCTGTCTATCAAGGCGTGCTGAGCTTCATTAAATATTGTATATGGCAGTAAACTGAGTAAAAAATGAAAGGAGGAATCAGCACATTAACAGTTGGTTAAATGGGCTGGTTGTCTACTGATTAGTAATTTAAAATGATTGATGAAAGCAATAACATAAGAAAACAATCAAAAGTCAAAGAAAGGCTATGAGAAGAAAGAAAAGTTTTTCAGTGGCACAGTGTTATAAAGGACATTGGAGTAAAGGACCCTGCAGGGTCTGGGAACCAAGGGCAAAGAGGGAGAAGTAGGTGGATACAGCAGATACTCATTTTTTACATAGGCGCAGCTCAGAAGAATAAATGGGAGGTAAGGGCCTTTCATGGGAAAGTCTACTTTCATAACTGCACTCACAGAGTGCAGTAACCAGAGCTTCTGTGACCTCCTTCAATTTGTTTCCATACTTCTTTCATAATGTCCATTTCTTTGGTGGCTCATTTTCTTCTTCATGTATTCATAATCGTTCATTCCTTCCATTTTAGTTGTGCTATAGCACAAATATTTCTAAGAAGACAGAGTTTTAAGTGTAAAAGCTCTATGCCATACGTCTTCCAAGGAACTCTGTATGTTCCAGCTGGTTTTAACATGAATATTTTTTGCAACGTATATTATCATCCCACTTCCCTTTTATCCAGTTTATAGCCATTTTGCTTTTAGTAAAAAGGGTCAGAATTTGAGAAATTGTGCAGTGGAAAATTTTATTGCCGAGTACTTCCACTTTAGCAGTTGTTTCTACACAGGCAGATTGTATTAAAGATTGAAATTGCAGCTTCACTGGACTTGGCATATTTAGGAAGGAGGTAATACTTTCTGAATTCGGGCTTCTTTTTTATGTGTATTGAAAGCAGAAACTCATTAGAGGCACATGCTGATAATCTTGAGAAATCCTGTATGCCTTTTGTTAATACTGCCAATAGTATTGGAAGGTAATTGTGGGGAGGCCTCTATTTAACAGACCTTGAGCAGGTTGTCAGTCAATGTTTCATTCAAAGTGATAAAATACGTAGGATCAAGAAGGATGTTCATTTCACAACTTGAAAAGAATTTTGTCCAGTTCCTGAACCAATCCTGTATTTTGCTTGAACATCCACAGTGGAAAGAGGGACATAATCTGCATGATTAGTAAGTTCTTTAGATGGTGCCATTAGAATAGCAGTTCATTTTATCTGGATGCTTCAAATAAATTGCTACATCTCTAAATACATTTTAAATGCTGTTATTAATAATGTACATTAATTCAGGGAAAGGCTCATTCTACCATAAAAAGCTAAGATAGAGTATTGGAAATGTCTGTATTCTGTGGGAAAGCTAAGGATATATGCAAAATCAAAACCATGTATTGTCCTAATGGGGCTTCCACAAAGACCGCTTATCTGTACTTTAACATTACATTCTGTGAGAAACTAATATCTTTTTCAAAACCTTCTAAGGTTTCATTTTAATTCACGTGATCAAGTGTATAGATTAAATTACAGAGAGTGAACAATCTACCATGAAAGGCCAGCTGATTTCAGTACTTCATAGTTTCCTTGAGATAGAAACAGAGAAAAGCTTTGATTCTGTCAATCACTAGGGAACTCTATGAGATCAGGGCAGGTTGATGTTACTCTAACTCATTCTAGTTCATACATGACACACAGGTGTGCTATCTTATCTTACTAAGGAGATTGTCTCTGAACCTTTGGAAACAACTAAACAGTGGGAAGTGGTACCACTCATTATAACAAACTGAAAAAATACCTTGAATTTTTTGCCTGTTTTAGTGGGTTTATTTGTATAACCAGAAGTGAACAAGACAGCCGTTGTGCTCTGTTCTCTCCGGTGCATTTGAAGCAGAGTTCCTCTCAAAATTGATTTTCACATGTAAGCTTAACTCTGCTTTTTCCAAGTTCTTGCTTCCTACTGTAAATTTGTTACACACTATTCAAGAAGGTAAGAACAAAGGACCTTGAGAGGGAGACGACAAGAGGGCACACAGCACCATTCCAAACACACAAGCTACTGGCTTCATGGAAAACCCTTCTAAGTTCCTAGGGAGCAACGTGCTGCACAGGTCACCTTTTACCACCTTTTTCACGTACCTCTAGGAAGATTCCTTCCCCATTAACAGATAAGAGTCTGGGAAAAAATTTGAAAAAAATTGTAGCGGGTTTGGTTCACCAACCGGGCGGAAACACCAATTTAGTGTAGTGGTTTGATCACATGCTTTTCACTTTGTGAGATAAGGATTGGAAGAAATGCAAAGCAGGCCTAAAACTTTAAAGAATATAAAGAAGTTTATTACTAACAGAGTTTAAAGTAACGAGAAATAAAAAGAAGTGAAAGCAAAACCTTCTTCCCTCCAGCACTCTCCAAGCAAAAACTCCTCCCCCGCCTTTTCTCCCTCCAGCACTCTCCTCTCCTTTTACCACCTTGCACAAAAGGTAACAATTTTGGTCAGTGTTACAGTCTTTAAAAGTCTCTTTCTTATGCTTAGGGAAAAAAGGTTCCTTCTACTGATGCTGCAAACTTCTGATTTCTTCACAATCTCAGTAGTCCGCCCGGGAATTACCTACTGAAGTGAAATCTCTCCCATGAAAACTCCACAGTATATTCACACTGCAATCATGGGCCATCATATGGGGTTACAAGTCCTTTTAAAGATGAATTCTTCCAGCCCAAACACAAAGGTTTTCTTTTTCCAATCTCTTTTAAACATAAATTATTTCAGCTTAAACACAAGGGCTTCTCTGCTTCTTCACAAACTTCTAAAAGCTGCTTCACAACTACATGGCCTGGCATAGGCATTCTCTTACATCTTCACAGGCTGCAACATGAATTCTCACAGGCATGGATTTTCATCTCCCCATACTTTTATAATGATTTAAAGAGTTCAGTCCTCCGCAGCTGCTAGAAGGGGTTTTAAGATTGGCGCCGGAACGCACACGCCCTTTTCTCCCGCCGCCATCTCAGCGTCGTCCCACGTGACTGACTTTCTCTTTCTCTCTGACCGTGCAGCCTCCATGTTCTTCTCCCTCACGTCTTTCCCCACGGGCTGCGCTGCTGTTCAGTTCGGTGCGAGCTGTGCAGGCTGGAAAAGGAGGCTCCGCTGGTCCCGCTGTGTCTGCGCGGGCTGCAGGAGGGGGAGAGGGGAGGCTCCCCTGGGCTGCATGAAGGGGGAGGGGAGGCCCCTCCTGATTCAGAAGCCGAACCGGATGAATTCGGCTATCAGGCAGTCCATAGATAGTTTAGCTGCTCGTGGCTCTGAGGGAAGGGAGAGGGGTGGGGGGGGCAGGCAGGAGCCTGGGCCGGGCCCGGAGGCCGCCCGGGGCTCGGAGCCCCCCTTCTCCCTCAGGAGAGCGGGAACCAGAGAGGAACTTCCTGCCCTTGCACGGGGTTTAAATATGCAAAATTCACAAAAGCGCATTGGCTTAACAGCTTGTCAATCAACTCAGTTTCAACCCATGACAAAAATCTATACAAATGTATTACTTGACTCATCCCCTGTTTAGGCTGAGATGATTTAAACAGGCAGAAGGGCTTGTTCCAACTAGTTGTCTCCTAGGGTTAAAATTTTTACAATTCTGAATTTACCATGTCACCTATACACAATAATTATTTTAATGTATTTAAACAGGTTATTCCACAGACTATACATAAACCTCAGAAAGACAGCTGAAAATTCAACCTGAAATCCTTTTTCCCTTGTCTGAAATATGGCACGCCATCTCTATATTTTTCTGCACTGTATGATATCCTGGCAAACTTTCCAATGCTCTAAAATAAGAAAGATAATCTGTCTGTACTTCTTCTGTTTGAGATCCTGGTTCTGAGATTGCTTATGTTCTATTTTTGGAAGATTAGCAGGATAGCAGCATGTTATAATTTATTCAAAGAAGGAGAAAGTTCAATCAAATATTTTTTACATTATGTTTTTTTCTGGCTTTCAGGGAGCAGAATTATAACCAATAGCAATATAACCAATTCTACAGAATTTTCTTCTTGCTCAGCTCTAAGTATCTTATACCAAAATCAGTAAATCATTATCTCTCTAGAAAACAAATAGGAAAGGCTCAGAACTGGTGGATTCTGAGTATCTCTGAAAGCATTCTTTTCAAGAGGCTAAGAGTTTGCACAGCCACTGCTTTTATTGTACTTGTTTTCTAAGAAATATGATTTTAAAAGCTACTGAGGTGATATTTTTTTCACTGAGCTTTGAATCCCCATGGACTGTGTTAGCCTTTTGCTATGCTGTATGCTGTTAGATACAGAGGTGACCCGGGACTCAAATTCTTTGTCATGAGCAAAACCTTAGATCTCATCAGCAAAACATACTGGGGGAAAATACATAAAGGTTTAGAATGCTGCAAAACTACTGTAACCCACAAAATAAAATTAGGAGACCATTTTCATGGCTGTGATCCACATCTCAGAAGTTTGTATGAGCACAATTTTAAAAAAATCTATTATTTATTGATATGCAGATAATAAATTTTAAAAAGATCTATTGAAGAATGAGAGGCATTCTTTAAAAAGCAAAATAATTAGCAAGCTTTTATTTCTCAACCAACATTTGGAACCTTGCAAACATGCTCTAGGATTAAAATATCAGCATCATTAAAAAAAAACCATGTGGCATTTCTGTTAAATTCTTTTTTCTATTGTAACTTTCTGTTTTTTCACAGTGGATAGGTATGAATCATTTATCTCTAAAACAACTTTGAAAATCAGCTTTGTTTTTGTAATATTTTACTTCAGGAAGAAAATGTAGGTAATAACCTTATACAGCATCTTTTAAGACTCTATACATCAAAGTCTCTATTGAAAATTCGAAGTCTCTATTGAATATTCAAAGTATCCATTTTTTTACCTGGAAGGTTTTCTCCACAAATAGAGTGAAGTATAACACTGAACTGACACATGTTTACATGGAGATAGAACTGAAAATGCCTAGTGGGTCCTCTCTACTCACAGATATTGGTTTAGCAAAGCCTTTTAAACTGTGCATACTAATAGGAGATACTCTTGGGACCAAACTTGCATTTGCCTTTGTGTTTTGTAATATAAAGGTCTAACTCAATTACAACTGTTAAAGACAAGCTGTGTAGGGCAAGCATGGTGTAGCAAATCATCAGGAATTTCTAGTAAGCAGTGAGTTTGCTACTAAAGTGTTTTTTTGTAGCATATATTTATTTTTTACAGCAAAAATGGTCATACAAGACATTTTAGTGAACCCACCACGTGATAAATTGAAGATTTTCTCCTCAGGAGTTAGGTGCCCAGTTTCCAATAGAATTTGACAGGTTTTTAGTGTCTCATTTCTTTAGAAAATCAGTTTTCTAACAGCATGGATACAGGTTACAACAAGGTGTTAGATACATGGAACATACTGTAGAAATTCTATGGTAAATAAAGTACATCCATGCAACAGATTGAAATTGCTCTTTGCCCAAAATAACCACTGCAAGTTAGTCTCAGAATTCGTGAAGGAAATCACCGATTACTATCCCAGTCCATCCCAGACCGACCAAATTAGTCTGGCCATATCCCTCTATGCATGTGTTGCAACATAGCAGGAGTGGATCAGCAGGGCAAAACAGCTGGTGCAGAGGACCTCACATCTGGATGTGCAGAGTGTGAGGGTTTTGCTGCTGCCATGCTTGGTCCTGTGCACTGCACCTCACTGACAGCCCAAGTGCCCTCGCTGATGTGACCCAGAACCACTCTCAAACATGACACAGACAGCAGCAAGTGAAACTGGTTGGGAGATCCAGTTCAAAAGCACTTTCCTGATCCAAACTGAAAGGCCAATATAGATATATCCTACAAATCATTTGTGGGATGCCCCCACTGACAAGACAGCACCTTTGAAATGCTTTTTGCCTCTGCTATGGTGCTCTGCATACACAAGCAGCAGTGGACCTGCTTCAGGTTCTTTGTGGAACACAGCATGAAAAAATGTAAGTAAACAAAGCATTCTGAGTGCAATAGCTCAAAAACACTCCTGATTTCTCTGAAATGCTGCAATTCCCCAAGTTTGTCTCAGCACACTTAGATAAAATTACATTGTATGACAGTACTATGCTGAGTGTGGTTGCCTTGAGATGATTAAAAGGCTCCTGTTTTCTGGAATTATTAATGCCTTGAAATTTGTCTCCACATCCTTGACTGTACCCGCAGTATTTCATCTATGCTATGTGCTGGTTGGATACTGCCAAGGCGTTGAGCAGAAATCTTATTTCTGTGATGCAGTAGCAAGATGTTTGCAGTACTTTAAATCGCTGTAGACGAAAGAGGCGATTTACACCTTGAGCATCATCAAAGATGATTTCAGCACATTTTATTTCTTGTCGCTAGCAGCATAACTATTTCTGTTGTTCAAGTAAAAATAAGCACTGAATTAATGAAGTCCTGAAATTTTTAACCTACAAACTGGCTCTGCCTGGCTTCCTTTTAACCAACAGAAGTGTCAGATCAGGCCAGCAGAATCCATTCAGAATTTATAAGTTTTCTTATCCTAGCAATGTAAATGTAAAATATTTGATACAGATCTCTTATTTATTTCACTAGTCTAACATTCATTTTAACTCAGGTGAAAAACCTGCATATTTTAGTTTGTGGCTGGATGTGTCCTTAATTCAGGAAAAGTTATTTGGTGGGCATAGTGGGGTTTTTATTTAAGATGAGTGGCAAGGGCCTAAAGGTCAACCAATTTCACATTGGAATAGAAAGTGGTCTTTCTGCTTTTAACATCAAAAAAATATTTTCCTTCCTGAAACCTGAAAAATTAGGATATTGATCAAATTTGCTGGGAATTTGCATATAATGAATATTATGCAAATTATAACGTAATTTTATGAAGAAATTGAGATACAATAACATTCTCCTGTAGATATTAATGTATCAATACATAATCCTGGAATTCTGGCCCACTGATTTTTCCACTATATAAGATTGTCTCAGAAAACTATCCAATGGAGATTTTTTTCTCTTTATATTTGCAGAAGTCTGAAATTTAAGTACAGTTAATATGAACTCTCTACAGATTAATGTAACTTTACTGGGTACAGGGTCATCTGAGTGACTTCAGCAAATGACTTATTTTAATTTAGAATCCAAATTTCCATTATATGAATTTCTTTTATAAACCAAAAGGATTAAGTCGTATGTCAGTGGAAGACATGGACTATTTTACCACATCAGCTTACCTGAATTTCTGCTTATTAAGGGCAGAATTTATCCTCTTACAATGTGAGTCTATAATATATATGGGAAGAAAAATATTAAATTAGAGATAGGTGGAAACAGAAAGACTCATTTAGAGAAGTGTTTTGTGGTACAAGAAATTTCATGAAAATGAAAAAATAATTTAATTCCTCAAACAAAATGCTGACATATACTGTGTTAAAGTGCCTCATATATCAGCCTCTCATCTTGGACAATTCTTGAAAAATATAGGAAAATGTATTTGAGAGCATTTGATTTTTTTGTCTTTCCATGAAAGGAAAAGAGCTGAAACTGTAAATTAATCTCTTTTTAAAATTAGAGCAATAGCAATATTACTTTATGAGACAGCTTTTAAAGAAAGAATTACAATACAGAAGAAGGAAGAGCTTTAGTTAAGAGAAGTTTAATGTCTATTGACTGGCTGCTCTCACATGTGGTATTTTTGTTTTCCAGAGACAGATGTTTTAAATAATTTATTACCTGTTGGAAGAAGTTAATGAACAGTACAAAAAGGGGACACTTTTGTTCTTTCCCTTTTTTAATTCTGTGATGATGTTTACTGTCTGGCACAATGATTATTCAATTTTCAGACATGTTCACCACCTTCTGCTGCTGATTAAATTCCTGTTTGGTTTCCCTGCCAAATCTGCTGGATTAAATTAACAAGCTCTGTCGGCTTTAGTGGAAATGACCTGCACTGACCTTTAGCTTGTACAAAATAATAATCTTTTCAGTGATTTATTGATTCAGTGCTCTTTATCTTCTTTTAAAGTAATGTGCAAGGAAAATGTTTCCCTTTACTTTGACTGAATTTGCAGACGTGCTCTGCTTATTTCATTGTGCTAGAGACTTTGGCCCTTCATATGTAATAGTTTTGTACTCTTTGCTATTATTAACACTTTGTTTTCTTCAGAAGATTTGCTGGAGATTGATTACCCTAAGGAAAAAACTTCATATGATCCTTCAGTCTATAATAGGTCCCAGTCTTGAAAATTATCCACACCGAAGGACCAACTTAAGAAGATTAAACCCTTTCTCTTTTTTCTAAAGTAAATTCAATTTTTGTTTAATTACTTCCTTAATTAATTTGTTTTTTCGTTGTCAAACAGGTAGTGAGGAAACTAGAGAAATTAAGTTAGAAGCAAATGTGAAAAGGATCTAAATTATAGTGAGTGTAAGAATCTTGAGTATTTAATCATACTTCCATTGCTATTCCAGTTGACTTAACAATCTCTAAGTGAAAAAACTACTTTTGAAGTCCAGAGGAATATAAGTACAAACTCTCCTTTCCTTTTGGCAGGATAGATTTCTACTGGGTGGTTTTGCAGTCCTTGCATTGTATGTGTGGGCCGTGAATTGCACCTTGACTCGTGAAATCTGATGGCCATTGCTAAGGCATAATATTTGTGATCTGCTGTGGAAAACAGTGCTCTAAGATAACTTCAGATAACATCTATGGAATAAAGAAAGAGAAAGGTTGTTGAAAACAAAAAATGTGTCCAAGCTGAAACAGAAACATTGCTAGACCTTTAGCTACAGTTTGGTCAGCTTTCCCCTTTGAGATTATTACTTAATACTCACTGCCTTTTGTAGTGTCTTAAAAGGCACCATATTTCTAGAAATTACTAGTTGATATGGGCAGGTGTGAAAGACTGCCTGTTAGGAAAGGGATCTACATTCCTTTTCTGAGATGTTAAGATATTTTTCCAGCTGATACCGTAGCAATTTCATATTTTGCATTGAAGCTTATGAGCTCAAGTAGTACCACACGTACATTTTCAGCTGCCTCAATACAGATTAGTTTGTAATTTATGAAAATGGAATCCTTATTTTATAACCTTTGAGGCCATCTGGGTATGGATGGTTTAGCAGCCGAAGGTACAGAATCCTAGAAAGAACAGTTCTGTGTCTGCTGGGGTAATTCGTGCACTCTTCAGACCAGGACTGCAGAACTAGACTCACAGACATGCTTATGGGGTAGACAGAACCCCAAGCTCAGGTTCACATTTTCCATGATGCAGAAGACATCTGTGAAAAAATATCAAAATGAATGGATTATTGTTGCTGTGATCATATTACATTTCAGAGCTAAATATTGTGTGGGATCTCTTACATTATGTGCATATGGGATATTTTATGTAATGACAATACCATTAAAAGAAGATATTTCCCTTACATAAAGGGCTAAATACCTGTTGACTTCTGAAAACTTCTTTGCTATCCAGTATTTTTCTGGTTTTGATATCATAGTTCATCCTTTTGGCTATACTTGAGTTTAGTATGAGCATTCCAGTTCTGCTTTTGCAAGATGTGACATTTCATCCTTTAACAATGCCTGGTTTTTTTGACTTCAAGTAGACCTACTGTGCTGGGTCTTGTTGACCAGATGAATTGAGAGCTATCCGTTGAGTTGCAGTGTGGTAGCCTGACACTTCAGCTGAATGCTTCAGCGGTCTCAGCTGAAGGCTTTCAAATTTTGTGGTCCATCACTCCAGTCCTTTGAGGTGTTGCTGGTAGATATTCAGAAAGTCATTTTCATGATGACCTGTTCTCCACCACGTAGGCAGTGAGTCTTACCCATGACACTTTGGATTTCACAGAATCACAGAATTACAGCTTTGGAGCCAAGAATCCAGGCCTTTCAAATGCCTCTGGTGGGTCATAAATTGGCCAATGGAAATTTTGCTTAAAGCTATGGATACAGGAAAACTGGGACTGCAGAAGAACTAAGCATTGCTTCATTATTTTTGTATTTATTTTTATCTTTCTCTTCTGTTGGGTTTGCTAAGGTGAAAGTATATTTTTATTTTATAGAATTGGTTGTCACTTCACTTTTGAAAATACAGTTAATAGTGAAATCTTTGTAGATCCAAAGCCCATCACCCTTCAGGTGAATGTCGTTTTCCCCATTAGACAGCTGGGAAAACTTTTAAAAACAGATTCCCTTTATGCATGGCTTTGGAATGGATATTTTTCCTTTGTTGTCAGAAGGATAGTTTTAAAAATCTGCTTTGTTGACACCACTGCAATATTAAACCATTTCTAAGCTATTTCAGTAAATCGGTTCTTTGGTTTATCCCAGTAGCAGAGCTTCAGCAAATCCTTTTTATGTGAAATGTAACGGAAAAATTGTTGCAATACATTTCAAGCAAAAGACAAGATGAGCACTTACAGACATCTTCTTAAGTGACCAATTGATTTGCTGATGACACTGATGAAGGCAGTGTCCCTTAGTAAAGAGAGATGAGGTAACCACATAATACTCTGATACTGGTGTTTTGTGTTATCGTTGTCTGTGCACACGGATAAAAACCAGAATGGCCATCTAAACCATACTTTAGTGCCTGTATTGATTGCTGGTTCTCAAACCAACCCTGTTATGAATTGGCCATTTATCACTTCAAAGGAAATGAACATCCCCAGATTCTGAGCTACAACTTCTGTAACAAGGGTCTTTTCAGATAAAAAATCAACATGTAAGATGAAAGCAAAAGTAAGAACTGTATTTTCTAGCCTTACAAATGTGAAAGAACCAGGATAGTATATACAGGTCGTGATGTTTACTGCATACATGTTGTCTGTTGTGACACACTGGCTGTACTCGAAGAAGTTCTCCTGCAAAGCCATTTGGTTGTCTTACTCTGCTATGCCCAAGAGGGTAATAGCTGTCAGTGCGCTCTCTAGGACACATTCCTGTGCATTAGAGCAGTAATAAAAGTCACTACTGGGCTCAAATAAAATTTCAGTGAGGTCCAAAGTCTGTAGCTTTGGTCTGAGCTTCAAATTCCATTTAATAATTGTGTTTGCCTTCATTCTGTAGCCTTCCACACTCTGCTTTTCTTGTTTTCTCTAAGTTTTATGTAAAATGCTTAGGTTTGCTTTGAGAGCACATAAATTTCACAATCATATTTTACTGATGGTAACTTTTACTTTGAAGAGGGTCTCACTTTCCTGCTGTGCATTTGGCAGCTGAAACAGGCTAGTATTTTTTGCTTTACACAAGAAAATAAAGGATAGAGATTTTCTAAATTGATTGTCTGAGACTTAAATACGTATTAGAGTTTTCTAGTTAAGTCTGAAAACTCTATTAGAGTCATAGAGTTTTCTATGTTAAGATTGTTTCTAGTTAAGTCCTGTTTTCTACAGCTATACTCTCTCAGTTGCTTTGAGGTTTGGAGAAAAACCAGAATAAGCAGTGGTTTTGAAAACCAGTCCTGCTTGGCTTCTAAATTAATCTTGACATATTGCTAAATGGTTTGATTTTTGGGTATCTTGCTCTTGTAAACATTTTTGCTAACTTTGGTGGGAACAGCTAGATGGTTTGGCACTGTCACTTTAAACTCCATTCTTAATGGGATTTGGCATTTCCTGTATGTCTTCCTTGTAAGTATTTCTATATTTTGATCTCAATTATCCAGTTGCTGGTTTGCTATCATTTTGCAGTCTCAACAGACAAGAGACATCAGACAATTATTTTGGATTATGAACCATGTATCAGCCTATCCAACTGGCCAAGCAAAGATCTGATTCCATATGAAATCTTCTGAAATTACTGTGAAGGCTCTTTAAAATGTAAAAATACTTTCAAATTGTAAAATAGGTCTAGGAAGGTATGTTTTCCTTGTGCCCTTAGCCAATCAAAAAACTAACTTATCATAGTTATGTATCTCTGATCCCCTGTACAGACTACCGGGGAAAACAGGTTCCTTCATGGAGAGTATCAGACCTTGGATGAAGTGTTTTGAGATGTCTTAGTGAGATGGGATGGTTTGGAGTAATACATTTATCTGTAGATTATGTAACCCTTGTGACCATGATCTGCAAGGAATCCTCCTGTATCAGATATATAGAAATAAGTAACAGGAAAAGGTTGTTAACAATAGCTATCGTCTTGAGTGTATTCTTCCATATTAATTTTTTTTTACTGGCGGAAATCAATTCTTTCCTTATTTTAAAATATCATTGCTGTCTCTAAAAAAATAATCCTGACAGAATGATGAAATAGACATCCTTTCACCTGAGAGAAAATCGCACTTTCAGTGGATAGGGGCTGTTCCACATTATGTTAGTGACGAATTGCAGTTTCCTATATGAAAGATTCATTGACTTCAACTTTGTGTCTCCCTATCAGCAGGCAGAAGATAGGCTATCTCTGTCAGAAATGTGTGATATAAGTGACAGGATGCCAAATACATGGTCTTGGGAAGAATTTGCTTTTTCCTGCTGTGAATCATGGATGCCTGAACCGCATCTTTTCCACAACCTGCAAGTGACTGTAAGAACATCCACACTGCGTAGAGGCAGGCGTACTAAACAGGTAGCTAAACAAGGACCCAGAGCTTCGCAGGTGTGATTTTAAAACTAATCACAAGATCCTCTTATCATTGCATGATTCTGGGAGAAGCTGCCTTTTGAGACTCACCCTGAGCCAATAGAATTTCCAGCTTGCTCTCACTGCAAGAGAATGGTGATCATACCAGAAATCAGTCAAACCATACTTAACCAGGTCATGGAGAAAAGTCACTAAGGATGAACTTGACTTTTGCAGTTGAAAGTAGGTGGGAAAAGGCTCTTTTATAATGTGTGCTTCACTGTTAATACACAGTTGATGTGGCACTGCTGTGTCTAAAGTTGAAACAGCATCTTTAATAGCACTAATGAATTTGCTGTTTTCATCTGAAGTGCTAATTGCACTGAGTTTGGTGACAAACAATGCTGTTACGTCCATATGCATGCTTTTTCAAACTTAGCTTTCCCTTTTCCTCTCTGTAAACTTCTCACTTGACCAGATCATGGGTTTGGAGAGCCTGTAGAATCCTGAAATTCAGATTTGTTTGAAATGTAGCTTCATTAACCCAACTGCAAAAAAACTTCTCACTTTTTTTTTGCAGCCATGTAGTAAGGATGATAATCACACAGGATGAAGAAAATGATCTGTATTTCACAGAAGGAAGTGAAATGCAACTGTGTACTTTTATGATGACTGTTTTTTCTACCAGTCTTACAACTCCTGTTTTCTTAGCATGTTTACTTTGATTTGCACCTGTCTCAGAGCATTAAATAACAATAAACCCCAGAGGAACAGGCTGGGTAAGGATAGCCATGTGTATTTCTCAATGATATGATGACAATGTTAATCTGATAGATCTTTGAGGACAGGAAAGTGTGGTTACTGAAAAAGATGCATGGTCAAAATATCTTGAATATCTGTAGGTTAGAAGTTATTGTTTAGAACAGCCCTGAAACTTCTGTAAATAACTCCAAAGACTGATGAGGTATGGGACAAAGCACATGATTATGGAACTACAAGTGGGTCTAAAAACCCTATTTAGCTTTTTCTAATCCAAATAATGATATGAAATCAGCTTGACCCCTGAGTTACTAATAGTTTCTAATTTTTCTTTGTTTCCTGAAGCAGAGCAGAGGCACATTTCAATGGTGCAGTGACTAGTACAGACAGCAAGGTAACTGGCACCTTGGATGAACACAGTGAATGCTAGGCAGCTAAGAAAATGCATCATATAAAGTTAGTATGCTAAAGTTAAATGCTCCAATTAAATAAGAACTTCAGATTATGACCAACAGCTGCCCAAACAAATGCTTCCCTTAAATGAGATAGAAATAATGCTGACCTGCGTCTATAAGGAGCTTACAACTTGTTAGCCAAATATCCTTTTTTTTGAAACAAAAAACCCCCACATATTTCACACTGTTAACACATTTCTTCTTATAAGCACCTAAACCCAATTTGATCTGGTACGTAGTATAATTAATGATTTATCTGAAAGTCAGAGGAAAAATTAGCTTTCTTTTGTTTATACCTTGACTGATATAAGACTTCATTTTGACAATGTAACATCACTAACACATTCTTTAAAACAAAAGAAGAAACAGATTCTTGAGTTCACACAATAGCAATAAAAAATAACTGCATTTTTATAGTTCATCCTGCATGGAACATGCTCTCAGGAGAAAATCAGAGATAAAATTTTTATTTGGAGGTGAAATGAAGGGGGGAAAAAAGCTGTTCTCAATTTTTCATTCTTATGTCTGTCATCAGGATTGACTGTTGCCTGTTTATCACTGGAGTTCCTCTTCCTCCTCTACCTTTCGGGCTCTCATGGAGAAGGCAATGGGAGCCATACATGAGGCATGTTGCATGTCCACCAGCTGCTCAGTGATCCTTGAGGCAGTGGGAAAACAAACTAAACAAAATTGCAGTATTTTCTAAATGCTTTCTAAAAGTAATCTTTCAACAGGATGGATTATAGATATGTGGCAAGACTGGGTAGATCAGAACACACAATTCCAGTTGCTTGCATGACAGTGGTACTGTCTCAACTCTGATAAGCAAGGTAGACCTGAAGATTATTCTGAAGCCTGCCTCCTGTTGCTGTCCATCTCATAGTTAAACTCTCACTACCACCTGTCCATCCTGATTAGACTGATCTTACTGCTGCTTTTCAATGAGCTTGATGTTTTCTGCAGTATTTCAAATTCACTTTATTTTGGTGGTCATAAGTCTAGAGTTCTGTCAGAAGTGATCCCTCTGTGCTCCGCTTCTGCTTCGTAATCCTTCTATATCACTTTCTTGCTTTGTCAAGAACTAACCTAAAAAGTAGACTGCATGTTAAATTGGACAGAGGGCCTACTTTGGGTGCCAAAAAAGGTCAGCGTTGGTGGCATTAAGTGGGCTGTGTTGTAGCAGGATGGCTTATATGTCTCAGTATAGTTGAGAACTCTCTTAAGCTTGACCCTAAATATCTGCATGAACAGATGCTGTGTCTCCTTCTAAAGAGGTTTCTTTTTGTTTCTTCCAGCACAACCCAAGTCCTCGTGCTTTTTCTGTGGAAGATGTGTGCCGGAAGCATCTTCTGTTTTACTTGCACAGTTAATATTATGTATATTGGATGCTGTGAGAAGCAATGAAGGCAAAAGATTGGGCCAAAGGGAAGGGCAGGGAGTTTAGTTTAAAAATTCAGTGGAGATGCAAATGTAAAACTCCTACTGGTGTCTGAGCTTTCTTGGCTTCTGTTAAAGGAGGGCATTGATCACACTGGAGAAATGAAATGTGGGTTTGCCTCTTTGTGCTGGCTGTATTAAAAGTCTTTTGTCTAATTTTGGACACATGCTTTTGGGTACTGCTTGATGTCTCCAGTCAAATAATCCTCATCTTTTGTTTTTTGAACTACCTTGCCTAGAGTAAGTTGCTATCACAGTGAAGGATCTTCTCAAGCGTGGATAATTACCCACTATCTAATTGACATCCATAGTTTGTAGAAGTGTGCTATGTTGAAAGATGAATCTTTCTCTTAAATGATTCTTAACTTTAAAGATCTTCCAACTTACAGCGAAGTATTAGGGGCCAAATCTTCAGGGAGAGTAAAGCGATGTCTTTCTATTATGCCGATGGAAACTATTTTGATTTACAGCTACTGAACCTCTCACTCAAGATATTGATTTAATATTTTGTTTTCTGATGGGAACAGAGTCTGAATAGCTTCTACATTCTTTTTGCTTCCTCTGTTCCTTCTCCTTCTGCATATAAAAACCATTTGATTATTTTAATAACAAATCCTATTGCAGTTTTTTTACACTATATAATAAAATCCCTTCAGATTGTTTAAGGAACCTCACTCATTTATTTATGCAAAATTGCTGCATTCTTCACTTTTGTCTCATTTTTCATGGTGTTCAAATTAAATATTTTATTCATGGGTTGCAGTTGTGCCCACCATGCGTATTACTTCATCATGATGGAATAAGATTGATGTGCTGTCTTCTAATCACCCATCCATTCAAGCCATCTTTGTCAATACTGGTTCATTTTTCCCTTTCTTTGCCAAGAGGCAAGTGCAGGAAATCAAATAAACATGTATAATACTGCTTCAAAATTAAGTTTATAACATGAAATCTGAAAAATGCTAGAAAAATAATGGGAGACAGCTGGACAAAGTCCAGGCCGCTATTGGAAGGTTTCACACTGTAATCAGTTGGGTTTTTTGTCAGTGTTCCCTGTAGGATTGGATGGGTGAATATTATGAACATTAAAATATATTCAGCTTGAAGAAGAATCTGCAAGTGTTGTTGCACTGGGAAATTAACATTGTAAAACTCCCTCATTTTCTATTTTAGTGCAGACAGCTTTGTTTTAATATTTCTTTTCAGTTATTCGAAGACTTTTTCTTAATAAATCCTACCATACATATATATATGTATATCCCACTTTTTTAGTACATGATCATACTGTATCACATTTTCTCCATCTCAGAGTACTAAAAGCATACTTCTTGATTTTTTTTTATTAGTTTTTTGGAGCAATGAATTTTTTCATTTTGTACATTGGTTGGCACAGGGCCTCATGCTGGCTCATGAATACAGCAAGAATTAGGCTTTCTGCTCCGTGATTCTTGTTACAATGCAGTAGTGTCGTATTTCAGTGTTGAATAAAGGCCCTCCTATCCTCTAAGGAAATGTTAATGTTAAAAGTTTTCCCAACACTCCCAGGTCTCCATTCCTGACTGTTCAACAGTATCTGAGGAATGGTGTAAGACATAGAGTCTTCTTATTTAACTTCTGTAAGGCCACATATAAATGTGTATGTAGGTGTAGGGTTGAAAGAAAGGTTGAAAGTCACAGACCACTATGTAAATTCAGGACTTAAATGCAGCATGGATCCATTACAGCTTTTTCTGAACATAAGTATGTGACTATCAGGATTCAAAATATGGCTATGCTGGAGACTATTAATCTTAGCAGAGTCATTTGCAAAATACTCAGTTTGAAAATTTCTTTTAGGATGACTGTTTGTGGGTTTAGAAAGGAATACATGCAAAAATAATTGGCTGAATCAGATCTTAATATAAGCACCGGCATGACTTGTTCCAACACTCCCTAGGAAAAATTTCAAACTAGAATTCAATTATTAACAAAAGATAAAAGAGTTTTGTAGGAAAAGAAATTGTTGTGGGTTTTTTTTGTGTTTGTTTTTTTTTTTTTTTGTTTTTGTTTTTTGTTTTTTTTTTTTTGTGTTTTTTTTTTGGTTTGGTTTTGGTTTTGGTTTTTTTTTGGGTTTTGTTTTTTTTTTTTTAAGATTTTAATGGTTCCAGAATGCCTGAAAAACCCTCCCAAAATCCAAAAAACAGGAAGTAAGCTGCAAAGGTAATAAATAACCACATGACTCCAACTTAGTTGTTGTCATTTTTCTTCATATCATGATCATTTATAACCTGGTGGGCTTTTCACCTCAAAGCATGATGAGATTATGATGTTTAACTACTCAACAAAGCAGAAGAACATATGTCATGGTTTTGTAAGAAATGATTAAATGATTGAATTCTGTACTGGCAATGGTGGCCATATGTTCTCTTTGCTTGTTACATACTACCTGTAAAGCATATTTGTCTCCTGTTAAACAGTGTGAGCAGTCACATTTGGATTTTTATTTTAATTGAACTTTTACTTTTTTTCCCCAGCATTTGCTTCAAGCAGGGCAGAACCAAATTCTGTTGAAATGAATAGAATTATTCCCCAACATTCTATGGCTTTAGGTTTATAAAATTTTAATCAATTGGCTACAAGTGCCAATCTTTTTTTTAAGCACTTCTTTCCCAACATTCTCCATGTTTTGTTTCAAAATATAACCATGCTCATTATATCCTGGCTCCTGGTCCTCATATAAAGCATGATAAACAAACTACATCCCTTGTACATGTACAAAATCACAAGCGCAATATTTGTTTTCTTACTGTTGAGATGTTCCACCTCTTCAAATTGCACCTTCTGTTTAATAGGTCCTAATATCTGACTTCAAACTTGTGCTTGAACATGGGTGCTGTTTGAGAATTATTACATTTCCAGCTCTTGAAAGAGACACAGAATTAGATTTCATCTATTTTAAGTCATTCTTTGGACCAAAAAATTTGATTATCCACAAAAAGAAACTTTTATTAACTCCTTGGTTTTCACAGTGTAAGAAATTATTTCTACTATTTTGTCCAACAAACCTTTCATAGTGTTCAACATCTGTCACCTTTATTCGTATTTGTACTTAGAAGCTCTGTTTTGTAAGATGTTGGAAACCAATGGAAGAGAAGCAAATTCCTCTTGTACCACTGAAGTAGGCACAGTAGGGGCACAATCACCTCCAATATGATTTCCTTTTTTTAAGTGACACTTTGGCTTGAATTAATTCTCAAGTTTTGCGCTAATAAATAAATCTTATATTTGTGATAAGTGGCTAAGCCAAAAAATTATTTTATGCAGTGATATGCATTATAGTCATTATTACTATAATGAGGTAGATGGTTTAAAGGGTTAAAAATCTGAAATGGATCCTTATAGCGTAGAGGCTGTTAACAGCCTGAGCTGCCTCAAAGCTCATGCTTGTTTTCCTTTTCCAGACTTTTTATGTTTAAAGTGGATAGGTGGTGACGGCAACATTTCAGTGTTCAGTACAGTACAGCGTTCTATAAATTTGTAAATTAGGAACCTTTTGTCTGACCCTTGCCATTTTAGATGTGAGGTGTGTAGTAAAAGAGGGGCACTCTCAGATAGGTAAAAAGGTTAGGTTAGCATTAACTTATTGCATGGATAAGATCCCACAGTAAGTTGGAGCTGCAAGCCTGGTACTGTGTTTGGTTTCCAATGGTCCATGAACATTCATTGCACTTTGGACATGTCTGAGTACTTCCTTAACCCTTTGAATAAGTCATAAGGGCTTCAGTTCTATCACCTTCAGTACAATTTGCAGAGCTCAAAGGGAAAGGCACATTATAATGTATGTAAAGACCTTTTAGGTTCAAGTCTGAACCTGGCTGGATAAAAGCACATTTTCTTGAATATGAGAGAACAGCTGGAGTTTTGAATAAGGCAATAATAAAAAAAAAAAAGGATGTCAGCAATCAAAATGGAAATACATATTCAAGCTAAGTTATTTTTTAAGATTTTATTGCCTGTATCAGTGAAAATATTGCTTTTATATAATTTTTTTATGGTGATATATATTTTGTTTTAAATAAGTTAATAAGTTTTAAATAACTTATTAAATAAGTTCTTTCATTTGCTTCCATAGGATTACCTCAATTATCTTTTAAGTAAGTGAAAAAATGCTTTAAATTCTCCTTTATTGTGTTTCACTGATTTACCACAAATACGGAAAAATAGAAAGACAAGTACTATGCTGGCATCCAGGCTATGGCATCTGCTATTCCATGTGTTTTATGTCATTGAAAAATGGTAAAGATTCTGTGTGCTAGTCTGAATAGAAGCTCTTCAAAGGAATAACCTGTCTCAAGCTAGTCACTGGTGTTGACAATACTATTATGATCTCGAGACAATGCAAGATGAGTACAATGGAAACTTCCTAGTGGAGAAAATGTTAATGAATTTTTTTCATCTACAAATGTAATGCATGCTGCCTGGAGGTGGTAAGGACTAGAGAAACTGGTAAATGTAACCAAGGGACATATGTGAGCATTTCCCCACCAGTAAGTTGGATGGCTTTTTTCTTTTCTTTTTTTTCTCAGTGTTGATGTGATATATATATATATTCACTAAAGAAAGCTGGGTTAGTTCTTCAGAAAGAAAATGGTGTGGCAAAAGAAAGTCCTTCAAAGTCTCCAGGCTAATCTTTTGCTTTGTGTTTTAACAGAGGATATAAAGGAACATGAACCAACACTAAGAGAAGAATCACTTGGTTTTGTCTCAGGTGCCCTCAGTTTGTTTAGCCTTTGGAAGACTGATGCAATTCTCCTCAAAGCTGGAGCACAGCTTTTGCTGGCATAGGTCTGTCTGTGGGTGACTCTTCATGGTCAACACTCTGCCATCTTTGACTGCTGCTGCAGCCCGTGCAGCCTGGTGTTAGAGAAAGACCGTGAGGGAAGGACATGGCAAGTGGAAAATAGGGGAAGCAATGAAAAATAAAACCAGAGGAGAGCAAGTCTTGGTTCCTCACCAGGAAGTGAGCAGAGGCATGAAGTGTATCACCAAGTCTTTAATACAACTCTTTGCAGGAATGTAATTTGTATTTGTGATAGTTTCAGGCTTTCACATATATATTTGTCCTTTCACACACTTTTGGATAATAATGTTTTGCAAAGGCACTAGAACTCTGGTTAAAAGGATACATTTTCTGTCCTTCTTTTCATTCCTTTCCTTCTGCTCCCTTTTGAAATTACTAGACAGTGTGGTCAAAAACTCTAGTATCTTTTAGAAAATGATGCACTAATTAGAAAGCTCTCGCAAACCATTCAAGTGAGTCACAAATACCTGTTATCAGAAAAAAAGGTACATAGCGTGTTGTGATCAGATGTAATTTTTCTATTGTTTATCTGAAATTTTTGTCAGATTTCTACAAAAACGAAAACTTATATAACAGTCTGGATGGTATGCAGAAAAAATAGATATGTAATTTACAACTTCAGTTCAAGCAACTCCATTTTTTTAAAGGAACATTAGGTTCTAGCAGAAAAATACAGGAAAGATCTATATTAAGAAATAATTCAACAAAAAAAATCTGAAAAATGAAAGCATTTGGGAAAATCTGGTGAGTATTGATAAACAGAAGAAACAAAGATGTCAGAATATTAATTGCAAATGCTCTATTTTAAGGAAAATATAACAACCCCCCCCCAGAATCCCCCATCCCAAACACCAAAAACCAGAAAGAAAGGTTCAAGTGGCTGCTACTTGAAATGAATGAGCAATGGAGAGAGTTGCATGTGAATGAGGAGGTTTATAAAGGAGACAAGGATGCTTGAATGGTAGGTTATCACTATTATTTCAGGAATTAGATAACCAATGCATTAAATTTTAGTTTTCTAATAATTTATTTCCTAGCATTTTAAAGTAAGTTTCAGAAATATTAAAAAACGGAGAGTATTTACAACTGACTATATTGTATACTCTGAACAGCTTATGCTGAAATAGGTCGTATTTTACATCATGTGCTCTTACATTTGGCTGACTGCTTTCTGAATTCTCCCTCATTGGATATTTCTCTTTCTGCAACAGAAAACCAGAGACACTGTGCATGCAGAGTGTTTCAGTGGATATGCTAAATCATTGTATTGACATGCTGTTAGTTTCACTCACTAGACCTTGCTTTTGGTCATGTAGAATGCTATCAGTTTGAGAAATGCTTGTAAAGTCTAACAAAACACTTAGGACACCATACACACTGGGGACTGTGTGATGGAGTACAGGGAAAATTCAGTCTGCTGGGAACTCAGGAGTGACTCTCCATCCCAATCTTTACTCTCTGTCGTGCACAAAAAGATCACAGTGAAAGACGTTACAGCCTTACTGTGAATCTCTGCATCCTAGGAAAAGTATGGGACAATACAGACTTGCTACATAAGTCAGGGCGCAGTTTTGTTCTGGAAGTAATACTTCTAGAGGTGAGCACCAAACCTGACTTAGAGTCAGTCTCAACCCTGAGGGTTAGAGCAGCTTCTGGAAGAGTATAGCAGGAGCTTCCTCAAGGACATACTTTATAAGTATTAAAAGCAGTGGATTATGGTACAAAACATAGGCTATTTGTTTGCCTCTTTGTTCAATGAAATTTTTTCCTTGTACTTTTAGTGTATGGTGAAGTCTGCACCTTCTGTGTATCTGGGTATTGTTCTGTATCCCACAGGGGCTTAAGAGGGATTTATATACCTTGCAGCCAGGACAGACAGTTCTGAGTGATCCGGAAAGCAGAACTGTCTGCCTATATGTGCCAAACCAAACAGGGAGCTCCAACTGAGCTCAAGGGTATGCTGCTGCTGAACAAGGAACTTCTTTCTCATAAATTTTGGGGTTAAAGATTAGTTGTCTCTATAAGTCCTGTGTTAGTTGCATAATTCTGAAGTTTTAGCAGGCTTTTGGTTGATCCAAGAAGCAATCATTGCTTGAAGGCAACAGGACATCTTCGAAATATTGCTATCACCACTTATGCAGAGCAAATGAAAGAAAACTTCTCTGAACAAAAGTATTACATGCCCACAGAAAGCAGGCAGTCCATTGTGATGTTTCATCTATTCTAAAAAGAAAAATGTTTGTTCCAATATCAAGCCCCAATCTCCTATCTTGCAATTCAAGCTTTTTTAATATACATTGCCTCATATACATATATATATTCCTATAGATGCTCGCATATGAAAAAATTCTGGTACACTAGAAAATGTTATTGTGCCCGTTTTTTGTTAGACAAAACTGTTGTGGTTTTCCTTAATCTCCCCTCATAGCTCATGTTCTCTACAGTTTATTTCAACCCATCTGTACATGATTTCATCTAGAAATTAATCCTCTGGTTTGTATACTAGAACATTTAAATTATTTCTAGATATTAGGAAAGCCTTAATAAAGTCCAAATATGTCACAGCTGTGACTTTTCCATTATCCAGTTAGACCAGGAATCAAAGAAAGAAAGAAATTACATTGGCTTGATATGATTTGTGCCTGATAAATCCATGTTTTCTCTTTTTTATTACCATCTTACTGTTTTGTGCCTTAGAAATGAATTTTTAGTAAATTGTCCCAGAATTTTTCAAGGAAGAACAGTTCAAGGACTGGTTTGTACCCTCCCAAGCAGAGATATTTCCCCCTTTTGAAGTGTGACATTGTGATTGCCCTCTATTTCTCTTCAGGGAATTCTACTTTCCTTCACCAACTCTCGAAGGTAAGTGCTGTGATTCAGAGATTACTGGGTTCGCTTTGTTAAGGGTACTTAATTGAAAGTCATTGAGCAAAGCTAAATTGAAAATCTCTATCTTTTTCAATGTCTTTACCCATATTCAGGAAGACATGCCTATCTCCTTTAAAAATTTAATTTAATTAAGTATTGGATGACAGTTAACATCTATTTGAAAATTGAAAGAATGCGTTGGACGCAATGGCCTTCCTTGAGCCATTCATTATTTCATCTCCTTAATACTTCCTTTTACTTCTTTGATATGTCATGTATTTGTAGGATCTTTTCTTGTTGCTTGTTATATCCCCTGTTAATTGCAACTCAGCCTTAGCTTTGCTGGATTTAACGTATCTGAGCAATTCCTTTATATCCTTAAGATATATGCCCTTGTTTTCATTCTGCGTACAGGTCCTTTTTCCATTTTCAGATCACTAAACTGCTACTAATACAGTCAAAATGTCTTCGACTAGAGTTCTTATCTTTGAGGTAGTTTCAGTTGTGTTGTTGGCATAATGTTTCCAGTAACCACCAGGTTTCTCACTTTTTCAAAAAAACCCCAGATTATCCATGCAAAAGACCTGACAATAAATGCTTTCCACTGATGTCTGCCTTCTCTCTCAAAGTGCTGCCAGTATTTTGTAGCCCCCCCTTTTTTTTTTCTGTTTCCAACAGCGTCTCTTTAACCCAAATTATTTGCTGCCTCTGGCAGAATCATTTAAAAATAGCTACTGCCCTAATAATTTCCCTTCCAAAGAAAAGATTGTCTCCAGTACATGCAGCCAATATTTTGGGCCCTACAGTATAATTGTTCTAAAATACATAAAGGAAAGTCATGTCCCCAGTCACCAACAGGCGGCCTCCCTTGGGCTGTCCCTAAATGACCATATCCAACAGCCTCTCATTGTTTTATCAGTGGAGATATAGCCTTAAAATCTCTTTTTTCTATCCCAGGAACCACTGAAACTGTCATTCACTGTGTGTGATTTTCAGAAAGCTCAGAAAGTGGTCTTGATAAATAACCCTTCTACCATTGCATCTCAGGTACTTCTCACCCCTCCCTAGGTGCTTCCTTGTATGCTTTCTGTATTCCACTAGTAATTTGTGACACCAACTATGCAAATTAGTTAAGCCTTTCAGTTTCTCCTGTTTGTTCCTCATGTCCTGAGCAGGTACATAGAAGGTATTTCAGATATTCAATTGCTTGTGACATTATTCTTTTACTTACCTCATAGTTTCTCATTTCTTCATCTAACTTTCTAGATGAAGGCTGGATTCCCCTAAGAAGGAAAGATGCCTAAAGACAGCTCTTCTCTTTTGTTCCTAAAATTTTGGAAGCCAAGCATGTGTTATCACTGAGATGCTGTCTGATTTGCACAGCAGATTGTATATCCATTCCCTCTCCCGTCCTTTGTGTTACAAACAGACTAACTACATTTTGCAGGTTATCAGTGACTGCTCCAGGTGACAGTGACATTGCCCTGGGATTAGTGGTAGAAAAGTAGGAACTGTGCCAGTGGATTAAAATGTATTTGCCAGCTTGCAGTCTGATGAAGTACAAAACATCTAGCTGTTACTTTTGGTGTTCCTCCTTTGGAGTAGAGTAAGGAGAGTTACCCTAACCCTAGTACTAGAGCTGAAGTGACCACATCTACAAGAAAAAATGACAGCCTATTCTAAGACATGATTTTCTTTCTTATCTAATATCAAAGGAGAAAAATCAGTTTTCTCCACATGCCTCCATCTGAGACAGATTTGGGGTGGCTTTAAGGTGGACCTTTTTCTGATATGAAGGAAAAGTATAACATCAGTAGAAGTATTTGCAGTGATCTGAGTGAAGATCACATTTCTGTCTTTAAAAGAAGAGATCATTTATGTGGGGAAACCAGAGTAGTGTCACTGCTGTTGCTGTTAAAATGAAGTTCGTTCAGTGACTGTCTAGAGAAATCGAGTCTTAAGGTATTTCAGCAGCCTGAGTTACAGCTTCTCTTGGGAAGCATGATACTGAAATATAGAGCCCTTCATTCCAAGGTCAAGGACTCAGATCTGCCCCTAGGTGAAAGAGCAAAAAAAAACCCCTCACCTGATGGCTTTTTGATGATACATGTGAAGAAAGCCAATGGATTATAATCAAACAGAGAAGTGCCCACGCTGCAAAACTACTGTCAGAGTCACTGATGCCTCAGCAAAATGACCAAGGGCAAAACAGCCATGGAGAATCTACTTACTGAAAATTCCTTCTGGCAGCTGCTGAAGTCAGTGATGATGGACATATACGTGTCCTGTCACTGTACTGAGCTTTTGTGGGGAGCAGTGGTGGACAGTGAAGAACTTCAACCTGTAACTTCTCTGAGATAAAAGAATCTGTATCAGGAAGCCATGTGTGCTTGAGGCGTCACCCAGGATTAGTAATTTTTATCACAGGTATCCGAAGCCCTCCCGTCCATTCTGAAGTGAGAGGTAAAAGTGTTTGACAGACTAAAAGCAGTTCTGATATCTGTTCTGGCAGAAGCCTTCTCCTGATGGGCTGTGCCACAATAACTTGCTTTCTTGTAGTGCCACCCAATGTGTTAGGAAGAAGAGTGGGATTCAGTGCCGTCTACTAGGTCTGAGGATTCATCCTCAGAACTACATACAGAGCAGCACTCCAGGGGTTTCTAGCTTTGAGGGAGGAATAAAGCTAACAGGGTATCCATGGATCATCCACTGAATTCAGTGAACCTCTCAAATGAACTCCTGTACTATGCTTTGGTTTGCATTGTGGAGCAGCCTCAGAGCACGTGACCGGATTCCCTTTGTGTGGAACTTAACTGGAAGATGCACTCCATGAGTTCACCAGTGGCAAGCTGGCAGTCAGTGAGCAGAGAGCAGAACAAAGCTAGTCTGATGCAGAAATAACCTCATGCAATATGAGCAGGGAGGATGCCAGGTCCTCACCAGCTATTTCACTTTACAGAGCCACTTCTGTTGGTCTGTATTGCTTACTAATATAGATGTAGCTCAGCTGGACTAAGGGATTTTGGCATCCTATAGACATGTGACATATTTTGCACTTAGGATCAAAAATTGTATGCAGTATATGCTTAAAAATAAGACAGAAAAATAAAATTTTTGTTGCACTTAGTTCAGTGGTTTTGATTCCTCTGTCATCTATATCAAAGTAAAAGAAAAAATCCTAGTGGATTGAATACTGTGCAATTGTCAACAGTATGTCAGGATAAAATGTATCTTTAAGTGTAAAGTATAGCCAGTCTCATTCTTAAGCTGATATAGGGAGTTCTTGAAATGACCTTGGAGGCTGCGAAGGAAGAACAGACATAGTCAAAAATGCTTTTTGCCTTCTGAAGTCAGTGGGCTGGATTTGACCATCAGTGTATCGCAGAACATTACAAGCTTTCACACTGAATATAGACATTTTTTGGTGGCTGTGGAAAGCATTTCTACAAATTTGTAAGATTGAAATGTTAGTGGCTTTTTTCCTAATCTTGGCAAACTCAGGTTTTTACATTTCTGCATCAAAGATATTTGCAAATCTGCTTAATTATAGCAGACCTGTTAATTATGGAAATAATTCAAGGATAAGATAAAAACCCAAGGACAAGACGTAAAGAACTTTAGATGTTTTTCCTTTTCTGTAATCCTGTGACAGTCATGTTTTATTTCATGTGAAGAAAATAATGTCAGGAGGATACTAATCATCAGTTTGCTACAGCTGAAAACAGCACAGCTGGCAGATGAGTATTTTAATGTATTTCTAGATTAAGGAAGGCCGTTTAAAAAAAACATCATGCAAAAATTCAATCTGCTATGGGTTTAAAATAAAGTCCTCATGTGTGCCATGGTAGAGTGAATAGCTAACTTATGTTTTATCATAATGCAGTGGATTATTTTTCTAATGAAGCTTGTGTCCCCCTAAAGAGTTCTTCAGATATTTTGTATTCACTTTGGTCTATAATAATGCAATGATTGAGTGCAAGAGTGGATTTTCCTTTAGTAAGGCTCTATCAGGACACTTTTCTTAACAAATTTTACTGAAAGCAATCTATACAGGCAAGGAAAACAAAATGCTGTATATTAATTTAAATGAGCTATTTTATTCTCATCAAATTGGATTCTTTGCAAAATTAGTAATGGTTTTGGAAAGGGAGGAAAAACAGTTTGATTCTTGTTTATATTTGTTTTAATACCTCCTTTACTCTTCCAATCCTTAAATAATAACTCCATATAGTACACTTTAGCTACAGTAATACAGCTGGATCATAAAAGACTGGAAATTGGTATTCAACACTTCATCTATGGCCAGAGATTCCTCTACTTTCAAGAAGCCCAGACTGAGGGAGAACTAGACCTTAATTACTTCTGAGAATTAGCTAGAATACAGTGGCTATTAAATGTGTGTAGGAAATGGCTTCTAAACTGGAGAACATGAAAAGAACATGTAAGGAAGGTGCAGAGAACATCTGTTTTTAGTCATTTGTACCTATTGCCTGAGGTTTGGAACAGACAAATTATTTGTTCATGCCTTGTTTCGCAGAGGAGTGCTCGGAGTCCAAGCTTGAAGTTTGGAGCAGGAGGAGTGGTCTCAGACCACTTTGCACTCCTTTGGGTCAATATGGAGTCAGTGTTGACTTCCTGCACACTCTTCCATAAAATGTACTGGTTGTCCATGCATCTTGAGGTAAGTATGATTTCTCTTAGGAGAGTATCCCACAGGCTAATAGATCACACCAACAGGAATCTGATTTTTCCTCCTCTGTGCTCTGCAAGGGTTTCAATCTCTTAATTGCAGTCCATCATGACTCATTTTACTGTACTAGCTAGTATCTGTATCTGAGAACCTTCAAATAAGCTAAATATAACAGCAGAAAGACATCACCATGGCTCTGACTAACCTTTTCACATGATTTTTTCTTGCATGCCTCTCTGGGAGAAAAGACACAGCAGAGGGCATCCACCTTTCCCTTGGCAGTAATAAACTTCTATAGCCCAAACAGCTGGTCATTTTTTTGTGCTCTTTTGCACCAGCTGATCTATTTAAACCCTGTTACCTATTTGCCTGCTTTTTATTCCCTTTTCTGATAAGAAGATGGCATACTCTCTCTCCCTTGGTGGTGGCTGCTTTCCCTGCCTTCCCCTCCCCTTCCCTGCCATCCTTATAGAGCCTTTACTTGGGCTCCTTTCAGCTGTGGCCCTGCTAAATGATTTATGTGGAGCCTTCCTCCTGCATCAGTCTCAGTCTCATCCCTTTCTTTGGTGAAGACAGTCTGGCATTCTCTCTCCTCAGTCCAAAAGGAATATTATCAATCTCAGTCAAGGATATTATTTGGGGCTAATCCTACAAACCATATGCTAAAAATCTCCTTCTGATAACCTTATCCTACATTTGAACATGTATTTTTAACTAAGTACCTCTAGTTTTCAAGACTGGATACGGCTTGTGATATCAAGGGTTTGGATGGGTGCTTTTTGGGGATAATAGACTAATTAAGACTGAATGTCCATTAAAGCCCAGTGGAAAATCCCCAGGTAAACTAGGTTATGCTGATCAGCCACTTACTTTTTATCTCATTTCGTGCCTTCTCCTTTTGAAGATAATCTTTCAAAGTTGAAGAACCTAAGAGTCAACAAAGTGTTACCATGAGAATAAGTAAAACTGTGCATGGTTACTTCAGAGTGATCTGATACATTTTTAGCTTAGCCTCTCACCTTTTCTCCACTCCAGTCATGACACAAGGTTAGCAGCTGAATGCCCAAGCATTCTTCATTTGTTTAAGTTCTATATATAAAGAATATATAGGAAAGGCAAGAGATTTGCTCAATAGTCAAATTTGCAGATGACAGGCAGTTACTTAGAATAGTCAAATTCAGGGTTATAAAACATATAGTGAAGTGTGTGCAAGATCAAGGAATGCTGAATAATACACACTATAGGGGAACAGGACAACAGCATAGTGGCCTGCAGTAAGGGAACAGAGACCTGCTGGCTCTGGTCAGTCCAGCCACACTGACCCCTTCATTTCTGGGGACAGGTCTGTACTGCCCTTGGCACAGCTGCAGAGGAGTGTTTCTGAAATCTTAGTGAGACACCTTGAACTCATCCACACTGTACCTAACCACTCTTCTTGTGAGAGGGATCTGTGTAACAGGTACACAGAGAGGGATCTGCATTACTTTGCAGGTAGTCTAAAGAGAAAAAGGTGATCACAGTTACTTTGCTGATAGAAGTAAACCAGAAAGTAAGGTGAATAAAGAAGAAAATAGAAATTAATATATACTATTATTCTCACATGAACTACTGCACCGGGGCCTGTTATCCTATATTTAACAAGAATATTGTTAAATTAAAGAGCAATCAGACAAAGGTCTGATGGTGTGATTTGGTGTTTGAAAATCTCTTTAATTATGATGCTTAAATGATGGAGAACGTCTGTTTTAGGTGGAACTGTGCAGGGTTAAGGAGAGAAAATGAAAAAACTAACAATTTAGAGATGACAGATAATGAAATTCTGCTCTTCTTACCTCATAATAAAAAGGGAACAGAGAAATATTTTTCCAAAATACCACAAATTTAAAACTTGCAAAGGAAATACTATTTCAGACTCGGTGGAATTAAGCTATGAGACTTATGGTCCTGTAGTGCCAGTCACCATCTGCAGATAAGGCAATGATCTGCATGACAGGTCTGGGCCAGTATAAACATTCTTAACAGTATTGCAGCACCAGCTAAAAACCCAAAGTGGGTTAAAAATCCTCTGAAAAATGTCTGCGAAATTTATTAATCAATTTGGAAGGGAGTAAACTCAGTTTACTTGTATTTCATTCCAGCTGCAGCATCTATTCCCAAGGAAGTCTGACTGAGTTCTTGACTGTGTCTCTCAGTAAGATTAGCAAAACTTTTCTGAGTGATACTGCAGAACTGGAGAGGTGAGAAGCTGGTTATGGGCCCAGTTTTTGGAGGTACTGAACAGACGTATATCACTCTGACTGTAGCTGGAGCTGTGGGTATTCAAGATTTCTGGTAGACTGGAATATTTCCCAAAAGTTTAATCAATCTTTATAGAATTACATTTTTTATTAGTCATGAAATGCATTTTTTTACATTGATTATTTTTCTCCAAAAAGCAATTAAGTGATGCATGAAAGGCAGAGAAGTAACTCAATTAAATTCAAAAGGTTTAAGGAATAATAATTTGAATTACAAAGATCAATTACATTCTAAATGTAATTCAGCAGACTCAGAAATCCCTTACTACAACTTTTACAAACTTTTACTACTTGTCTTCTTAATCCTCATATAAGAATGGGAATACTCTGCATCTTAATACCCATGTAAACTTTGGTCTAACTTAGAAGTAGTTAATTTCCATTATATTCTACTGAGAATTCACTATATGCTGAAGATTGCTTAAACTGAAGAAAAGCATGGCATGATAAACACATCAATAATCTGTAAGTGGGATTGCTAGGAAAGTTTTGAGTAAATGTTGGAAAAAGAAGACTTCCACTGATGAAAAAAATCTTGGTGTCTACAGCAGGCCTGAATTGAAAGGCTGCATACAGAGTTTTTTCTCTGCTAGCAGTGAATATAATGATCAGTAGTTTTCAAATTACTGTCTGTAGACACCAAGGAATTTGCTAAGTCTGTCCTGGTTGTCAGCAGAAAAAAATGTTAATTAACAAGTTAGCCCGGGATGGGACCAGTGGCAGAGGAAGAAGCTCCTGAAAAAGGCAATTATGAAAAGTGCACTGGGAGATGGAGTTTCTCAAAACAGCTAAGCCTCTGGGAAATTAAATAGTGATGGCACTTCATGAAGTGCCCCTGTTTTGGCTGTTCTTTTCACATATATAGCAGCTGAGAGCCCTTGTCCTAGAGCTCGGGACCCCTAATGTCCTGTACAAGACCAGAAGGGATGGCATTGCACCTAGGGAGCTTGTTGGGTGACAAAGCAGCCTGGTGCAGCAGGGATATGAGCTCAGGTTCAGCCCCAGAGACAGCTGTGTTACAGGTTTCTGGCCTAAAGCATCAGAGAGCAGATTTAGGATTGCTCAAACCTGACAGGGCCCAAGTGTAAGAAGACAGGTGGATGGAAGACAACCAAGAGAAGACCAGGAACCTATGAGACAATTCTGGTCACCTTGTTAAACTGTTATCTCAGCACACAGACTGCCTAAATATTTTCAGATTTAATTATTTGTGCTTCGAGTACAGGTTTTATGTAGATTAAGCCCAATTGCTAAATAGCAATAGCAAACTACAAAATCACAGGCTTTTTCCTAATGGTTTTCCTACAAAAAGTTTTGGCAATGTTTATTTCTCTTGCACATAATGTGCTTGGATTTACTGACTAGTAAATAAGAAAAAAAAAAAGCAAGTTCTTACAATATAAAAGAAGAAAATGTGCTATTTCACTGATTCATAGTTTGGTTGTTTTCGTTTTTCCTTTAGCAGACCATAATAGAAATGTAACATGAAAGAAGGCACAAGAATAAGCATTACTGAAGAGTAGATGGAAACTTAGAGATGAGTCTTACAGCCCGTATATCTTCGCTATCAGCAGCAATGCACAAACAACAGCTTGGAGCCTGTAGGGGTAGAAATATTCTTACTGTTTAGGGAAACAATTTTTAAAATACTTGTTGGCAGTTCTCTTGCTTGGCTAAGATTAGTTGCTCATGTACTTAGTTTAACAGCAACCTTCACATTAACAAAAACTTCTGCAATGCTAAGTGCAGAGCTCTGAAAGCCATAGATATGCAGTGCAGAATTCTGCAGAAATATATAACAGATTGAAATGTAATACAGCTGTGCATGGTATGATATCTCATTAAAGAGATGATATTTATTTAACAACCCTCCAAGCAAACTAATAGGTTAATTTTTTTTTTTCTGTACGCATACTACTTCTTTTGCCATTGGAATCGTGCATGAATATAAAGCCTGAAGCTATCTTTTCAATCAATGGAAATTTCTTTGCTGACTTAAGAGAGCACGAAACTATATAGATACACTGCGGTTCCTAAGCAGTATAGCAGAATAGCCTTGCAGTTTTATCTGGGCTAGCTACTTGCAGCCAATTTTACTGTCAGTTCTGCTACATCTATTTCTGAAAAATCTGAATTTGTATTTGCTGAAGTTTTCTGTAGTTCTCAGTTCATGACTTAAAAATTGCAGCACTTTTGTTAGCCTCTTGAGGCACAGGAAGTGCTGGATTCTTTAACTATGCTTGTTTGTTTTATCAGACACTTTAATTGTCTGTTATCTGTTGATATACTAACTGAGCTGCTGAACTGTTCACCAATTGAAGTGAATACTGTGTATCTCTCTAATTTCTATGCCTCTGATAACAGAAGAGAAACAGCAACTAGAGAGGCAAAGTGGTGATGCCTTGCCGGGCTGCCTAGAAACAGAGACTAGACAGGAGTAAGGGAATAAAGGTGGATATTTATTTGAAAGGCCTTCAAAGGTACACCCTGGGGAGCCAAAGGCTACATCAAAGACGGACCCCAAGCTGAACCCCAAGCTGGACGACAAGTCACCAGTTCTTCACACTTTTATAGGTTTGGTCCATTTGCATATCAGCATAAATTCACCAATTAAAACTTTAGATAATGATGTAACCTCTTTGATTTCTCCACCTTTCTAGAGGCTCTAGTTTACACCTTTTGGGCCTAGGACAGCCTGAGTGTCCTTGAATAACAAGCTGGGAGAGGCTTTGTTATGTCTACCTGGCATGAGAGAACAGTAGTTAACAGGCTACAAGAAACTTCAGAGTTACACACTAAGCAGTACAGGATTTAAATATATAAAAGCTAGAACCTAAAGCATCAGTGGGACAGAATTTTATGCAGTATAATTTAATAGGTTATAAATCTATGTCCTAGTTATCTCATTCCAGTGCCTAAACCACTGAGGAGACAAGCTGCCTTTGTTAGAAGCTTGCCTCTGCACTGTTAGCTGATTAGTACACTGCTGTCAGACCTTGCTCCAAAAGGGGTTAGGCTGTTTTTCGTTCTCAAAATGTGTAGTTCAGCTGAGTCTGAATAAAGCTGATTTCCAGACACAATGCCAGGGAACAATGCTGATTCCCAGACATATGATAGTCTGGTAATTTTAAAGTTAAAAATATGTTTGTTTGGGGATTTTTTTTTTCTAAAACTAAGTTTCTCAAACTTATTTGGCAAAACCAGTGCAAAGCAGGGCACAGTTCTTCCCTTCATAGGTCACCTTAGAGCACAGATTACTCACAATTCCAATCTTAAAAATGAAGATTAAATACAATTTCTGGAAAAATGAAGGGTGGAACATCTCATAAATGTTTTAATAATAATCCTTTTTCCAAAGTGCAAGAACATTTCAGCATGGAGCAGATACACGACAACACTATAAATCCCCCAGATTAGCATAAAGTATTAATGTTAGAACACTAACTTACATTCTAGGAAGTCCGAGAATCCAAAACATGCCTAAAAAGCTATTTATAGTTCCTTGTTCTCCACTGTAAAGAGCTTCAGGGGTGGCAACACACATTTGGACATATTTCTTTTGACAGTCCAAAGTTATCTTGAAAGCAGTTGCTTGTTCTTCCTTTCAATCTAAAAATAAAGTTGCTGAGTCATCAGTAATTACAGATACAATGTGAGAAAAAAGTGGAAAAAAGATCAAACACAGAAAAAATATGTGATTAAGAAAGACTGAGAAGCTTAGTGAATGGTATCTGAACTGGATTAAAGAAAATATTCAAAATTGGCAATTGTTTGGCACTGAGAAGATCTTAGGCTTATTGGGGGCTAAGAAATATGTGTGAGAGTTCAATTAATGATTAAATTTGTTTTCACTGGCATTTCATTAAAGACACCAGATGGCACTGAATTCTAGTCAGAGAACTGTAGTTTTCAAACCAGTTTTGAGTCTGTTTGGTTGCTTCCATTATGCTGCTGAAGAAGGTTTGATATGCTTCTGTTTCATTAAAAACAAGGCCTTTTTCTGTGAGCCCTCCTTTCTTCCAAGTCCCTTTAAAAATGAATTGGTTCAAATAGTTTTTCTGAGACCTGAAGACGCATGACGCTCGTGTTTCTGGGCACTTCATATTCACTTTGAAAGATAAGCATTACATTTGTCTTCTTTCTGTCTTCTATTCTGACCTTCCAAGACCATAGAGATAACTCTTATTACCTCTGAGCTCAAATTTCCAAGCTGCCTCCCTCTAAAGCAAGTGATTAAAACATCTGAATCATGAATGCAGCTACAAAGGTAATGAATATTTGGGTTTACTCATATCAGAGAAAAAGAGGTCTTAAAAGTAGAGCAAAGTGTACTTACTAGATGTGTATGAAAACACTTGAACTAACTGAAAATTCTATGGAAATACCTCGCTGAAAACATTCTAAAACTTAAACTAAAAATGTTTTTCTTACTGCAAATATTAATTCCAAATTAATACTTCCACATGAATATATAGATTCAAACATATGTTTCCATTTTCTATCACCTTCCAAAATACCCCCTAAAATGACAAGCAAAAGTAACACCGGAATGAAAAAATGTTTTGTATTAAATTGTCCTAAGATGGGCATTACAAAATGCTTTAGTCAAACATTGTTGATTATTTTATCATCTAATCATAGAATGGGCTGAATTGGAAGAAGGGACCTTAAAGACGATTTAGTTTCAATGCCCCTGCTGTGAACAGGGATACCTTCCACACTAGACTTGGTGAGCTTTTTATTTGTTTGTGTGGTTTGTTTTGTTTTTTTTTCTTTTTTGCAAAAAAAGCTAGTGGGATTTATTTCAAAGTATAGACCTGGATAATCTAACTGCAAATGCCTACTGGTGATAACAATTTGTCAGTGTTTTGATTAACATCTGGTGTTAATATAAAAGCCTATCTGGGTGGCCTATAAAAACCAGGTGCCCCAAAATATAAACCAAACATGGTATGCAAAGTGGATATAATAAGATTTGCTGATGAAAAAGAAGAAGTTGACAGCAAAGAGTTGGGAAGGAATTTCACAGTGCTAGATAAGCACGTGGTCAAGTGACACAACTGACACTAGAAAGTCACTGTGTGGAGTCACAAGGTGAAGTAAATGAGAGACAAACAACTGTCATTTCACAGGCACAGTGATGAACTCTGAAGGATCCATCAGCACTTCGAAAGAGAACTTGGAGGAAAGAAAAAGGAAATGTATTGACTTTAGTGGCCAAATCTGTATTCTAAACTGCAAATCTCATGTGTAGTAGAAGTTAATCTAATAACAGAAGCAGAACCAGAAAAGGTCCTTGAGGAGGCAAGAAAGCTGATTAATGGTATGAAATTGCTTTCAAATTAGAACAAGACTGACTAGAGCTGCCCCAGCTTGGGCTGATGGTGACAGAACAGGTAGAGCAGCATTGATAAATTAGCTAGGAGGATTCATGATCCTTTCTGCTTGTAAAAGACTTACAAGTTATTGAAAATATAGATCAGGTCTCAGTTTTAGAGCAGACATAAGATGGTAACCTCTCAACATAGTGCATAGGTCAGCTAGGGGGTGGCTTTCTGCTTTCTGCACTAAAAAGTAGATGTTAGAAGTTTTCAGATCTCTAAAAAGCAAATAAATTAATGAGAAATGTCAGTTCAGGAATATTATTTTATACAAAGAATCATTTCTGGCTTAGGAAATCCTTGATCTATAGGTCATTGTGAACCTGCAAAAAGTACATTGGAATCACATATTGTCTATTTACAGAATTTCTATACCCTCTCCTAGGTAGGGTTGTTGACTTGTGAAAGATAGTGGGGGTCGGGCATGGTTACATGAAGATTTTCTGTGGATGATGTTTGTTAGTGTTGAGCTATTGCACTTTTCAAGGCCAGAGCTAAAAAATATTAATTTTGAAACATAAACATAAGCCATGGTCTAAAACTGATCTCGCACTGCTGGTGTTTTACTCTTTGATGGTAGACAAGCACTTTGGTTTTAGTAGTGGAAAAATTGTATCTTTTGTTTGATCTGGGCTGAGATACATAATTGCCTTCTGTGATGATTTCAGATGGACTGTGCAAAGATGAAATATGCAAAAAACCAATTGTTGAACTCAGCCTAGCCGTTCTAGTGGTCATTATTAGAGAGTTCCTCTAAGAAACGCTTTGCAATTCCTAAAGCTGTCTCAGAAAACAAAACCACAGCCAGTGTCTCTTTCTCTTTGCTATGACACAATGCTGGGACTGTTTTTTTATTCTCAGTTCTGTTCCTATATATAAGGTAACCAATAATGCACCCTGAGTAATTCCATAATCATTTCTGCCTATGTCTACAATAATGATTTTTTTCAGTGCTCTTTCTTCATTTTGATCTCTACTTCAATATTTAGAAACTAACAAGCTGTTTGGCCTTACAAATGATATTTTTAAATGATTGCCATCTTAAGCAGTGACTGTCTGTAAAGAGGTGTGAATGCCTCTTAAAAGACAGTACAGTGGTATAGGAATACCACATACCCCAGTCTCCAACACAGTACTTAGCCTGTAATTAGAAAACGTCTTTCTAGCAAATTAATTAGTGCTAAATTTCAATAAAAATATGATAAGGGAGGTGAGTCTAGGGAGGGCTAACAATATTCATGTCCATTTAACATATTTCTCTCTTTCCCTCCTTCCCTGTCATCAATTAAATACATAAGAAAGTAAGTCTTCTGCAGGTCTCTATTAATTCAGTTTCGGAGCAACCTCTAGTGGGGAGAAACCCTCTCTTAATATTAATCCTCTGTACAGGATGCACACTGCTGAAAAAATACAACCCCTGCATCTTAGTTGGTGTATTTTATACTACTTACTCTCAGTTAAAAATCCAGAATGGATCAGTGATTCTTTCAGTGCAGTGTGTTTTTCAATATTATGGTGATTATTTCTTCATCTGATAAGACAAGCCCACTAGTAACGTTTATCATGCATTCCACCTAATCCACTCTTTACCTGGGAGCAGCAAATCGGGCCAAGAAAAACTCAAGAGTACAAAGCTCAGACGTTTGGTATGTTTGTCATTTGATACTGTTACTGCACAATGCCAGTATCAAATCTAAATTTTGCACTTACTGAACTTCTTGGAAGTCACCAAGCTGTCTTAAGTTACCAGCTTTTATAGTTTCCTTGGGCTACAGAGTGGAATCTAACCCAGACGGAATTAATAATTTAATTCTGAATGTTCCATGGTTTGTTGAATGCAATTGAATGTCTGTGACCTTAAATGTAATTTTTCAAATTACTTACAAACAGGGAATTGAATGCAATCACTTCTCGTGTGTTTATTCACAGGAACACCTGAAGAATCTCCATGTCTTTCAATTAATCAGTAAAAATGTTAGAAAATGGGCTTTAGATCCACGCACTTGCTAAGAAAGTGATAGTGGAATGAAGTGTAACAGGAAAAGTCTTTTTTCTAAATGGTTATTGTTGGAGTAGATTACCAAAAAAACCACAAGGATGGAACTTCACAGTCTTAGACTTCCAAATTAAGTGTCTCAGTGGGGCTTGAGATGAAAAAGTTCTCAAAGAGATCAGTTTCCAGTTTTGTAAAAACAGGAAGTTTTGGAGCTACTTTGTGTTTAGTAGCTATATTAAAGTTAATATGATCTGTGTTCAGTTCTTGAAAATGACCCAAAGTAACAGTAGAGCATCATTTTGAATTTTTATATTCAACTCAAAGAGATGTCTGTCTAAGGAGTTATTTTGCTAACCATTCTTGCATTTCTAGAGATATTAAACTGATTTAGCTACTAGAATGGGAAGGAATGAAATCCTAAATTCTTTTAAATTTACGCAAATCTAGTTTTGGTATTATTTGCTTGAGCAATAAGAAAACATCTACTTCTACAACAAATGTTAATCCTACCATGTAATTTCTAGTTAAAGTCATGCAGGCTGAGAATGAAAAGCTCCCAAATGCTTTTTACAAGTGTGCTGGTCCAGACACTCACCAAATCATACTCTCTGGGTAGGATCAATATGAAGTAAAAATTCTTGATAAGAATTAGACTCTAAGATAGATCTCCTGCCTTAGTAAGCATCTTAAGTGCCTTTCCCCTAGGGAAAAAGTACCACTTATCTCTCACAAAAAGTCTCGAAGGGTGTTTGGATTTGCTTTGGTGTTCAGTGATGAAAAACTTCAAAACTTTAATGGTCTGGGAAAGTGTTTTCTAGAGAGTCTGCCAGTAACTACATGCACAACTAGATGTGACAAGCACAAACACAAAGACAGATCACTCTTTAAGTTGATAAAGTCTTACATTGAATCAGTTACAACATATGTATGTTGTAACTTGTGAAAAGAATAGATGATATTAGGAAGAGGACTATCCATGAAGAAAAAAGAGTATGTGGTTATCCTTAGGATTCACATTTTGGCACCATTGTTTTGCAATAGAAACTGAGTTAGAATAACAGTAAAAACTGCAAATCATCAAAATTCAATGAGCCAAGAAGATTGCGAAAAATTCTGATCCTCTTTAGTTGAATGTGATTAGGGTAAAGAACTGCTATGAGTTGAAAATCCACAGGCAGACACTTCTGTAAGTAGCTCAAAAGTCAAGAAAAATAAATCCAACAACAGCGCAGTATTTGTTGTCTAGTAAACTGATCAAAAACTTAAAAAGAAACATACAGATTTATTTTAGACATCTTGACTATTCAATTAAGAAAATAAAGTCTTTATGACATCTTGGAGCTGTTAGAAGGTTTTTCTGTTGTGGAGAACTAATTCATTGATTAAGGATAATGTGGGAATTACAGACTTTAAGAAATGCCAGCAATTTCTATTTTATGAAATATAAACGTATATTCAAAATACGATCAGTTCAATATTGTCTTTTCAGAAAATACCTATACAGTTTTTACGGAAAAAAAATAGTACTGGGATTATTCTCTGTTCACTTCCTGTAATTGTCGTGATTTTTCACAAAAAATAAACAGTCAATTTGCAATCACATCATATTAGTGCTGTTGAGTGTGTCTCATACGACACTTCAGTTTTGAACTCATCCTGCTTATATAAGTATTCTGTCACCTGTTGCTCTCTCAGTGCTGGCTGTCTCTGTCCTGAAACCATGCTGGTACATGCAGAGACTGGAAAGCACTGAGTACTTTGGTCTTTCCTGCCCATCTGCCATTAGGTTGTCTCTCCAGTTCACAATTTCCCTGTAGGGAGTAGTCAGGGGGGTTGAGGTACCAAACCTCTGTGGCTGGAAAATAGGTGCATGTTCTCCACAAATACTGCAGTTAACAACCACTGACTGTGGATGTCCCCTTCGTAGTGCTGGTCCCCTTCTGAAGAGCATGGCCACGCTGCCTGATGTCTCCCCTCTTTTCCCCCTCTTTTAGCAGAGCCCTGATTCTCTCCTCTAGGTGATGGCTGTAGGTAAAATGGGACTGACAAATTTTCAACCTGCTGGGAGTTCGTGCAGCTTTTGGCTGCACCATCATCCTTGCTGTTGCCTTGCCAACACGTACATTTTTTAATACAATTGCTCAAGATTTTTTTACTTCATGCCCAGCATGCAGCTTTCTCATGTAAGGTCAAAAGGAATAGCAGAAAAGGCCTGATTTAAAAGGGATGGAAGGGAAAGGAGGTATGGTATACTCCAGTGAGGTCCCTGTACCACGATGCAGTTCCAGAACACTCCAGGGCCTGGAACTGCTGTGTAGCGGATACCTCTGCAACCTAAAATATACACACATGTTACAGTAATTCCTAACCCTGCCGTGACCAGGCAACTTTGTGCCTTCTCTCCTACATATATTCCACTCCAAACTTCATTAGATTCCAAGTTCCTGACCTCCTTAAAATGATTCTGAGAACTGATCTTCCTGAACCTCAAGACATTGCTGGGTTTTGATGTCTTCTCAGAAGCATGTCTGAATGTTCTTCACAAGGACAATGAAGAGGACAGATGTGTCAGCTCAGTAAAGAGAATATAGGTTAAAATGTAGACGAGTGTTTATATTTAACATGTATGCCACCTGACCTAACTTTTTTTCAAAATTAGTATGTGTTTCTGGTATCTTGTGAATATTTGGGTGCATCCAAGGAGGAAAAAAGCCTTGAGAACTCATGTACTAAAAATTACAAAGCATAGTGAAGAGAAATTCTTATAATGATTTTTCGATCATTTTCCCAGTTTATGCAACTGGACAGTAGCTTGGAATATTTAAATTAAAAAAAAAAATTACATGCTTATCACTAACAAGGACCGTATAAACCATTGAAGGTATTTTTCACATGGTTTCATGTTATGCAGAAAATGTCTCATTGGTTGAGAATTTTGCAGGATCTGTATGAAGATCTGTTTTAAATGAAGACAAAATAGTGGAAGATTAGTCTTTAGCTCAGGCATTCCATCATTTTCTGAAGGTATGCACTGAGAAATCATTTAATGTGTGCAGAAATACTTTAGTCGGAATATGCTACTACTATATAATTTGTCAAACCCTAAATCTTGTGCAGACTGAGAAGCTGCTGTAAATACTATTTCAAATTGTTTTCAAATGAGAATGTTATCTGAGAAAATTCACATGGTAAGATGCAAGAGAAGCTTTGTTGTTTGCTTGTCTTTCACAGTTGGTGTGGGATAAGATATATTGATTGCTGGGTTGTTTTTTTTTACTGGTAACCTGAGAATTTTGATATCAACCTTCAGTATTTGTAGGTTTTTTCTTCAGTCAGGGATAACATTTTTAGGTCTGTTTTCTGGCATATTTTTAAAAAGGTTGTACAAATACAACCTGGAGAGCTGAACAGATTTTCATGCCCATTCAGGGTCCAGTTTTCCTGATATGCATAATCTTTCTTTTCCTTTCCTATTCAGGTTTTATTTCCTTTATTTTTGCCAGGGACTGAAATTCATCTTCCCGTTCCTTTTGACAGTCTAAGAGGACCTCGGGTTAGCCTTAGCCGTAAAACAGAACAATCTATTGGCTCTGTGCTATAACCAAGTTGCATCAAAAACTGAGTAAGGAAAAGCTATTCACTCTGTCTCCATAATACAGTTGCCAAAGAGGCAGCAAATGAACTTAGCAAGCAGCTGTGTAATAACAAAAGGAAGGGCTTTTTCAAAGAACTGTTTCCTTAATCCCTTTTTGATAGATGTGGATGAAGAAAATTCAGGCAGGTTAAGAGGCAGAGACCAACAGACACAAGACATAATTTTCCAGCTGCTATCAAACACAAAGAGATACCTGTTGTGATTCCCTCAGTAACAGAGCATGAAAGTTGTGGGGACACCTCAGTGGTGTCATTACATGTCTCATATTTTTGACCTCTGATACTGGACCTTATGGGAGATAGGATACTGAAACAAGTATTCCCAGACTCTCGTGCCACAGAACAGTCTTGTTCTTACAGGAAGGGCCATTGCTGCCGTCTCCAGATGAAAAAGAAAAAACAAGACTTGGATAGGTTTAGGAGTTGATGCAATATTAAGTATTCCAAGTATTTTGGCATTTGATATTTTTTTCTTTCTTATTACAAAAGACAGGAAGAAATGAGACAGTACTTAGTCTTGCTTACTTCTTCAGATATCCATTGCCCTGAAACTGTACCAGAATCAGAGAATTATGTTAATAGCAATTACAGAATTTGCTCTTTTCAAGACTGGCATGTAGACCTCTGGTATGAGATGAGAAAAAACCCAAAACACCCCACCATACTACCCATGAATTGATATTAACCTGGAAAAAAGTCAATGTTGTCATGACCATTCCTAATAGCATAATTTCTCCTACCTTTGCAAATGGAGTTTAGCGAGGACTGTTTTGTCCAGCTGCTCTGCATTTAGTGTTCCAGAATTTACTCCCATGACAGAAGTTTATGCCCCCAAAATTTACTAATGTCGTTCATTTATGACAACTGGCCTGGATGTGTGCCTGACCATGTGAAGGTCTGAGTAATTTCATTACAATGAAATATATAACTGGTAGAAATGGCAACAAAATTTAAAAAAAAAATCACTTTAAATACTTGGCAACACTTTTAGGTTTCTGACTAAGGTTTCTATGTTTAGATCCTTTTGGCATTTCAGCAAGAGAATCGTAGCGCAGATAAGAAGTAATTCAGTTTCTACTACACTGTTTGCAGTTACAGCTGGTCCTGGGGCTTATCACAGTTCTGTGAAACTATGAAGAGAATAATTCAACATAATATTATGTAGGAACTTGTGATATAGGTGGCTTTGATTTGTTATAAACCATTAGGATTTTAACTGACTAGCATTGCTTTGGCTATTTGAGAAACAGTTAAATGATTAACTTGGCAGGTAAAAGCAAGGTCTTTGCGCAACCACAACCAAAAATCACAACAACATTTCTAGCTAAGGAGATTGTAGAAGTGAGAGGGAACAAGAAGGTTACGTAGATGGTGTCTTTAGCCCAGGGTATTCTCCCAGAGCAGGAAAGGAACCACCATTACTGATATGTGTGATTCCAAGTGCCAAAAAAGTGTATTTTAAAAAGTTTAAAACTCGAAAATACAGAGTTCAGAAACTATTAAAATTATCAGAGCAAGACAACCAATCCCAAATGAAGCATAATTCATTTAATATAAAGGTATAAATAATTCTCTAGGGCAGATAATATCTGTTTATTATTATGCTGTGATAGTAGCATCAAAGTTCACTCCGATTTTCTGTGTTTGTGACAAGCACATTGTATTTTCCTTCTCATTTTTGGTCGGTAATGTAGCCAATGGCTGTTTCATTCCAGATGCATGACATTCACAGTTGTTCTTATTTATCCATGTGTGAAAGAAATGGTCTATGGATGTTTTCTCCCCAAATGGTTACTCACAATATTCTTACTTTAGAGATCAAACATTGTCCTATTTTTGTGTTCTTGCAACTTCTGCTTCCTACAATAACTCAGTTTTGATGGTGATGGGATGGAGCTTAATTAAGAGCTTCTAATATTCATTGTGAATATATGGGCTGAACAGGCAGTCTTCCACAACTTTTAATTTTTTATGTGTGAAACTCCTATTAAAAATGAAGCATCTGTTCTCTTAAAGGGAACCATTTTTCACACACGTTGGCATTGGGAGCTGTTGTAGTGAGGGTTGAAGGACCAGAGAGCTCTGGTGAGACTGCTCACTGGTGGGTTAGCGAAATAGAAATAACTCGCCCGACTCAGGGTACAAGGAAAACTACCTCACCCATCTGCCAGGCTGCTGTATGCTGATTTGGTCTGTCTGGTTGGCCTGGTCCTCCTCTCCGCCCCTTTGCCCGCAGATCATTGGCCTTATAACCCTACATAAGCCTGCACCCAAGGCACATTGGGCTTTTTTTGTCTCTGGACAGTTGCGAAGGTGGAATAAAAGTCCTTTGGAATTGCACACAAGGAGCCCTCCTGATTATTTCTCTGGTAAAACATGGGCTATCCCAGCTAGGGTGGGAGCGTGTGCTCAATGCCTGCCATCGGCTCGGGTGCAGAAAGCTGACTTGCTAGTGCCAGGCTGCACAAGCCAAAGCGATATCCTGCCAGAGGTGCTTTCGGTTATATCACAGTGACTCCATTCCACCCCATGACCCCCTTGGAGCCCTGCGTTAGGGAGCTCTTGTGATCAATTTATAGTGCAGGTGTAAATGTTCTGCTTGGTTCAGGAGCCTTAATGGCACTTTGCAAACCTGCTGTTTTTCTTCCTGTAAATTATTTTATCTACACAAATATGTTGGTTTAGATGTGAAACAATCAGTGTCTCTAAACCAAAGCAAACCCCTTCTTTTGGCACAAACTGCTAGTCATATATTCCACTTATTCCTTGCTACAGTTATAAATGGTAAACGGCAGCCTTTTAAGAAATTCTCCTGTGGTGCAGCTAGCAGGAGATTGCTCAATTGTATAATAATCAAATCTGACCAGATGGTGATGAGGCTGGGTACTAAATGTTTTTTAAACTCTCCTGCTAAGTTTTCTCATTTAAAAGTGGAGAAATCCCACTTTAAGGTGTACATGATTTGAAAGACACCTTTCTATGAGGCAGACAGCATTGCCTATTCTGCCACATAGTGCAGCACTTCACATTTTCAGGCAGTGTAGAGAACAGTCATGACTTATTTAGGAAGTCAGTGTGTTGCTCAAGGAGAGTACCAGCCTGATGGCTCTGGAGAAGAAAAGTTAGGGAACACACAAAGATTACATATGGGAAGCAGATAGTAAGTACCCTATTTATGAAAGCTTCGTCTTCGTCCAGCTGCAGAATGTCACAGCTTGAGAGCAAAATACCACGGTTGGAGGAGGGAGACTGGAGGTGGGATTCAGCTTACAAATGGAAGGTGTACACTGAGGTGTTCTGTGGAGGTATCTGCAGGTGAGCCAGGGGTCTCTTGCTCCAAGTGCAGTCACTGGAGGTGAAGTCAGTACAGTTAGTGAAGATGAGATAGAGCTCTTAACTTCATGAGCTGTGTGGGCAGGGACCTCCAGTGACTGCATTGCCTAGAGCACAATCAGCAGAACATGGGAGATTAAGTACCTATTGCACATTGCAAACAGCTCCTGCCATTAAATGGGGGTTGTTAATCACTCAACTGCCTCTTATCCCTCTTTCCTAATTAGTCTGTACAGGGGAAATTCTGATAATTTTGGGAACTGTGCAGTTCTCATACAAAAACTTCTTGCAAGCCAGGCCTGTCTCTGAACTGGGAGTCAAAAATTTGACACTTCGGATCCTTGAGATGTCAGGTCTTGCCTACCATACTTCTATTTCTTTGGATCAGGCTCCGTGGGATTTTTTTTTTTTCAGTATCAGAAATTAATCAGCTGGTTGGAATGCTACTGTTTATAGCAAGCTTCAGTAAATTTCCTTCTACTGAGTACGAGATACATTCAATAATGAATTAAACCCCTATGAACTTCTTTCAATCTACCTATAGAATTGAAGGCTTTTAAAATAAATAAAAATCTACTTGCCTTAAGTTTTCAAAGTTTAAGTTTTGCCTTAAGCACTTTCCAAGAACACAAATGTTATCTCTGAAGCATTTTTAAATTGTTTGGTTACTTTAGGTATTTTCATTGAGGCAATCCAAATTGTAACAAGGAAACAAACTTAACAAAGAACAAGTGATTATTTTGTGCGAAAATCTATTGTATTTTGGCAGGGAGCTGGATAAAATGGGATTCCTCATGATAAAATAATTAGCAAATCTGTATGTTGGACACTTATTTCAATCTATGAATAAGAATAAGAGAAAGTGTGAGTTTTGGATGGTATTGTAGTTCATGCATCTTACATGTAATGAAGGATTTCACTCTCCATTACAAGGATTTCATAGCAGAGATTGTTCTCTTTTTCTGGTTTGTTTGTTCTCTTCAGTGTCTAATACTTATGGTTCGAGTTATTGAGAACTCGAGTGTGAGGTCTGGCACTGGTGGCATAAATGAGGGTTGAGTCTTCTTTAAGTTGATGGACGTAGGAGTACTCACATCTCTGAAAAACAAGCCTTTCCAGAAAGATAAAGAACTGTGGTCACCTGAAACAAAAACATTTTGCCCAGAGTCTTTATACTGTTAATACATCACCCTGTTAATTTTCATTCAATAACTATGGCACTTCCGCATCTGGCCTGCCATTTTGGATTATTTTGTAACCTTACAGTAGGTAAGATGCCATCTTATAAGTTCCTATTTTATATGGGCAGCAACTAATATTCCAAAGGAGATTTTGCTGCTTCATGTGGCAACTCAGTTTTGACACTAGATTTTTCATCTTTTTTTAAAAAAAGCCCATGCCCTGTGCTTGCAAGGAATACTACTCTTACTACTGAAATATATTTAGTGCAAAAGGTCTTCATCTGTCTACTGATGACAGGCTGAAGCCTGATGTCCCATGAACCTACTTTGTCCTAGTTCTGTGTGTCCTCGTGGTACTGTGGCTGTGGTGTGGTGTCTCCGGGCACCCTGTCTTCTGTCATTCCACCTCTTCCATGGGATGTCCCTTCTTTCCTTTCTTAGATTTTATTCTATATTATTGATTTATCCACATATCACATATTTTGCTGCCTCCATGCATTCCTTAAATGTGTTTGAGCTAAACACTTTATCTTAAGTCAGGGAAAAAATCCCCTCTAATTCTCTGAGCTCCTTTTAAAAAATATTCTTTTTTCCCCAGATCCAACTGGAGGTTAATGACAAATAGAGGAATAACCTGATTTTGAACATTCTTGTTACTTAATTTGCTTTCATGTGAAATCTGTGGTACTTGTTGCTCAAGGTCTTTTCAGCATAATATCTAGTAAGAGATGCTGCTAGCAGAAGCTAGGTATTGATTCAACATTAGCTTTTGAAAAAGAAAAGTGAATTGCTTTCTGCAGTAGTGAGATCTGAGGAAACAACAAAGCAAATGTTCAAAAAAAAGTGAAAGCACCTTGAAAGTGCAAAGCTTCACCTAAGATTATGTATACTCCTGTACAGTAACTCTGTTCTTCCTACAGTAACCCCTAACTCATCACCTTAACTTAGAAATGCATTACCTGCAAAATGGCCTGGCTGGCAGCATGTGCTGCCAAAGCTCCTGGCAACCCTCTGGAGCTGAGTTGTCCATGGGTGCATGAGCCTGGAGCTGTGCCTTGATCTGCCTGTGGATGTGCCTCCTTCTGCTGGCAGGACAGTCAGCTGAACATGCAGCCAGCACCCGGGACAAGGATGCTGAAGGATGCTGCAGCCTCACCAGCTGCCTGGGGCAGTCTGCAGTGCAGTGTGCTGTGAGCAGGTCAGAGGGCTGGGCAGGGCTTAGGTGCAGCTTTGTCTGTACTATTTGCCTCAGGTATTGCCATCTGAAACCAGGACAGCTATTTTTTTTCTCTTTTTTTTCCATCCAGAGAATTAATGGACTGCTACAAGTGGAAGGGAAGGAAAGCAGTGCTGTGCTTGTGCCCTTCTTCCAGGGGTATGTGCAGATCTTACCCCTACGGTCTGTGGGGTCCTAACCCCATGCAGTGAAGCTTATGCAGTGCTCCTCTACACACAACCTCTATTTCCCTGTCTCCCTGTCTTGTTGTGGAAGTTCTGATGTAAATTTTGTGAAATCAGAGATTTTTTTCTTGTGGCATGAATTTAGTTTATTATTTCCTGTATGTGTAGCAGTCAGGCTCTGGCCTTTGTTAGGAACAAAACCTTCAGTAGCTCAATAGTTTATTCATCACAGATGTTACACTTAAAAATAATTCCTTCTTCTTCAGAGTTGTCGTTCCTGTATTTTGCTTGCATTCAGAGCTGATCCTACCGCAAACACAACTCCATAGTGTCAAAACTCTACTCTGGCAGTAATGTTTTTATCCTTTTTTTAAGTGCTGAGTACTGGAAGAAAGGCCTATGTTCCTTCGGTTTCTTTTACTGTGTGGTTTTTCTTTTGGGTTTTTTTTTTTCATCATTTAATATTTACTCTCTTTTTCTTTGCCCTAATCTCATTTATTCATTTTTGTATTTCATGTGTTGTGAAAATTGCACCAGCTGGTACATCTTCTGAAATGACATGTACTGATTAAAGGACTTGCTGACCTACCAGCCACTGAATAATTATACCCTCCGGTGGGGAAATTGCACCAGACTAAAATGCTCTTCAAAGTGATATTCAGACAACTTGCTGAATACTTTTATGTCCGTTTGTACATGTATTTGATGTGAAAGATTGTTAACTAAGGCTTTAAGTTAAAGCAAAACCAGCTCTTCTGTAGTCCGGGGAAGAATGGAGTTACCAAGTAAGAAATGCCTTTTCTGCCAGGGAGAAGTGACAAATAAAATGAAGCTGGGCACAGTCCTGATGGAAAGAAGTGGTTGTCCTAACCTGTACATCATCCATCTCTGCAATACAGAAAGAGCAGTTTGAAAAATGAAGAACTGTTTGGATGGTTTGCATAAGTCTGTTTAATTAAACTGTTTGAAGCAAGAAAAGCTACTTAAGGGCTTATTGTCAGCCAAGAAACAGAAAGACATGCTAATGGCCTGCAGGTTAAGTGAGGGTACTGTGGTAGTCATCAATGTTTCATGTACTTTTGCTGAAAACTAAAATGAGCAAAGCTGAAAAGATAACCAGAGCATTCAGTGGGAAGTGATGCCTAATAGGAGTTACTAGCTCAGCTGAGAGAAGCACAGTGAACCAGGCAGGGCAGGACACCTTAGGTTTGCCACTCAAGAGTGCAGGAGCCATTTTTCCTTGAAAGGAAAGCAGTGAGCTGGCCTTAGCAATTGCATCCCCAAGACAGGACTGTAAAATTGTTATAATTTTGGTATGACATAATGTGTTTTTCTATGCACAGTGGATGAATTCTCTAGTTACCTAACATTTTGGTGTTTTTCTTTTCTCTTTTTAAAGTAATGTGGTTTGTTCAGCCAGATGATTCATGTTAGATTAGCTTCTTGAGCATCAGGATGTTTTGTTGAGTTTTTACAGCATTATGGATGAGCTTTTTAATCAATGTCTCATTAGCAACTCTCAAATTTGAACCCATTCCTTCCATTATTTCCTGGCAGAAACATTGCAGTTATATTAATCCAGTTTTTATACTTCAAATTTTGGGATGAAACCAGATCTAGGTACATAAATTATTATTTTGCATAATTTTATTTGCCAAGGACTTTTTTGCAGAGCCACAAGAACTCAACTTCTAAACCAGTGAAAAGAAACAAAATCCTGTTCAACTATCCTCAGACAATTGTCAGGACTCTGTCAAAATAGGTCAGGACTCTGTCAAAATAGTTCAGAACCCCGTGCAATGCTACAGGCTCGGGGATGAGGATCTGGGTGCTGGGGTGGTTTAGCCTGGAGAAAAGGAGGCTCAGGGGGACTTTATTGGTCTCTACAACTACTCGAGAGCTTGTTGTAGCCAGGTGGAGGTTGGTCTCTTCTCCCAGGTAACAAGTGATAGGATGAGAGGACATTGCCTCAAGTTGCACCAGGGGAGGTTTAGGTTGGATATAAGGACAGAAGTATTCACTGAAAGGGATGTCGAGCATTGGAATGGGCTGCTCAGAGGAGTGGTGAAATCATCATCGCTGGAGGCAGATGTGATTAAGATGCAGCCTGATAAATAGTTTATGGCAGTAATCTTATATATTCTTGTGGAAGTTTTACCAGACAGCACTCAAGCAATCTTATTTTAGCAAAGTTCATGAAAATAGTAAGAGATGATCAAACATTGAGCCATGTCAATTAACCAGCAATTGAGAAACCTTTCTGAGACTGGAGTATAGGCCCAGCTTCACTCTTATGAGATTCTTTGTGCAGGAAAAAATATTTAGTACAGTTTAGATAGCAGCCTGATTTAAATACTTTTTATTTATTTAACAGTAGAATTTGGAACCAGCTGGGACTCAGTATTTTTGAAGAAAACTTTATTTGAGCAAAAGTTTAGCTTTGATCAGTGAAAGCTCAGAGAGGAGGTAATTGTCGGTTGAGTCTGGTTTCATCCCTCTTTGGAAACTGGAAAAGACTTTTTTTGTCCTGTGTTAGTTGCATTGCTGCTGAGAGGTGTGGAGCTGGGGGAAAAAGGATTTTTTCTTTAGTTTTTCTTGAGAAGGAAAAAGCTGAGGAGTCAAGGGCTTGTAGGGAAAGGCAACTGAGCATAGATACACAAGTTTCAGGAGTTGTGTCTGCCATAGTGCGCACAAAAATACTTTAAAAAAGAAAACACAGAAGCTATTCTTAGGCAGAGGGTGCATTTTTGGTATCTAGGATAGAGGAAAAAGAGGTAAATATTGCTTATATTTAAAAATTTGAATTGGGATTACCTGAAAAAAAAAGGTGCTTGCTCCGGCAGACAGAGGAACACCTTATAACCTGTAAACCAGCAGCTGACAATGACCACTTGCAAAAGTTCTGGTGTATCTTTTGGAGACACATATAGATGTTTCAGAGAGAATATTTATTTCTTGTGACACTGATTTGGGGAAGGACCTTTAATGAGGTCAAAAGGACACTAGAATATCTATGCTTTTACACTGAGGTATTTATTATCATAATGTCCTGGTAGTATCTGAAAGCCTCAGTTTGTATGCCCTGGTCTATCTATACATCATTACTTGTCTGCAGTACCCTATAATAAGAACATACATTGTAATACAATTACATATTATTGGTGAAATAAAACCATAATGACCTGTACTTTAAATAAAGTTTTCCATGCCTGTGCCTAAAAATACGTGTAGGGATTTTATCACCCACTATGTCTTTTAGGAACATGCAAAGAGCCTTCTCTATTTGTTTAGGTCATCTTGGGTTCAGCAAGGAGCTGTTCTGAAGGGAAATTTTGACTCCTTTAATGTTGAAGATGTGGTTAAAATGATTTAGTAATCTTTGTGAAGCTACAATTCATGCATTTAAACAAAGTAATCGCTTTACAGCTATAAGAAAAAGCAATATGAATTTGAAAACACGTTAATCATTGCAGTTTGTAATGAATAATCCATTTGTTTCTGCATGTTATCTGATAATATATAGCAAAGCATGTTTACCTCTTTGATTTACACATTGCAGCTTTTTTGAAACGTATTATATGTGGAACTTAGTTGGAATTTTTTGTTTGCTTTGCTTTTTTTCTTTTAAGTGCACTTTTCATGTCTGGGAGTGTAACCAGCACCTTTCCTGTTCCTCCAGATTTCCCACCCTTTAAGAGCTCTCTTCAAATATTTCAGCCAAATTTTGTAAACAGGTAAAAGCCTGAAAGGTAATTAAACTCTTAAAGTTTTGTGAAAATGTGTAGCCAGTGGAGGAGGAAGTCTGTAGAAGTGGCTCAGTTGAGGGATCTGTTATATTATGAGTACTCAGGTCACAGGATTCCAGGAAATTCCGGGTGGAAAGATCTGATGAGGGGCATAGAGAAGGAATGCACACTGCTTTATGTACCAAGAGCAGCAAAGCATAACTGTATCTACAGTCCCTGTGGTACCCAAGCAATGCTATGAGCTCATGTCACATCCTATCATAAAACTAAGATGTGGTCAATGTATGCCCTAAAGGACCAAGTTTCCAGTGTAAAACTTAGAACTTACTTTTCTTCCAGCATAGATAACCTCTATAATAAAGAGATATAAAATTGTGCAACATCTAAATCCGTAGGAAACTGGGCTCCTTCAGTGTCAGTACCTGTGGAAATACAGGCTTTCCTTCTCTCTCCTTTTCTTATTTTAAAAGTTGCGTTTAAAAAAAGCCTAAAACATGATCTGGAATGGAAAACTCATCTTCTAGATGGACACAGCCACCTGCAGAGTTCTGCTGTGCCACTAATTGAAATTAATGTAAAATGTTCTTATGCTACATTTTTTTATATTTCACGAGTAGTCCTCCAGTAAATCAAAATATTCCTGGTAAAAAGAAAAAAAGTATCACATTTATGCTGCTCTTTTGCTGCTGTAATAAAATAGAGTTGGATCAAGAGGGTCTGAGGATAGAATGTGTTAGAGAAACATTCTGTCACACTCCCCAGGTTTCTTGCTAGTCCTCATCCTCAGCTGTGAGCCATTCTGGTGAGTAGCAGCTGAGGTGTGGGCTGTTCGTGCTGTCAGGTAGATCTCTGAGTAATTTCCATCAGGGGAGTTATTTATAAGATGGACTTGAAAAGTCCCAGCTCATGAAGGTGGACTTTTTGTAAAATACGTAATTAAAATACCAACAAAACCAGATCTGTCTTGTGCTTGCCAAATACTCTACTTTTGTTGTATGACAAGCATTTTTTGTGTTGACAGTATGCCTACAGGAGAAAGCAATAATTCCTATAACTTCAGGAAGAGATAAATTATAGTCTGCTCTTCGTCATGTTAAATAAAAACCGATAAACTAATGACCTAATGGGCTTTTCTATTAATACTTGCTTAAATAAAGCACTGGTAAAGAAATATTTGTCCTTTGAGTATAAAACCCAATCATAACATTCCAATAGACTAAATGATACAACTCTATAACAAATAAATCTTTCTCACAAATAAGTGTGTACTTTCCTCAAAAATACCCGTATTTAAGTATTCATTTATCTATAAGCATTCTGATTCCTCCTGCCTCCCCGCCACTGCATCAGGAGGAAAAAGAACTCTGCCAGACTTGGGGACTTTATTACATAGATAAATGTGTAGTATATTAAAGAAGACAAATAGTAGCTTATTTTAGTTTGACAACTGAAATATTTAGATTCAAGTAAACGTAAAAGAAATATGTTTGCTTTTTTTCCTCCTGACTGAAACAGAGGAGAAAAAAAGAATAAAATATTCCTGTGGAAAAAAATGATTATTTTTTTTTCTATAAAAGAAATTACAGTTTTATATTCTTGACCAACTGAACTTTTCAGTTTACAGTGATACTTTTAGGGTGCTGTGGTGTATTGGCTCCCTTTTTTATGAAGCAGTGCAATATATTGCTTTCTGGTGACTGTTCCAAAGAGGGAAAAAATAACTTAATATTGTTTCAGATAACTGAGTTCTCTTGAAGTGAAGTAGTAGTAGAGGTCAGTGATTTTGCCACAAAAACACTGGGCTCCGGTTCCTCAACAAATATTGGGTGAGTGAGGTTTTTTCACTATTGAGCCTGTTTGCAAAACAGAGATTTCAATGGGCCTCAGATTATCAACTCATATTTTCAGAAATTTATTCATTCCCCTGAACTCATTTCTACCAGTCCCTACAAAAAATAGTTATGAGACTTTGAACTACATTTCTGACATCTGAAGAGTAATGATTTAAAACAGAATTTTCATGTTCTGAGTGTCTCTTGAATTGTTCTCCCTGAAATTTAAAAAATCCAAGCCTATATTTTCTTATTGTTCTTGAAACAATAAAACTAATATTTCATGTAGTTCTTCAGAAATGACAGGAGTTTTTGTAGCCTGGTGCTCTTTTTTTTTTTTTTT
>VZTE01006397.1:0-53138 GCA_013397775.1 Eulacestoma nigropectus | reverse complement strand
CAGGGCATTTATCACTAAAAAATATTTTATATTCCAAGAACTTAGTTATGATTAATTTCAGTTGCAAGACTGAGCACACAGTACTTGCACAGCCAGATTTCAAGTGTCTAAAAAATGAGCCTTAAAATCTAAGGAAGACAGTTATCAATCAAACATTTTTATGATAAATTATATACTTGGCATCTGTAGTGGGCAACTGGTAGAAGGCAGTTATCTGGGCCACAATTTTACTCCCTTAACCTGTTTTTGCTTTTCATTCAATACGTCTTCCATCTCCTACAATACATGACAGATTTCCTAGAAACAGAAGACCATCATACAACACGAATTAGTCTTGTTGCCCATAGGGAATCCTTTAGAAAAATAATATAGGAGTATTTATTGTTGCTACTAGGGGCAAGTAAGAGGGCCTTGACTTGACTCTAGGACTTCTTAATGGACTGTTTTTATTAGAATTCCTTGGCTGTACCTCTTGGAGTCCTTGTAAGGTAAAATTCCTGTAGCCTCTGGAGAAATGCATGACAGAGGAGATGTACTGTAAAGGTGGAATGTGCAGAAGAAGGAACTGATGAGGTTTACTGACCTAGTCTTAGTAACACTCTGCAAACATTTTTTATTTCTTGAGAGGAAACCGGAATATGAACATTTAGATGAATTCTTGCATGAGAAGAAAAATGCCTGTCCTTGATGTAAAGGACAGTTTTCCTTTCACTGTGTTACAACGCCTTCGCCCCAGCAGCAAGTGATGCCTTATCGGGCTACCTAGAAACAGAGACTAGACAGGTGTAAGGGAATAAAGGTGGATATTTATTTGAAAGACCTTCAAAGGTACACCCTGGGGAGCCAAAGGCTACGTCAAAGATGGACCCCAAGCTGAGATCCCAAGCTGGACGACAAGTCACCAGTTCTTCACACTTTTATAGGTTTGGTCCATTTGCATATCAGCATAAATTCACCAATTAAAACTTTAGATAATGATGTAACCTCTTTGATTTCTCCACCTTTCTAGAGGCTCTAGTTTACACCTTTTGGGCCTAGGACAGCCTAAGTGTCCTTGAACAACAAGCTCCAGAGAGGCTTTGTTATGTCTCTCTGGCATAAGAGAGCAGCAGCTAACAGGTTACAAGAAACTTCAGAGCTACACACTAGGTGGTACAGGATTTAAAAATATAAAAGCTAGAACCTAAGGCATTACAAGGCTCTGACGGTTCTCAGTACAATGGCTAGAAAATGTTACAAACATGAAGTGTTTTGTTCTGTGGAAAAGTTGAGTAATTCTAAACTGAAATAAAAACAACAGAAGAGGGAATGCTGAAATGAATGGTTAGTATTAGTGAAATTATAAGTAACCAAAATGTGGGTCTTATCCACTGTTGATCAACTTTAAATGGAGGCAGTATTATCACTGAAATCTGTTGTATGAATGGGAAGAATGTTAAAGCAGTTGACATAAATAATTTTCAAATAAGACCTTGTGCTTATCAGAAATGAATAGATTTTCTTTTTCAACATAGCTATTGTAATGCGCTCTGACCGGTAGCCGCCCGGTGGCCCGGTGCGTTAGGTGAGACAAAGCAGCGGTGGAAGCACGAGTTCCGGGGGAGGCTCCCTGCGGCGTGTGTATCCCCAGGGAGCGGTTTGCCACGAGCTCTCAGGAGCAGGCTCCATCAAGGTGTTGCCAAGCAACAGGCGGAGATAAAGAGTGAGAGTGGGGCACCTTGATGATTTTAATTCCAAGCCTTTATTTCCCTGCCCAGGTGGACAGAAGAAATGCAGGACAAGAAGGGAAACCACAAGAAACCCATAATAATAATAATAATAATAACTATTACCTTTATCCAAGAGGCAGATCCTCTCGGATTTATAGTCAAAGGGATAAAGGGAGGAAAAAGCGAACAAACCAATAGGGGAATGATGAGGGATGACAGGTAACCAATCACAAGAACTTAGGGGAGGAACAGCTTTGAATTAAGCAATCATAAACTTAGCTGAAGAGAACTTTCCAGAACTAAATTACATAGGCAATGAATTTATGATTAAACATAAACTTATTAACCAATAGACAACCGAATAGCAGAGAAACTTCCAGAACTGTGGGAGGAGATGAAGCTATGAGTGACACCCAGTGGGCGGAGATGTTAAACTTCAGTCTTATCCTCAGGCCCGCCTTCAGAGGCAGACTCCTGTGCAGGGAAGTCCACCCACTTGCTGTCAACCACCCTGAAGGTGGACCAAACCACCACAGCAAGCTATAGCAGTCCGAGATATTTAGAGAGAAAAGTCCTTCTAGAGAGCCTCTAATATTTTCTCCATCTTTTAGAAGGGCAAAATCCAAATAAAGTGTGGAAGAAAGGTTTGGGCTGTCACTACTGAGGATGAAAGTGAAACGTCAGTCCTGCAAATATGTGGGCCCATTTGCCTTTGAACTCATGTGCAGATCCATTTATTTATCTGAGGAAAGCTGTACTTTTTTTGCAGAATCAAGGCCTACATCTGCAAAATACATTTTGTTTTTGTGCAACTGAGTTCCATATGAACTCATGAGTGTTGGCTACCTTATGACGGAGTGAGTCCAAAGAGTTTTCCCCTCATGTGAATTCCCATTTTAAAAAGTTCTATCTATTCAACTTACTAGTTCTAGGTATCTGTGCAGAGATAAAGAAATAAGGTAGACAAATAAACACAGGCTCTAAACTCAGAAAGGTTTTCTTATGCTCCTGCCATTGTCATTTTTTCCCTCAAATCTAAAATATATTTTGGAAGAAGATGCAATCTGAGCAGAAAAGGTTTTGAAGACATATATATATATATATATATATAGTCGTGATTCACAGTGGTACAGTCAAACCTTTGAATGGTTCATTCTCCTAAGTGAAATACTTACTGACTCTCCACATACAGCTCCAGAGAGCCACTAACCTCACCCTGAAAACAGGTAGCCTGGTGGTTATAACAATACTGAGGGTGTGAATGGTATAAGCACATATGTATGCATTTGCATAAACCTGCACATATTAGTACATATATAAGTTAGGAAGTAAATATATAGTACATATATAAAGCTTCTCATTTTCTTAAATTACAGCAGTTAGTTGGGAGGGTTTGTCAAACTTTTTAAGGATCAGAAAAACTATTGCAAACAAAGTCTGCAGTGAGAAGAGAATAATTCTCCTTCTGATATGTCCCCCTCAGGATAGAAAGGATTCTTGTTTATCTGTTTGTTTCTAGTCTCACTGTTCTTTCTTTCTTTTTTTTTAAATTTTATTTTTAATGGAATATGTCTTCCAGGCACTGCCTCGGGGATCGTATTTCTGAGTTCTTTCCATACTGTCACTGACTGTTTGTCTTTCAGCAAAGTTTGGCTTTTGAATTTTCTTGTCAGTCCTTTAGCAGTTATACTGCTGATTAAGAATTTCATCTTGAAGGGTGACTTACGGTCTGTCTCCATGTAATTAGATTTAGAAGATGGTGTTCAAAACGTTCCACTGTACCTCTCAAACAACCTGGTCTTTGGCACAATAAGTAGTGATCATCTAGGTCTTTTCACAGATACAGATAAAATTAATTACTGGAATTTTCAAAATATTGGTCAGTTAACTGACAATAATAATGGAAGTTTGACTTTTTTAAGCATTTAGGCTGCAGGCACTTTTCCACTGTCATTTTCTCCCACAGCCCAAATACAGGAACTAGGGAGTTCAAATACTAGAACTTTTGGTCCTGGCCTTACAAGTAGTCCAAAGTACTACTGACTACAAGTCCCAGAGGAGGAAAAACTTAGAATCTACCTGAGGAGTCTCTCAAATATGTTCCTGCAAACACTTTTCTGTGATGAACTGATCTTTCCCAAGGAAAATACTCAAAGAGCATTTTCATCAAGGAATTCCCAACTGGCCTAGTATTCAGAGCAATGCAACACTCATGCTCAGAAAGAACGAGCACTCAGGGAAGAGAGATGTTCTCATTAGATTTCACTAGCACTGTGTGATATCTACCAGATTTCCATATCTGAGCTGACAGAGATGATTTAGAGTGCAAATAAACTATTAACATAATTAGATTAGACATACCATGGTGCAATTAGAATTGTCTCTGTCAGACCATTCTTCATTAACAGAACTTATTCAGAACATACTGTCTGCTTCCTGCTTCTCCTAGACTAATTAGCTACGTATATGAATGCTTGGATTGCTTAATTATTTTCACTGTTCACCATTAACATCTTGCTGAACTGGGCCATAGTGTCACTCAGAAAGAGGCTGTGGAATTGACCTGGGTCCTGCAGAGTTGGAATCCAGACAGCCACCAGGCTGAAATAGATGGTAAGGATAGAGAAGACCTTAGAATACAGAAAAGATACATGGAAGGAGTTAATTGATTTACTGTGAGAAGAGGAAGATATCGGCAAAAGTGCTGCTTGGAGACAGATCTTCCTGCTTATAAACAGAACTGAGAAAATGGATCCCAGATAAAGGAGGAAAATTACTGGGATTTGGGAGAAGGAAAAGACAAAAGACAGGAGAGGCGCCTGATGATTTTTATGATTTTTTTTTTGTTTTGTTTTGTTTTTAATAACAAAATGTTGTGCTCTTGTAGTTATCTTCTGATGTTATAATTCAAAGATCTCTACAGGCTTTGGCTTTCTAAGCCTTTCAATTAAACCTGATCATTTAGTAGACTTCTCGCTTTGGTTGGAAAAACAAGTAAATTTGAAGTCTGGGGAAAGAACCTCAAATAACCACATCTTTGGAGATGTCAGTTGAAATGTTTGTTAACCTTCCCTTTAGAAAAAGGCAATTTGGGAATGAAAAATACCATTTCAAAACAAAAATAAAAGTTGACATTAAATGAAATGTCAAAACAGAGTGAGTCAACATTTCTAAAATATCTCCTTTTCTCAACAGTCTTCCACTGAAGCTATTTTCCAAGTGTGGAATGAGGGCAATTTCCAGCTCGTTCCATCCAGACTGACATCATGCTACATTTATTTTATGACCCGGTATTTGCCAGTGCTTTTGGCCAGCGCTAGTCTTGTTTTTCTGTGAGGAAGGCTTACAAAGTCACTTCCCCCAATGCTTTGATGTAGTTCTGTCTCCAGGAGAAGCCACTTTCTCAAGCATGCCAAGATAACAGAAACTCAGTACAGGATGAAGCACAGTGCCCTCAGTGGACAACACAGCTGTCTAGTTTGGATAAGCACACTGGAAAAGGATTGTGTTGCAATATCAGCAGAATGGACAATTTTTAGTCTTACCAAAAAAAAAAAAAGTTTTCTGTTTAGCTGTGGTGAAAATGCTGACATCACCTTTCATCTTAATGACTAAGGATTCAGCTATGCATTGTTATCCCTTGTAATTTCCTCTCTGGCCTTTTGACCTTTCCAGTAAACAAACCAGTTGGCAGTTCCTTTTTGAATTAGAAGGAAAACAACAGTGTGGCAATGCACTTCTGGTCTCACCTGCATGTTTTTTGGATTAAAAAAACAAACAAACAAAAAGGTGACTAAGTAACCTTGCATCTTCCAACACACACCATTAAAGGCAGAATCATGAATTCCTTCAGTTTGTTTAATCACAGTTCAGTTGTATCAGGCTTTTTCTCATAAATAAAACCTGAACTCTCAATAATTTGGTATGGTAAAAGTTCTTAACTTCTTGGTTAACTACCAGGTAGACAAATCAGGACCTGTTCAGATGATTTCACCAGTTAGAATTTCAGGTTTAAAAATATTTTCTTGGGCTTAATGTATCATTCAGAGAAACTTGATCCTCTTAATAATTCTGATAGCTGCATTGATATAAAGGAAATAATAATGAATTTCAGTAAATTTGAAGATTGAAGAAATTTTCCCATTGTATGCTTAGTAACAGGGAATATTCTGTTCTATTGTATTCCACATTAAATACATCGCTCAGTTCTATCTAATAAATGGATAAAATTCATGGAGTTTTTTTTAATATAAAAGGATGGATTCATAGAAAACTTAAATGTGGTGCAAGGGAACAGACTTAAAATTTCATGAAGCAGTTTTATTCAATATATGATTGCTCAAGGTCTTTGGGCATGGATATATTCTTTTAGCATACCATCGTTATTACATTTAGTGCTAAATCAGTTTGAGATATTGTCAACATTGCTTTTCTGTTCTGTCAGTTCACCAGCTGCAGGAGAAGATGTTCTTACTTTCTAAACCTGACATTTCAGCTCTAATTAGGAGTGGTTGTGCTGTTAGTTTGTTCACAGACCTTCTACAGGCAAGTTGCATGAAGCTTATGGAGTCTTTTCCTTCAAATACTTTAGTGGGTTGGTGGTTTCATTGCAAGATTTTGAGTGTAAACTGTGAGCTAAAGTGTTAAGCTCATTTGTAGTGATTTCCTCTGTATTTTTTCCCACAATCTCTTCATTTCTAACCATTTAGCGCCATGCTTTAGTTGATGAGGTCACTCACCTTAGGTCATAGGTTGGACTCGATGATATCAAAGGTCTTTTCCAACCTAGTTAACACTGTGATTCTGTGATTTCACTGGACTAGAATATGGGATGTTCCACACTTAATTATGCTGTTATTAGAGCTGCACTATCCAGATGATAGGCAGATATTTTTAATGCAACTTTTAAAGTGACATCAGTAAATCAATTACAAAGTGAGTTTTTTGCAGCTGAGATTTGATTGCAGTGGTCACCTCAAACAATAAAATCACTCTTTTATAATATATACTGCATCAGTTATTTTTTATATATAGAGATATATATATATATAATTTATGGGTATACCATTAGCTTATTAGAAGTCTGACTAGAAGGCAAAGGAATGAGAGGCAGACTACACAGAAATCCTCCTTATTTAAAGGTTTTCTCATCATGTTATTGGTTTAACGATCCATTGTCTGAAATGCATATTTATTTATTAATTTATTTTAATGCTAGCATATCCTTAAAGAATAAAAGATATATATCTACTTTTCTAATTTTCTTTATCTCGCAGCTGAGTTTATATTATCCTACATGAGTTATAGAAGAATACCGTTATAATTTCTACATAAATAGAAATTTTATGTGGTCTTCGAGCTGATTATCAGTAGCATATCCTTAAAAATAAAAATGACTGTAAAGGTCTGCAGTAGTTCAGTATAAAATATAACCATTCCAAAGTGAAATTGTAGTCTAAATGGAGACAGTGAACGATTTTTGAATTGGGTCAAGATTTTACCTGAAAAATGTGTTGTAACGTGTTACTCCTGCCCTAGCCCAGTAGTCAGTCAGAATGATGAAACTTTGTGGCAGAATTTATCTTCTTTGAGAAACTTAGCACTTGTATACCGTTCTGTGTTTGTAGTGCAGGTATCCGAACTGTTCCTGTGAAAGATATTGTCTACTTCTAGTTTTTTGATGATTTCTTTCCAGAAGGAAATAATATATCTGGAATGTGTGGAAAGTGTCTTGCAAGAAGCTATATTCTCTTTTTTCCCTGACAAATGTCCCTTAAAGTACTTAATCTTGTTTGTCCATGGTTATTAAATTCCTCTGGTAAGAAACTAATTGCTCAAAAAACACCAAAAGAACCTTTGGTTCCTCATTTTAAAATTTCAAAAGAAAGCTTCTATCCAGAGAATAAGTGCTTTGTGTTTGCATCTTTGTGGGTTTGGGTTTTTTTCCTGTCACTTTTAGTCTTGCCCAACTACAATTCTGTCATGCAAGTTAATTGCCCACATGCTTTTCTGAAATCAAAATTCAACAGATTTAGGCTTTACAAAGTCACCTTTAAAAGTTCGTGTAGTAGCACTATTTCCAAATACCCTGGTTAATCTTCAGTATTGGAAATAGGAATAATAAGAATCATATTAAGAAGCCATTCTGGGACATGCAGGATACATACACTTCTAGAAGCAGTGCACCCATTATTCTTGAGATGGAGACAGCTATTTGTCTCATGAAGTTATTGTCTCTTGCTGACTTCCAGCAGAGGATCTCCCTACGGAATGCATGCAGTATGCAGGGTTCTACACTTGGAAATGGCAGGAAACAGTCCAAAACCCTTTCATTCTTGCTCTGTTTCAGGACTGAGGTTTTACAGTAGAGGCTCTCTGCAATTCTTTTTCTCCCCTTTGGAAACAGCTGATGCTTCTTATCTATTCAGTAACAAATTGGGGGTTTTGCTGATTTCTATACCTCAGCCAGTTTCACTGAGTATAGATTTCAAATGTGGGAGGAAGAAACCCTCTTATTTCAAATCTTTTGAAATCTAGAGAACAACACTGTAGCTACAAATCTTCACTAGTTACAGCATATCCTTCTTCTTACAGAAATAATCTTCATCAGCATAAACTAAAAAGAGCAAGTTAGGTTCATAAAGCATAGAGAGTGGAAAGTGTCTCATAGACTGTTTTCATGTTAAAGATCCAGAGGCTTGCATTTGACATACTGATGCCTTAACATTGTTACCACTCTGGAACTTTGCAGTGGTAGGGAGTTGTATCAGTCCAGCTTCAGGCAGCAAAGCTAAGAAACTCCAGACTAACACTTCAGATTTGCAGAAGCAGTGGTAGAGGCACAATAACACTTTCTGTTGAATGTGCAGCTTCTAAATGTTTATGACATTAGGCTGGAAAAGTACCAGAAAGAAAACTTTGCATCAGAACAATCATTCTGACCTTAAAAAACAATGAGATTATATTAATATTGAAGAAGCAAAGACAAATATTGAGGAAATGGAAAATACTAATACCAAAGAAATCCTCTTTATTTTTGGAATGGAATTGCAGAATGGTAGATTAGTATAACATCAGATTGGGTAAGTGAAGAACACATTCATGAAGGACACAAGATGAGTCTTAGCTTAAAGTCAAGAATGCTACACCAGTTTGCTTCTTTTTTCTAGTCCAACCAATTCCTAGTGCTGCCACAGGTAAATCTTATGAACAATACTTTTATATCTATACCTCTCTAAACAAGCCTCATTGAGAAAACGATGTTGTTTCTTTTCAGGCAAATTATCAATATCTCTGCAGAATTCAGGAGTACTTAACTTTGCCAAATCATCTTTTGCATAAATAAGCTTGTTTGTAAGGTGTAAAATTACTTTTCCACTGGAATAAGAGACAGAATTACAATGAAGAAAAAATAGAGATTTTATTTTCAAAACCAGTGACAATTATATCTCATGTTTTGCCCCTAATTCATTTGCTCTCTAGAGCCTCCTGTGACATCTCTGACACAGCACTGATAACCCATACAGATGTGGTTAAGCAATGGAACTGAGCCCTGAAAAGACAAGACACTTCTGGCCAGCTTTGTTAAGCACCCACAGACTTATCAGTGGTCCTTGCTCATGTTAGCTATGGTGCAACAAGAGATTGTCTCATTTTCTAACCCCATGTCTAAGCAGTACATCAACCATTAGTGTGTCAGGATGGACCATGAGTAGAACTTACAGTACACAAGAGCAGAGTTGGTGATGCTCTCAAACTAATATAAAATAGAGTTAAATGCTGAGACTCAGACATAGCAATTTTCTAATTAGTGGTATTGCTGCAGTTCTGTTTAATCGCTTCAGCATTCAGGGGAGTGATACGTACCTGAAGTGCCAAGGTATAGTTCAGTGAGTGCACTCATTACCATTGTGCTTTGATATACAGATCAAAGACATCTTGCATCTAGAGATGCAAGCTGCCATTGAAGTCCAGACTAAACACCTGCTTGATCATGTGCAACTGATTGTATTATGTGTTTCATGTCTTTGAGGAGTACATTTAAGGACCAAGCTTGCTCAGTGTTTATTGGTAGGATGGTATGAGTAAGTGCTGTAGTACTGAAGTAAGCAACATTAGGACTTCTTAGCAGCATCAAAGAAAAAGCTATTTTATAAAAATAGAGAATATCTATGGTTTTGCACTTTACACATCCACGCAACAAAATCAAGCCTATGTAGTAATATCACATACATTATTCCCTAAAAAGAAATTGAATTGAGTAGTTTCTTCTATGTATTTACCATATATTTATACTGTTTGTGTGCGAAGATGCCATAGGTATCTGTGAAATTAAAGAAAGCTTAATGAGCATAGAATGTGTCAAAAGATTGTACCAGCAGTGTGTTACAGCCCAGCAGCAGTAACTGGGCTAAGTTCAATTACAGGTCCTTTAGGAAATAAAGATGATATTTTATTAGAGACTTCAGCTAGTGTCTTACTCAGGACCCTGTTTTAGGAAAGAAACAGAGTCAAGTAATCTATTACTTCTCAGGATTTCTTCATTACCACAGACCTCCATGGAAGCCCTCTAGAATATTAAACAGATAGGTTTTTTAAACAGTTAAACAAACTGATCAAAAATGATGTTTGGAAAAGCATGCTTTGCTCTCAGTTATTTAAATGGTCTGTCCTAGAGTCTGCACGTGTGTCTAAGAGAATGAAGTCACAACTATTCCTAAATCCATGAACTAATCCTTGTTGCCAAAGGACCAGTCAGGTGAAGGTTTATGTCAAGGCCAACTGTTAAATCAATTTCTATCCTCTCTTGCCTGATCCATACCTCTCCTTCTTTAGCATTTCAAGACTGAGTTTACTCCCATCTAGCCTGCCATTATTCTCAGGCTATCCCCAGACCCCACTTTGTGCCAGAAATTGTTGCCTTCTTGCTCAGAAAGTTCCATTTCATGGGTTGTGACGCTCTGCTAGAAAACTTTCTCATCTATGAGTTATCTGGCATTTTTAGGAATTAGGTTTGATATATTTTGCTAAATCTGCTTAACTGTTTAAATTCTCAAAGACATTGAGATGGACATGGATGATCATTGTCTTTCTTGCCTTTAGAGAAAGCGCCTGTTTCTGTGATTTCAGCTGAAGGAAGGGTTCACCTTGCAAGCCCAAAAACTCCTTGCTTCCTTTGGAGAACTGCTGCCTAAATACCACCCCTGACCTTGGTCTTTTAGCAGCTGTAGGGCTGAGCCCCTCAGCTGGCACCGGGCCTGAGCTACTTGTTCAGCCCGAGGAAGTTTCTTTCCATGCTGCATTGACCCCTTTCACTGGGTTTTACCTTTTTCAGTCACAAACTCAGCTCAGTATCTCCTGCCTGGCCAGAAAGGAGGCAGCCCCAGAGTTCTGACTCATTTGGTGATGCTCTTGACAAGAAACAGGCTGCTGAGGGCCAAGTGTTTTGGTCCAGGCCCCATGTCCTGGTAGCATCCATAGGGACTGCAGGCAGGGGGAGGGCAGTGTCTGACAGCTCGGGGTGGCACACGTGTGTCAGTCTACGAGTGTGCTCTCAGAGTGATCCCTGAGGCAGTTCTACAATTCCCATAGATGATGCCTTCTGGAGTGAAATGCTTTCCTCCTACAGAAATAACAGAGAACTCCTTTTTCTTTCAATGTTCTGGCTCTGGGACAATCAGGTGTGAATACTTAAGTCATGGAGCAAAACAAGGATACTCTTTGTCCTGGCCTAGGGCAGGACTTTTAGGCAGCTTAATAATGTGAAGTTGCCAGCATGTAGTTTGCATCACCTGTGGAAATCCTGTTACAGAACTGATTTAAGAAGGGGCTGGTAAACAACTTTGAGGTGTTCAGTGGATTGTGACATATGCTTACCTGGTGACAGCAGAAATAGAAAGCTGATGAGCTGTGCTTAGGCTGAATCTGCTGAGCTCACACAATAACAAAAAAGAAGTCTCAACTCTGTCAGGAAAGGATTAAGTGAAGGAGCTAAGTCTCCTATTTTATGTTTTATTTTTGCATATAATCCTGTGAAAACCTCCTACCCTAGCAACAAATGTCACTTACTAGAATCAGGTATTCATCTATTTCCACCTATGAATAACATCAGAATGTCACAATGACACAGTGAGCTCTAGCATCTACTGAAAGAAAGCAGAGTGGTATGTACCTTTGAAGTCACAAATACTAACAATTTATTCGTTGTTCCCTGCTAGGCAAGCTCTTCATTATGAACGCATCCATCATCACCTGAAAGCTGCGTAGAGGTGACCTCTTAAAGCAGCACCTCTTAACCTCCTAATTCCCATTAGGATATCCTGGTTTTGGTCCTGGAAGAGCAAGAGCATGGCTTACGCTCCATGTAGGGCATGGTGCCGAGATTTGCTGTAGGTCTGCTCAGCAGAGAGGGGTTGTTCTGTCATGCATCAGGTAACTGGGTTGCAAATGCAGGACTTGCACATAGGAGAGCTCTTTACCTCCGTGTCCCAGAGACCTGGTCCTTCTGGTGAGCAGGTGTGACCAATTTTCGCTCTCAGTGTGAGTGGAGACTGTAGAGGAATGCACAGCTGTGCAACAGGGGAGGAGAGTGCCTGGGGATTGCTTTCTGTCGTCATAGTCTCTGCCTAGATCTGGTGTAGTACAATCAGCACAGTGTAAGTGTATTTTCTGTAGTATTGAAAATTTTCAGTTAAAATATTTTACTAGTGCTTGAAGAAAGAACAGGTAAAATGCCCAGATGAAGGGGGTACTACCAGGACAAGGTATTTTTCTTCCTCTTTTTCCTTCGGCCTGACAGTCTCCTTCTGCCCTCATCCAGTATCATCTCTTCCCCTAACGCTCTCACAGTCCCTGTATAACATCAGCTCTCTCACCCTTCCTTCTGCATGCTGTCAAGTGCTTTCAAACAATTCTTAACCCTTTCCCTCCTGAGCATTATTCTATGGGAAAGCAGGCTAGTGACAGATAATCACACAGTGTTGCTTCGGATTAAAAGCCTTTCCCTTTCTCCCTAAAAAATATTCAGTGACAAGCCAAAGATTAAGGAAATTGAGACACAAAGATGGAGCCAAGCTGAAGTGCTGGATAAAAATACTTTTACCATTAGAAGGGAAGGTATTGACTTTACAATCTGTAGTTTTATTCAGAAGGGATTGCATGGTTTCTACAGTGTCAGGATTGAGACTTCTTGAGAATAATTAAATTTCACTCACAGACAGTAGTTTTCTACTTAGCATATTTTCTCCATCTGTATTATGGCCATTTTACCTCCAGTAATTATGATTTCCAGTATGTATAAAACAGATTAGTATGCCAAGAGACATATTCATGTCAATCATGCATTTCTTAAAGCAGTATAAAATGGATTATTTACTAAAAGTGCATGTATTTATGCAATTAATTTCTTGTGAATATTCTGTATAAATAACTTGTAGAGTGGCTGTGCATTGACCTTTAAAAAGCTGAATTTAGTCTCAGCTCCAACATCCTTGAAGACTGAACTAATTGATAAAGAACTAAACCGGAATAAACATCAGAATAAGTAGACATTGAGATGATTTACTGATATAGTCAAAGCTAGATGAAAATTTCAGTGTGTGGAAAAGAGAGTTAGGATAAAGCAGTTTTAATCTGATGCTTGAAATAATTGGAATAAATTAAAACGAAGAAGACTAGTCTTAGGTACTAGTTTCAGTTTAGCTAGGTTCAATTGTGATAGAAAATTATGGTTTTAATAAGCAATCCTAAATGTTTCAGTAATTTATTTCCATTCCTGGTGAACATTTGTCTGTTGATTGACACTTTTACTGCCTAGCCTAGATAAGACCAAGGTCTGAGTGAACTCTAGAGACTGAACTACATCATTATTAGTGATCCCTTTAGTCAAAACTAAGATAAATTTCAGATTCAGAAGTGAGATAAATTTCAGTTTTCCCATTTAAAAATGAGAATAATTTTTTTCTGAATAAGAGTGACTGATCTGATACTAGCTATGCCCAGGATATTTGAGAAACCCAGCTTTCATCAGAAAGCATTAGTGTCAATAGCCTGAAATATTTCTTTTGAAGCATAATGGATTCAGTGAACCCTCAACAAATCCAGGACAAGGTCTCGGGGTCCAGCTTGCTATGACTGTCTTGTAAATTAAGCAGATCCAGGATCCTTTTATGGCATTAAGACAAGCTCAGATTATTTATTACCTCATCCTGAAGAGAGTGTAATTGTTCCCTTAACTGAGCCTTTGAGGGACTGTACTTGCCTTGTACTGGCTGTTGCATTTTCCTGAGGAAAAAGCTTGGGGAAGTGCCAGTTAGAGTTAAAAGCATGCCATGAATGTCTCCAGCACTTTATCACTACAAACATTTGGGGTCCTGCAGTGCTGGCTGGCATTGCTTCATTTACTGTTATGGACACAATCTGTGCCTACAAGAGGCATCAAGGTGCTGCTCCAGCACACAGGTGGATTTTTGAGCAAAGAAACTTCAAGTTAGGCTCCTGTGATAGGTTCAGAAGGCCAGAGGCTTGAGGCGTGCTGCCATCCAGCCTGGATCTGTCCAGGTCACGAGCTAACCATGTGTGCAGAATAGATGTTTACCTCTGAGTTACTTGGCCTGGGCTCCCTTTACAAACAGCTGAGGGCTTAGACCATGAGTCACCCAAACCCAAACTACCTGTGCCTCACAAGACTTCTCACCACAGGCTACAAAGAGAGAGGTGGGTGACCTACCAGCACTTGAACTGGGATGTAATGATTGCCCCCTCCAGGTCCTGTGATCTCTGAGCATTACTCAGCAGCTGAGATCCAGAAGGTCTTTCAGTTCACAGGAAGATTGGGAAGGGTTCCATTTCATGTGGGTGTCAGAATTAAACTGGCTTTTAAGAAAATGGAAGTTTTATGTTGTTGGGAGGGAAAGGTTAAAAGCGGAAGAATAGCGAAGAGGGTGGTGGAATTGCACCTTGCAGCTGGGAATATCAAGGCTTGGAGAGTATCAGTGAGAGAAACCTACTTGGAAGTGGAAATGCCTACAGCTATTTATCCTCTGTCTGTTTTGAGAAGTAGAATCTTTGTATGGAGATAACATAGGTGTTTGCAGAGACTTGAGGACCCTCTCATGGACATGCTTGAGCTCCCTGTCTTGGGAGAGAGCCCAAAGCTCAGAGGTCATAAAAGGCACAGAGGAGATCACAGCATGCTGGTAAACTCCACATGCGTGGGCCCTTGATAAATGGGTGCAAACAGCAGCCCCGCTGCCTGCCAGGACTGGGCTGAACCTGACCGTGTCTGGTGGTGCCAGCATTCCCACTGGAGTGTCTCTGCTGCCTGTGTGTGGCTTTGGGATCCTCCCATTAGCAAGGTAACGAAACAAATTTACTCTTTTCATTTCAGCTGTGACTTTGGTGTTGTTCTGGCCACCTGTCTGTGTCAATTCATACATATGTGAACTAGAACTCCAGCTTTTTGGACAGAACTATATCACATCTTTGTAGAGATAATGACTAATCATAGCATGAGACTGAAGGTTAAGTCTTGTTTGTTTTTCATCAAGCAGTCCTTGAAACAGCTAGTACTTCAGAAATAAAAATGATACAGTGATTTTAATGAGGCTCTGCTCCTTGATCTTTGTATCTCTTGCCCTACCATTCTAATATTTTCATTTCAGTGTGGTTTCATATCCAATGCTGACCTTCTATAAAGGATTTTGGACTGTTTTTTTGAAATAGTACAGCATCAAATAAAATTAATTTAGCCGTGATTAACATTATAGGTGAATTTAGGAATTGAGCACCAGTTTATTCAAAAAACACAAGGAGATGGACCAGGTGTCCAGAAATCGGGAATATCACTATATTAATTATTTGTATCCTATCTGCAGTGTTCAGAAGTCAATCTGGGCCTCCTACAGGACAGTCTTATTGTCAAGAAATTGAAAATGTTCTCAATGACATTAGATGTTTACTATTAGTAAGACTAGTATTTGCAGTTACACAACTAGTGCTACAAAACAAACTGTAAACCTGTTTAAATCTCATGCCTGACAGCTAAAAGTTGTCAGGAATAAATGATAACAGGTGAAGGACAAGTTATTTCACATTTGTCTCTCAGGGAAATAATGCATATTCAGTTCAAACTCCTAGTACGTTTGGAGATAGGACACCAAAGGTGAATTTTGCCCTGTACACATTCACATTTGCCTTCATGCTGGATATCATGGGCACTCTACTCCCTTCACCTCAGAAAGTATGGGTTAGAACTGGTGCAGGCTTAGAGAAGAGTGACAAGCACAATGAAACGTGGTATCTGATATAAGGAATAAGTGAGCTCTCTGGGGCTTCTCAATATGGAAGAGATGACTTAGGATGCAAAAGACAACTGCAAAATTGTGAATGGCATAAAGTGGGAAGAGAAAGATTAATTTGTCCAATACAAATACATGAAAAAACACAACTACTAGTGATGCCTAAAGATTTTTGCTGTTTCTGTATTTTTCTTATATTTGTAGCTCTGTATAACTATGCTCATTGCATAGTTATGTAGCTCCTGGTATTTTTCCTACCCTTCTTCACTCTGTCTGTGCCCGAGGATGGCCCTTTAGGGTTGTGAACTTCATCTGGGGAATGATGCACAGCCCACCAGTCAGATGTCCACTTCCAGGCATTTCCCACCACGTTGTACAGGCCATACCCATTGGGAGGAAAGGCAGTGACAGCTGCAGTCCCCTTGTACCCGTCCTCTGCTGTGGTATTAGCTGGGAATTCTCCCTGCCAGATATTGGCATAGTGTTGACCTTTGGGCTGCAGTTTGTTGCCCCATGGGAAAAGCCTATTTTCAAGGCCAGGTTCTTCATGAGCACAAAGATTCTCCAAGAGATATTGAGTAGTGCTGGATCTCTTCCCCTCAGCAGGAACTTTAGGCAAGATTTTTCCATTCTGTGTCATCAGCAAGGGACACTCCTCACATCTCCATCCTGAGGTGATATTAAGGAATCTTTCAGGCAACACTAGAAGCTGGGTTCAAGGCAAGCAAAAGCAGCTGATTCTCCAGCCAAGAGACAGCAGCCTTGTGCAAATACTTGCAAAAGACATTGTGAAAACAAGAGCCTTGAATGTATGTAAAGAATGATTGGAAAAGTACTTACAAAAGAGATCCATTGCGGTTTGCCAATGAGCAATACATTGCCAAGTTTAGGAAATACTCTGCACAAAAAGAGTTGGAGTCTATGAGAAAATCAGGAAAGGATGTTAAACGTTTTCCTTGTTTTTACATCTTTCTAGTTATCTCCTTCAGTTAGGTGGATTCTTGCTCTGAACCAGAAAATTCTTCTGTTCTTATTCTGGGTTTGATCACAAAGGATAATTGATATCTTTGTACAAACCTGTGGATTCAAAACAACAAATGTGTTGATTTTACTAAAATTAAAAAAATGTTGACATAACCAGACTAAAATAATTCTTAGTGATACTTCTGGTTTCTTTTGGTCTTTACTATTTCTCACTCAGTGGATGGAAGTTGCAGCTGCTGGTTAGTGAATGCTGAGGAATACCTTAAGTGCAGGTAGCTCAGTGTGAGCTGCAGGTAGAGCTCTGGCTGGTGGGAGATCAAGGCAAGAGACTGTGACCTGGTGCCAACTCTTTGTACAACAAAGGACACAGAGACCTGTGTCACCAGGCAGGTGACCAGACACCCAGAGACACAGCAGGAGCTGATGGCCCAGCTGGAAATCCCAGACTATCACACGCTTAGACTGTGAGGGTATAAAAGCCCAAGGTCCCTCCTTGGAGACAGCCAGCTCAAGCTGTTCTACTGCTGCACCATGATAAAATCACTTAACGGGGCCAGAGGTCTGAGGCTCTGCTCTGGAAAACCCAGGGTGGAGCTGGTCAGGAAAGGTTGTCTGACTGTGAGAGTGGGGTGAGTCGGGAGCTAAGCAAGGCACTTGCAGGCTCACTGGAGCTGTCTATTGTGAAGAGGCCTTGGGTCCAGCAGTTAAAAATCTCTGCTGGTGGGAGTGTGATGGCCAGGGTGCCCCCCAAATGGTCAGACAAGGAAGTTTCCTTAACTTCCTAACCAGCCCCTGATTACATTTATTGTGAATAGTATACGTAAAAATATTTTACCCTGCTACAGAGAATTAGAGATATCAAGTCCAGTGTTATGCCACCACCTCAAAGTGAAATCTGACACTGATTATTTTATATAACTCCATAAATTACTGGAGACAATAGTCTTGGACTTGTTGCATGAAATGAGACAGCACTGGCTTCAAAATACAGCAGTGTGTAGTTATTAAAAGAAGCATGTCAACTAAGACTGATTTTTTTGCTTTGGAAAAATATCAGGTCTTGTATCTGTGGATGACAAACACTGTTTAAAAAAGAAACATAATGGACGATGCAGAAAAAAAAAGAGAGAAAGGGAAAGTCTATTACTGGTGCAGATGATTCAGTTCCAAATGTCTTTAGATAATAAACTTACTGAACATTTTCAAACATTTCAGTGTATATCTTTGAATCCTTAGAAATCATCTGAGCAGACAGCTTAAGTGTCACTAATACCATTAGGGTTTTAACCATTATTAATTCAGCCATTTTAACTTCCCAGTAGCGAGATGCAACTTTACTTACCAATTTTATTCTTAAAATGTTTCGAGAGGTTGCTGGTGCTAGCCTATTTGAGTTTTACATGTGCCTCAGCATTTCTGCAGGTTAATAATGTCCTGAAGGCTACAGGATTTCCTTTTGGTTTCCAAAATTACATATGCATTATTGCAAATGAGTTCTGCCACAAAGGAATTCATCATGAAAACATCAGAGGGAATTAAAGTGCTTCTTATAATACTTGAGCTTGCTCCATTAATTGGAGGGCAAAATGAATTGAGTCATTATGTTCCCAGATGGTATTAGGGACCAAATGGGAAGCCCTGTCCCAGCTTGATTTTTTTTTCACTGTAAGTATTTTTTGCTGGGGGAGTGGGTCAAGTCCAGGGGCAGCAAATCCGTAGTGGTTAGTTCAAGTCCCCAAATAATGTTTTAATACAAGTTTTAATCTTTATGCACAGAGACAGCAGGTCACTGTTAACTAGCAAGAGAGACAGAAAGATTAGGAAGCTACACAGTGCATTACCTTGAGAGGAGAGGGAAGGAGTGTGTCTTTTACTGTAGAATTATTTGGCTTTCAAGAGCTGCCTTCTCATACCTATATGCATGGCTTGATTAGAAATTTGTTGCTATCTGAAAGTTGTCTGGAAATGAACAGGCAGCATGATATTTATAATAACAGTAATTGTCAAGCAAATGAACAAATTTAATTAAGCCATCTGATTCACCTGGGAGAAAACAGACAAGATATCAAATCTGAAGTAGGAGCAACAAACTTGGAGTTGGTGTTTATTTAAACAGTTAAAATATGCAGTTCTGCCACTGCACTGTATATGTTTTATAGGGAGACTTGAGTGCATTTTTATTCATATGTAATGAAGAAACAGCTAGATGTCCTGCATGTATCTTTCTGCAAAAGTTTTTAATTAGCCTCTTCAAGTAACATATTTGGTTTTAAGCAGACTGCTTTCATGCTTAAAACACCTCTTACGTGTTCATGGTGACTGTGGTGTATTTACACTGGGTATTGTAAGAGGACACCATTCTGCTCTTGCTCCAGATGGATGAATGCACTTTCTCCTTGTCACAAGATGGAAAATGTGTGTAACTATTTTAGATGATAGTGAATATGTACATATACACTACACTGGAAAACTGTATTTTTTTGTCTGTGGTGTTAATATACAATGCTACCTATGTCTGGTTTGGAGCTCAGTGAGCTTGTGACCACAAGAAATCATAAATATGTATCCAAATGATTTCCTTGCACGTGACAAGTGACGATTCTGAGAAGTGTTGGAATGGGGCTAGTGGAAGTCTATGTGCCCTGCATGGAAAAGCTGATTTCATGCTTTGTTCAAGAACAGGCTCTGCCCATGTTGCTGATCTAGGATTTGCATGGTCTTTTAACAAGAGAACAAGTAGAGGATGGGTGAGGTTGTAGCTTCTTTTCCTGCCCTGAAACTTCTAGCTTATTTCTATAGGAAAATCTTTCCTCAAAAATAGCATGGACAGAGCTACAGTTAAAGCTGTCAGGCATATCTTTCATATAAAAGCTTTATATTATCTTTCATAAAAATTCTCTTTTTTTTTTTTTAATGGGAATATCTCACTTTTTAATCAGCATGTTCATTGGATATGGCTTGGTTTTCAAGGACTTCCCTAGAAACAAGGACAGAAACCTTTGTGGTCTGTAATTTCTGAGGCCAGGGCATCCACAGCCATAGAGCAACACGCCAGCTATCTCATCAGGGATGGCAGACTTTGCCTGTCCCACAGCAGGGAGGTCCAATTCCAGCAGAAATCCATGTTTTAGTAGTCTTTTGTCTCTCCTTGTTTCTGTGTGGGCGTCCGACAGATCTGAGGAAGTCATCCATTTCATTTTGAAATGAAGGAATAGATGTTCTCCATGAAAAAAAAATTTTATACATTTTCTTATCTGCAGTATTTTGAAATGAAAATTAAATTTCATTGAAATTAAATTTAATTTTGAATTGGTCATTATATAACATTTTTGAAGTATAATAATTTCCTGAAACCCTGAAATTGTTATGCCAGATCTGTTTATAGATTCTAGTTGCTGATGTAGTGAATATAAAATCTTCAAAAAATGGTAAGCCAACTCAGTCATAGCAATAAATTAAAAAATTGGAATTTAAGAAAAGAAATATAGTTACTAATTTAAATAATATTTAGACTGAAAGACTCAATTTTTTAATGTAAACATGAGATTAGGCAATTTACCATTTCATTCTGACTTACTGCTAAGATTTTCTTCAAATCAGAAATTCCAGCTAAAGAATTAAGTAAAAAACACCCCAATAAACATGATGGTAAACAATGACAGCAAAAAAAAATACCGGTTGATTTTAAAACCCATTCATTTTTCTGGACACAATATTTTTTTAAAGGTATGTATTTAAAAGAAAAAGCTTTGGGAAAGTGTAAACTAACTTTCAGGGAAGTTTTGTAATTTAAAATTTGAAAACAGAAAAAAGACACTTCCAAAGTTTCCTTCAAAATGAAATACCAAGAACTCAGGTTTAGGCCATTTTTTTCTTAATAGTTTATATAGGTCTTTATTTTATATTTTTTGTATTATAATGTGTACATTTTTTGAAGCCAATGAGGTAAAAGGGAAAATGCTCAAGTGTTAAAATGTGAAGCATATACCCTCTCTCAGTGGGCTTTTAAATTTCCTTTTTTATCATAAAAGCCAGCATGTAGCCACAGAATCAATGTTTCTGCTGCAGTATTTTGACATAAAAATAATTCCAGGAAGGATAAAGTATTTTTAAATCCAACTGCAAGAAAGAGAAGAAAAGATGAACTTTTTCTTTTAGCCAAGAGAAAATTTTAGATACAAGAAAGCTTTGTGTGCACAATTTCTTTCCTCCCTGTAAAAAAATTGGGGTGTGTTGGGTTTGTGGGGCAAGGTTTTGGTAGTGGGGGTACTACACGGGCGCCTACAGTGAGAAGTTGCCGGAAGCTTCCCCTATGTCTGACAGAGCCAATGCCAGCTGGCCCCAAGACAGACTCATTGTGAGAGTGGTAAGGCACGGGAACAGTTTGCCCAGGGAAATTGCAGATGGAAATCTACAGCATCTGTGGAAATGTTCAAGGCCAGCTTGGGTGGGCTCTGAGCAACTTGGTCCAGTGGAAGGTGTCCCTGCTCATGGCAGAGGTGTTGGAACGAGATGATCTTTAAGGTCCCTTCCAACTCAAATCATTCTGTGATTCCATGATAAGATGCTGGGCAGTGAGACAGTTGGAAAACTGTGGCTGCACCTCCCCAGCCTGCATGACCCCTAAGGTTTGGGGCAAATTGCATCCCCAAAGAGTGGGATGCAGCAGGATGTGAACCCTGCAAACCCTGCTAATGTGGAGGTGCACTTTGCTACTCCTCTGAGATGCATCTGCATGAGAGAACTTTTGTGGATGAGGTGGAAGTAAGGCAGCTGAGCTCCTGCAATGCACAATACCTTCTTGAGAAAGGAACTCATTGAACATCCTGACAGTCTTGTGTGGTGATGATTCAGGAAACTAAGACTTTTTTATTTGGGATAATAAATTTTTTGACTGTCTAGTTCAAGCTAAGGAATAACACAGAACACAAATGTAATCAAGACAATATTGAGAGTAATGCAAGAAAAACTTAGTCTTCCCCTTTCAGATCTCCTCTTTATGCCTGATATATACTAATTTCAGTATTAGCACAATTTATTTCTGAGTGATACAGAATGCTGATGAAAATGATGAGCTACCCAGGGACATTTTTTGCATAGTCATGTAATAAATGAAAACAAGTTAAAAGAAATTTTTTTGTTATTTTGTTTGAAAATAAAATACTGATATCTCAGACTAGTTATAAATGGAGTTGTGTTTGGATAAGAGACCAGAATCAGAGTGACTAGATCACTCTAATGGGTTTCTGGTTTAGGAATTCTCAAGGGGAAGTAGGACAGGTAATTACCATCGATATAAATCCCCATCTTGCTTACTCCGTCTCCCTTGTTACTTTCATCCACATCTTGTATCCTCTTTTCTTTCCCAATATCCTTTGCCTTCGGTTTTCTTCTTGCTTGCTTCTCATGCTCTTTTTATTTCCATCTGTGTTCTTACCTTTTTCTGCCTTTTCCTTTCTTTCTTTCTCCTTTATTTTTCTTTCCAGGCATCACTGTTTCTGTATCTCCTTTCTTTTTTCTTTTTCCTCTCTGATCCCTAAAATCCCCAAATCAATCTCTGCTGCTGCTACTTGTTTGCTGTTCCTTGCAGCCACCAGCACTAGTTCTGCACTTCATCTCCACAGTCAAGGCAAGCAGAAAACCAGGCTTCGAACCCCCTGTAGCAGCAAACAGTGTGACCCCAGGGGTTGCATTCCGATTGTTTGTTATAAAATCAGCACTTGAGAGTGATACAAGCAATTCATGCCTTCTACTGGGCACACCTTGGCTTCCTCCTTAGAGGGAAGGACAGAACTGCAATATACTTGCATCCTAAAAATCATGTTATTGTTGTTACTGACTGTATAGGGAGACACAGCTTGGGAGAACGTATCAGCTGAAGCATTAGCTGATCCTAGACATCAGAGGTGGTACCTAGGTCCACCTGAGACACCAGAAGGGATGGAGAGAATGCAGCTCTGGGACTGGGGGGAACACTAGCACTGCTTCTGAGCTTCTCCAGGATTTTCTTAAAAAGCTGGGACATTCCTAAACACTTCATTGAGGGTGTATGGGAGGCAATCAAGGAAAGTAGCCTTCTAGTAACTAACTGTGATTTTCGTCTGTTAAAACCAGTGAAAAATTGCTCATTCCAGGACTTCAGGATTCCTTTTGCTTCTCTCCAGAGAGTGAAGATATTTAATTGCCTTATGAAATACTGAGAAGGTTTTCTGGAGGTCTGACGCCACGGGTTGCCAAAGCACTTTCAGCTGTCTTTGAACTCTGTCAGAGGTGAACTTTACAGGCTGTGATAGGGAAATGCAGACAGGCTGAATGAGAACGTGCCACATGCCCTTTCACAGTTTGCTTTCAGTTGGTGATAGCTCTTGTTCCTTCCCCTCCCCCATTCCTATGCCTCTAGCAAGTCTGTGCCATTTCCTTTGCTCTTTTTAACTGAAAATGCATCATTAAACATGATTCTATTTTTCATATGCTTTTCAGTCATACAGAAAACCTTCAGACTGGGGCTCTCAATTTTCACCTGTTATCTCTTTATGTTAGTTGTGCAAACTTTGAAGATGCAGTAACAAATCTGTGACCGAGCACCTGGAGACCTGTCAAGAACAGAACAGGTCATGTCTGCCAGCTTGGGCATTGCCAGCTGCACTGCTGAACATCCACAAAACCCAAAGCAAGCCAAACAAGGCAAACATTCTCCAAGCATTCACTTCCTCTTTGGGGTCCTCCAGTGCTTGGATGAGAAAGGAAGCAAGGCTTCTGCTTGAATTCTCAGAGTAAAAATAAAAGTATTCAAGGCCACACTTAAAGTGGACAGTTACTCCACAAAATAGTCATTGAACTCAAGGAAGGTCTGAAAGTGTAGCTGAGATCTGGCAGTGGAGCTGACAAGAGGCAATGACAAGTTATCCAGCTATAATAAAACAGAAGGACTGGAGGTTTAATCTTACAGTGATTCTGTGGTAGTGAGGTGAAAATTCTAAGAGATTTTCAAAGTTTTTTTTCCCCCCAGAATTCAAAATAACAGTTATCCTGAAAAAAACCTGGAAAAATAAAATGAATCTTGGTTATTTTCCCTTCAAGCTAGTGCCATTTTTGCTAAGCTGTCCAATGGTGCCAGAGTATGTAACATCTTAGTCATCAGCAATCTGGCAGGTATTTTGTCCCTCATATTGATCCAACAGCTATGTGCCAGGCTGTTTGCACCATCTGTCACACCAGAGTCAGCAGGGGGAACAAAAGGTGGACAGCTGGTACTATCAGTCTGGAGTGCCATTTTAAGGGAGAAATACCAGAACCTGTGTCAAAAGGCATAGAAAACAGGGAGCCTCAGTGGGGAAGACACTAAAGCAAATGCATTTCAGATGGAGCAGCTCATCTTTTCAACCACACTTGCAACGGTTATCAGAAACACACTTCTAAGAAGGTAAAAGGTCATAGGATGCCTAAACTGAACATAATCAGTCTTCATTATGCATACTTTTGGTTTTGAAGGAAAGCAAAGTTGCCTAAAATGACTGGTTATAAAAAGCCAATCTATAAAGAATTTCTCAGCTGCAGAGAACAGGAATAAAACTGCAGCAGAGAAAATTTCTGGATTGATTTTTGCCATGGAATCATAGTTACCAGGGAAGCATTCATCAAATGCTGGCCAGAATCTGACCTCCATTACTCTGCTCTTCCTTGCAGATTTGTCTTTGGTAAAAAGCTATTTCACAGTCTTATGAATAAGTTGGCAAGGGAATAATGCATAACCCAAAGCAGGATGCTTGGAGAGATTTTTCCTATGTCCAAAGGCAAGTCAACCCAATATTCAGCTCCACAGTGCGTCAGCCAGGCCATCGGGCAGTGTTTCAAGTCAAATCTGCAAATCAGCCAAGGAGACATTAGGAAATGCACAGAACTACACGTTAAAGGTTTTGGTGAAGAGCATACTGCAGCAAATGTGATTCAGGACATACTGCACCACTTTGAAATTTACAGCCAGTCTATACCTTCTGGATTGAAAGTGGTGCCAACATGACATATGCAGCTGAGGATTGTGCTTATATTCCTGTACTTGTTTTGCAAAGTGTTGCAATTTGGTTTTGACAGGCTTGAAAGATAACTGCAGCACTGAAAATAGAATCATGGCTCATCAGAAGATAGTCACTTTGCATATTTCACTGAGGCCAGTGTAATGCAGAGTGAAGACCAGAAAGAAAATAACTTATTAAAGATCAACTGAAGCAAAACAGTCTGCTTCTGGAGTTTAAAGATGAAGGCTTTGCTATTATACATAGGAATACTGAAAGCCAGGGATTTCTGCTCTGTGCAAAATGTTGACATTTACAATTTTATTCCATGCTATAAAAAAAGCAAAGTTGATCAAAATACAGTTTTAAATAGTCTTTTGACTAAAAACTGTTTTTGGAGATTTTTTTCCAATCTAATGGCTTGATGTATAATTACATAATCCATCAACATTGGAAGAATGGTATGACTAGAATATAAAATACTTCTAATGACAATCTGCAAAAATAGCATTAAGGCATCCTATTAAAAATACTACTTTCTTCCTAGACAAATCAATGCATTCTTGCTACTCTGGACTTCAGGAGGGCAGACTTTGGACTCTTCATGGTACAGTACCATGGGATAGAGACCTGGAGGTGAGAGGGGCTCAAGAAAGCTGGATAATACTCATTATTCACTTCCTCCAAGCTCAAGATTGGTGCATTCCTGAGTAAAAAATCAAACAAAGAGCCAGGAGACCTGCAGAGGGGAACAAAGAGCTTCTGACAGAAGAAGAACATGTGGAAGAAGGGACAGGCCACTTGGGAAGAATAAAGGAACATTATCAGAGTATGGAAAGATGCACAGAGGAAGGCTACGATCTATTTGGAGCTAAATCTGGCAAGGGTTGTCAAGGACATCAAGAAAGGCTTCTTCAAATCCATCATTAGCAAAAGGAAGACTAGGGAAAATGTGGGACCACTAGTGAATGGGGTGGGTGCCCTGGTGGTGGAGGACCCAGAGAAGGTGGAATTACCGAACACCTTCTTTGCTTCAGTCTTTATTGCTAAGGCCAGCCCTGAGGAACTCCAGACCCTGGAGCCAAGAGAAAAAGTATGGAGAAAGGAAGAATTTTCCTTGGTTGAGGAAGATCAGGTTAGAGATAATTTAGACAAATCTGAAACCCACAAATTTCATGGGTCCTGATGGGATGCACCCACTAGAGCTGAGGGAGCTGGCACATCTTTTCTGCCTATCTTTCTACTCACCAGAGATTAGTGATCTCTGTGCTTTAAGGGGTAAGAATCTACCTCTTACATGATCCTGGGTTGGAAAGGAACAAATTTCTTGTGCAGCAAAGTTCATTCCACATTTAAACATCTTCTTCTGGGAGAGTCTCTGGAAAGCAGCCCTTCCATTTCTGCTTTTCCTTTTGCCTTTGGGCACTTCTGACGTATCAGAAATGTGGATGCTGTGAAAAAGAAGGTATGAATTCTATCTCAAAATTCGTGCATTATATTACAATCAAAATATTATTATGAAGTATTACATTTCCAGAGTATACTTTACTTTATTCCATATTGTATCAACATTCAGATGAATTCAGTATCTGAAGTAATACCTGCTTTCTTCAGTTTGAGTCTCAGAATAGATGAACATTTTTTATCATTGTCAATAAGAAAATTACTTATGTCACCCTTGATATTAAAATGAAACTCAATTATGTTGACCTTGGTATCCAAATGAACAGTTTAATATAAAGATCACATATATTGCAGTCTTTTAAAATTACCAGAAGAGATCTACTATTTTATATGATAGATGAGTTATTAAAAGAAGCCAGGAGAAGAACTGAGAAAACTTTTGGTTAAATTAAATAGAGGGCTTCATTAAAAATTTATTTAATATAGGAAGAAAATCATAACTAAGAATTTTCAGGAAATGGAGAATGACTTAGGTCAAACTCTTCACAAATTACCATTCTTTCCCAACAGAATTGAATTTGAAACTAAGCAAGTTCATAGACTGTTGTTTCAGGAGACAGTTTAAATCAGAATGCTAAAAGTAGAAATTGCTACAGCCCAGAAAGCTAAATGTATTAAATTAAAAAGAATTTGAAGTACTACTGAGTATCCTAGGCAATTTCAGTATCCTAGAGAGTGCTGCTTGCTGGAACATTCAGTGAGCGCCAAAATTGCTGTGCATAGTGTGGGGTCTGCACGATCAGGTTCTGCTCTGAGATGTTGCAGTCATGAAGGTGCCCCAGACCAGGCAGCTGTCAAGCCCCTTGTAGTACTGTGGGGAAACAGCACTCCAGAGTGGGAATGAGAGTCTATTTCTTCAAGTTTTCACAAGCATCTCCATGCAAAAATCTATGTTCAGCAGGATTAAAAGTGGCTTTCTTTGCTTGAGGAAAAATCCTGCTAAAGACAAAGAGGCCTGGAGTTTTCATGGCAGAGATCAGCTGTTGGTCAGAAGAGACCTAGAATATCTTTCAGGAATTGCTTGGTGAGAAGCATGTGTCAGTATTTTTCTATCTGTGTTCATTTGCTTTTTTGTAGAACACAGAAATGTTATTTATTTTGTCAAAAGAAAGAAAATGTCAAAGCTTTGAGCTCTTGGCCTTTCAGCAGGTGAGCTCACCAGTGTATAGAGGAGGTCAGTGAGCTGAACTTTGGCAGGGATATTAATATTTTATAATGCTCTGAATCAGCATAATTTATCTCATCAGTTAGGTCATGCCACAGTCCTGTATCTTTTAAGTCCTGAAATATCACCAGCAGTTACAAGCACTGCTCTCAGTGAGAGCAGGAGGGCTCTTAAGGCAATTTCAACTCAAAGCAAGCTCTGATTCCTGGCTGCTGTAAAATGAAAAGAGAACTCATTTTTAAACCTTTTTTTTTTGCTGAACTAAGAAGGAATGCAAGTAAATAAATGAGACATGATATTAATAAAAACTGCCACAATTTAAATACCTCTCTGAATCAGGAGGAAAATTGAGTAGAGCTATCTCTACATGTTCTTGGTATGGAGGCTTTCTATAGGGAGATCCCAGACTAGAGAAAGTGTTCTCAGGCTCTCTTACGGCACAAAATACGAACTGGCAGTAAAGCATTTATCAGAAGGACAGGACTCCAGAAGAAGTAAGTTAGTTTATCTCACAAAACTGAAATTCTAACAATACCACTTGCAACGACACAAGAACAAGTGTCGCTTGCCAATGACTAGTTGCTACACTTCAAAATACTTTCAATGTGTTTCAAGCCTAAGTGAGAAGAACAACAACCAAAGCTCTTAAAGATAGTCTAACTTAGCTTCAGCATGTGGTATCAGTCCTACTGACTTGTGGTTACTAGTATTGCTTATTGTGCATGTTTCCCAAACTTATTTGCCACCTGCTCCTCATTTACTGTCCCTTGAAGAATGCTCATGGGTAACTCATTTTGAGAGCTATGGGGGCAACCTCCACTTTATTTAGTGAGTTACCATATATCTGGCTGTGGTGGGAGGCAGGGAAGTCCAGCCTTCTAGCTTCCCATGGCATCCCGCAGTAATCTTGGATGGCTCTGGGATGTGTTTCAGGGTGGGATCTCAAGTCTCCTTTCCCAAGACATTCCTTTCTACCTTCCTAAATTTGGGAAATGCTGATTGATGTGCTTGCCCAAAAGCATGAATAGGAGTTATCTCTAGCAGCTCATGTGAACAGTCTTATCTGCAAAGAAACCTCAGTTCAGACCTGCTTTAATCCTGCTGTCTCAGTCTCCCTTCAGTGTACCCACTCAGTGTTGCAAAGCTTGGTGACAATTTGGGTATGTAGAGAAGCAGATCACGTATATTTTACCCTGTGCCTTATGCCATGATCTGAGCATGTGTTTTCAGCAAGTGATATGATAGTACCCACTGAGCACCGAGCCTCATTTATTATACTAGTCTATAAATCTCTAGTTTTTCCTTCAAGATTTCCTATTTTACAGTCATAAATGTGCCTGCACACTGTAGGCACCTGTTGGCATACTGTCAATTATGGTAGCGGTAGAAAAATATTGAGGGTGTAAGAACAGGCTGCTCAGACTGCCTTGACTCACCTCTTCTATTTAAAAACCATAAATTCTGTTACATGAAAGTTCATATTCATGGGCCATTAGCTTTGTTTGTCACTTAGGGTAATTAGTATAGATTCATAGGATCATTTAGGTTGAAAAAGACCTTTAAGATCATCATCCAACCGTAAACCAAACACTGCCAATTCCACCACTAAACCATCTCCCTAATTATAGAATCACTTAGGTTAAAAAAGACCTAGAAGAACATTAAGTTCAATTGTAAACCTAACACTTTCTCCCTTCTTCAAATATCCTGGACAAATAGAGGTTTTTATTTTCTCACTATATTGTATAAAAGCACCTGGCAGTGCTCCACTTTCTTTTCTATAGTAACAGAATAATTTGAATATGAATGTAAATACTCAGATTTCATATACACATTTTCAGGTACATGCTGTCAGAATTCCACAGTACACAGACTTCAAAACATTAAAGATGCAGATTCAGTAAGTCACCTTCCATTTAAAGAGGTGTCCCAGTGTTTTCCCTGACATTTTGGGCACAACATTTGTCCTGTTCACATTGATACAAGAATCAAGATCTGTTGAGTTAGTTTTTTTGCTTTTAAATCCAATGATTATTATTGAATTCATAGTAATGTCCCTTTGTTACTTTCTTTCTAGAACTGGAAAGGGGCAGGGAAGTTTTTTTATGTGCTGTTCTGTTTTTCTGTGCACAGACTGTCCCAATAATTAGGTGGGCAAGCTGGCACAGGAATGCATGTTGTCAAGAAAGCAGGAGTTAACATCAAAACTTAAATTAATGCAGCTTGTTTCAGGAAAACTCAGTAAACACTTACATTGTGTCAGTTTTGCAGACAGAAATAATTTTTAAAATCTGACAATGGCTAAATTAGGCAGTTTTCCATTACTACCTCGAAAAGTAAAAGCGTAATTGCCACTTGCACCTGGTAAAATGGATTTTGCATTGCGATATTTAACATAGTGCATGAGCAAGCTAAAATCAATAAAAAGTAGACTGAAACTTTGTGCTTTCCCTCACTTTTCTTATTGTTGCCTAGGAGCACTAGGCAATTGATGCAAGTATTTACTGAAGAGGTTTGGATACCACACTCTCCTTGCATAATATTTCTCTATAAAATATTCATATTCCAGTTGGAGTTCATAATACATGTATTGAATGAAGTGCAGCAGGTGTGCTGTATCTAGTAAGTAAGAGGGGCTGTACTTTTTCAGAGGTAGAACCTGCCACTTTTAGGATTTCCACAGGCCAATATGAAAATATAATTTTGGAATATTGAGGACTGCAGCAACCTCCTCTCAGGGGGTCACATCGCTGTCTTGTGGGCTCAGACAGCAGAGGTTCTGGGCAGCTGTCGGGCAATTTGATGTGTGCATTGTTGGTAAAGGGGGCTTCCCCTCACCTGAGGTCCCAGACTTGTGGGTGGTAGAAATGGTGAACAGTGGTGTCCATGGGGTAGCTCTAACCTCAGCTGAGCACTTCTGTGTAAGCTGCTCTCTGTGTGTCAGTGTACAAGAAGGGCACCCTTTGAAAATGCATCATCACTAGTTTTGTTTTTAACAACCACTGAAAAAATGTGGTGAAAAGAAGACAAAGTAAAATCCCTATAAATACTTGCTTGCCAAATTAAAATTTTGGGCAGTTTTAATGCACTGATGTCATTGATACCTCAGTTTTTCTTTGCTCAGATGTTGAATAGCTATGGTGACATTGGGTATATATATTAAAGCTGAAAGAATATTTTGAAGAGAATAAATTATTTGATGTATTGATTTGCCCTCTCACCTTTTTTATCTGTCTTGTCCATTTAGACAGAAAAGTCTTTGGTCATATCCTGACCCCAGCAGAGTCAATAGTAAAATGCTGATAGACTTCACCAGATCCTGGATCTTACCCTGGGGGTTTTAACCTGGCAGCTCTATGGAGCCTTGATATTTACAAAGCAAAACGGACCAATTATTTAAACAAGGATACAAGGAATGAACAAATAGTTTTGTGAGAGTTAAAGAAGAGATGCTTACTCTGGGCTCTGGGTCAATTCTCCAGTGTCTAATAAGATGTGAGTGCATACCTCAGGCTTTGCCTCCAGTTTCTTTTTGATAGACTGCTTTCATGAGGCTATTGGGAAGAAAATACTTCAGAGACCTTTGCCCTTTTGTCAGATCCAGTTTTAGTTAAGCAATAGGCAGGAAAATTACTGAATGGGAGGGAAGGGAGGAGACACAGACACAGTGAATTACTTCATAAGCCACATATTCTAGGAAAACATTTTAAAATTAATAATATCAAACTAATTTTAATTGGTACTTCTGCTTTATTTTAGAGGTTTTTAGCATTAATCTCAAATGGAAATTTTAATAGAGCCTTCCTTTTTGCTAGATGTAATTCTCTAAAATGTGCCACAACGAAATCTAATAAGCATGTGTGTTTCTTCAGTCTTAGGGTTCCTTTAAAATAAATTAGTGTGGATGTGTGTCCTAGACTATCAGAAACCAAAGAGAAGGAGTGAGGGAGAAAAGCAGCTCTTTCCAGTTTCTGTTGCTTGTCCTTTACATGCACCAAATGATAAAACAGAGAGATCATACCTGGGTTTTGCATAGACATCCGTACAGCTAAGCTTGGATCAAAGAGACTTGTTAAGTTTGCAGCAAGGTATGACCTTTTTAGACTTAAGGAAAAAATATTTTGGAGAACTACAACTCATGTAAATGAAGCATATACTCAATGCCTTTCCAGAGAATCTTAAAATAAAGCATGAAATAGAAGTAACAAATTAAAGGTTATTTAGAAAAGAACAGCCATAACACAGGTGGATAATGAATTGCATTAAGATCGCAGGCTTAAAGACCTGTAGGAACAGAGAGAGCAACTAGCAGCAGAAAACCGACTTCTATTATCCAAATTGCACCCATTTTGTGCAAGAATGACTAAACTTACCTTCTCGTAAGTCTGTAATCTGTCTATGAAAACCCCACAAGTTTTCAAAATCTGAGCGCTGTTTAGTGTGTAGGTTTTGAGCACCCTCAATTTCTGATAATGCCAGTAAGTGCATTCAGCAGTGCAGGGTACTGGGAAATCAGAAAAAGCTGCCAAACACCTTGGAATGTCCAGGAATTTTATGTATTATGGATATTCATAATTTTCTGGAAAGTATTATGTTTCCTAGATATGAGTTTGCATTTTACACTTTGACAGCCAAAAAGTGGATATAATTTTGAACTGATATACAGTGACATGGTATTGAAAAGCTCTGAGGTATTGATCAAAACACACAGGAGAATAAATGACAGACTCAGAAATGGATTTACATGAAGGACTTCAGCTTTATGGCTTTAACAAAGCTGGGCAACAAATGTCTGAATCACACTTACAGTGGTGGCAGTTAGACGTCAGTGCATGGTTACAAGAGTCCAGCCATGAAATCAGTGACTTGTGACAGAACTCCCTCTTCAGCCTGTACAAGGACATAGCCTTTGGAGCTGGGATAGAGGTTATCAAGAGAATAACCTCCTAAAGTCTCAAATTTCTCTGCTCCTAGGTGATATGGATTCAACCAGCATAACTGTAGTAATCTCACCGAATTTCCCAAGCTGGTGGAAAATGTAAGAAATCAGAGATGGAATATAAATACCCTCAAAGAGGTTCCTGTTCTCAACTGGCTATATAGAAGTTTGGAGCAACCAGCAACCTAAGCTAGGCACATCAATTAAATATCTGAAATTAGACTGAATGAATCTAGCTGTGGTCCATCAGCTAATTATATCTCATTTACTCTTGAGAAAAGATAGTGATTCTAGACAAACTCGTCTTGCCTTTCTGAATATGGAAATTTCATATCTTGCTGTGCTTGTATCATAGGGAGAGGGAAAAGAAATGAAAGATGCAGGCTGACAGAAATATCTTTTAGATCTCCAAATAATCTGAAAGTGCCTTCTACTGCTAAGGTTTAAAAGAATGTCTAAGAGTGAAGGCTAGAATTTAGCTTGTTCAAGACTTAATCTTCTCCAGGCATTGAGTCAGTGTGGGTTTTGGTGAAGAATTGAAACAGAAGTGTCTAGCCCATGTCATATTCTGTGGTACAGTCATTCCCACTGGGGAGAATAGGAGCACTAAGGATTGGAAGCAAGTGTACCAAAATTGCAAGCAAGTGAAAAGGTGTGTGTATACTTTTTGACAATCTGCTTCCATATATCATAAATTTATGTTGCACGGCCTCATAAATTCATTCCACTATCCATCACTGTGCAACTCTTCCCATGTTTTTAAATCCAAAGGGCAATTACTTACAGAGGGCCATTCCTTGGTGGCTTCAGAAGCAGTTAATCCATGGTATGCTCTCTGCTGAATCACAGCCAGATTCCTTGGGTCCTCCACTTCAGCATAATTTATCTGGGCCAGCTGCAGATTTGGAGTGTCTGTATATTCAGAAATGAATTTTACTCTTTGTATTTGCAGCAATGCCAAGGGATGTGCTTGGCAAGTTTATATCCTAGTGGAATCTGACTCCCAGCACTGAAAAATACAAACTCAAAGCCTTCCGGGGTCCAGACATCTCAGGTGCTCTGAAACAGTCCAACAAGAATCCATAGCAAAATACAGGTAGCTCAGATGGCTAATGTGATCATACCCTTCTCAAACTGATTCCAAGCTTATGTTTGATCCTGACATTGAAGATTGCTTACCTTAAAAAAGCCTTATCAGCTTTCAGAGGACACCTGTGTCTATGTCTGTATTCATTTAGTGTGACCCTGACCCTCTTTCTCTGCTGGTTCTTTTGTGAGCACATTAATTTTAGTGGCAATGCTTATTGCATAAATTGTCCATTCAGTCATTCCGACGCACACCTGGAGCTGCTCCTCGGCTGCCTGAAGAATGAAGTTGCTAATCCTGAAAGCCAGCAAAAAGGCTGCAGCAAAGGCTGCTTTAACCAGTTGACTCCCATTCCCATGAAGGTAATTTCTGAGGGCATTTCCTATAACTTGACAGCAATATGGGTTTGGAATACACATCACCTTTCTTGTCTTGACACCACCAGCAGCTTTAGTAAGAATAACTTTTTTAGTTTATTGCAACACTGTGACAGATGAGATCTTCCCTATCCCATCAAAGTTCAAGACTACATATGAGGTGGATTCAGTGAGAATTTCTAATTGCTCTCGTCTCAAGCCTTAGATGATAAAAAAAAATTGCTGGGATAAGACTTGCAGTCTCCTACATATTGACAAGTTCCACCAAATGTTTTTAGAAACCTTAACTTAGTTATCCAGGGTTTTCTGCCTGAAGTCCTAAAGTTTGGGACTGGCCCTGTGATTGGCACAGCTCAAATACTGGGTGAATGTGACTGGGCTCCCCAAATTTGTATTTCCTACAAAACACGACTGTGGTCCTGTGGATGTCAAGAGTGACAGACTGTGGAAACACATTCCCTTTGCTGGCTGTCATTTTTGCAGGCACTCACAGACAACAATTATTGCCCCCTAAATCTCTAAGGTGGGCTGCTGACCAGCACATAGTTTTGGGTTTTCTTTGGACCTCAGCATTCATTGGCCACATTTTCAGACCTGCACTGAGTAGTTTTGGATGGTGTACTGACTTCCACTTTAGCAGACTGTTAGTATTCAAGTAGAGAGTTCATAACTAACATAACTAGGAGTCTGTAGAAAATATAATTCTACATTTATGCTAAAAATGCCTCTCTTAGAGGCAATAATATTTTTGAATTAGTTGTTTTTCTATGCCATTATTGAAAGAAACTAGAACTCAGTTTTCTTTGGGGTTTAAGAAGCATTATCTTTTTCTTCCCAGTAGATTTGTTTCCTTCATTTTCAGTTTGTTCCTGTAATTTCTGCACATCAAAATGAGGATAGAAACATGATACTTCAGAAAATTATTATGCAGCCGTATTCTCAGGACAATCTGACACAAAAAAATAACAAATCTTTCAGAATCAAAGAAGGTCCCAATGCAAAGTCTAAATTTAGATATCCTTCCTAAGGGTAACTGTCTAGGGCAGTTTTGTGTACACCGTAATTCCAGCTCCACTCTTGTTTCATTGCCTGAGTTACAGCCTAAATTGTTAGGAAAATTTTGATGTGAAGATATGAACAGTATAATCATACAGACTTTAAAAGGCTAATTTTGACTGAAACTTTAAGCTTTTAAGCATTTTTCTATGGTAGCTCTAGATCTTGTGGCCAATAATTGTGTAACATACAGGATGCCAGTGTTGTCAAATATTTCACACCAAGTTCTGATGTACAATAGTATCTCTGTAATTTAGGCACAAAAGTTGGGAAATGTTAAAGAAAACTACTAAGATAAAAGCTATGCACAAATTTATTTGGCTAATGAAATAACCCAAACTATGTGTTGCACAAGTAAAAAAGAAAGATAAAATTTCCTTGTCCAGTTAGAAGTAAACCAGTTTTTTTTTTTTTTTGCTGCAGGAATTAAAGAGAAACAATTCAGAGAACAGATACTCATACCACAGTATCTTATCTTCTTATAAAATCAGTGGACAAATCCTGTTAGTTTTCCTTATCAGCATTCAAACCAAAGGAAGTATGAATATAAAGTAGTTGCTGAAGTTTTGCTTTTCTGTTCACAAAAAATTTTCGAAGAAAAAGTAGGCAAACGATTCAAAATCACTAAGAATTATTGATGAAATAGAAATACACTTCATGCTTACGTCAGTTAAAATTGTATGGTCCTTCCTGGTGGTGGGTTATGTGTCATATTTCAGTTCTCATCGTGACAACTGGCTGTAGTACATATAGTGATAGGATGGATTTGTATATGTGTCTGTGTAAATTCAGAGCTTGGATTATGCACTTTTTTTTCCCCCAGAACAGTCTTGATGAGCTTCACTGTGAAGATTTCTGTTAAAAAACTTAGGTGACCAGAATTCATGGCAAAGCAGCTGACTGGGAATGGCATATCCCCCTGCACCCTCCTTGACTTTCAAACTCAAAAGTTGCTGTGTTCTCAATGTGTTTAGGAAAGTTAATGAAAATATAGTTTTGTATTTGTGAGATGAGTTGAAAGAAAATTCTCAAAAAACCTCCACAATATTTTAAAAGGCAATTTTAGTCGAAACAGAGCCAGACAATAGATGTACCAGTCTCACTAGATTTGCTTCAATTCCCATTTGAGTCAATGGAGAGAATCCCATTGGCTTTAAGTAGGAATTAGATTAGCAGGATTTATGAAGCAATTGTGTTTTGTCTGTGTTAGGAATAGGAAATTCTTGAAATTATCCCATTTTTGAGGAAATCAAATCTCTGTGCCTTTGCTTAAGATCTCATACTGAGAAAGAGGTAGGAAAAGCCAAAGTTCCATTTAACTCAAGTCTGTTTGTAGTGCAATGTGCAGAGAGACAGAAAATGCCTTCCACATCAGGAGGGTTGTAAAATCTAAAGTCCCCTCCTTAACATTAGAAAGGAGTAAGTTTGGGGAGCAAGAATTAAGCATGCAGAGCACTTTCAAATTATGTATATTTTAGCCTTTGTTCTTACGATCTTTATTCTTATTTACATCAGGCCTGTGATCCTGAGACAAGTAGCTCTGAATTAACTTTTTTTAAAAAAACAGGAGAAGCAAAAATATGTGTACAGATAAGCTTTTCAAGATACATCTTTCCATGGTAAAGCATCACGTCCTGTAATAACTGGGAAGATAATGGTGCCTTTTCTTCTCACCTATCTTTCACAAAGCCTGTTTGTGAGCTTCTTTTCTCTCTTGCCTTTAACTCCCAATTTAGCCAAAGTTTCATTTATGGATGGGTTCTGAGCAAAAACTTCATCCTATTTTCAAGCTTCTTGAGGGTTCAGAGGCAATCAAATCTATCTTTAAATGAAAATGATGAATGTAAGTCCAATAAGTAATATATTTTTTTTTCTAATGACATCAACTTCTCTTTTGCCTGCTTACCTAGAAGCCTGCATGGTCATTGTCTGTATAAGAGCTCATACTTCACTCAGCAATCTCAGAGAGTTTGATTTAGGATAAGGACTTTACTGCTGCCTATTTTTATAGCCGAGGTTTACATAAATGTGTTCTACAGTTCAGTGAGGTTAGAAGTGTGTCATGCTGTAGAAGCATCAGTGCTTTCTATTCTCCCCAGTTTCACTGGAAAGGTGTTATTTCTTTGTGTTGAATTTTTTCCCATTATTCAAAGAACATTTGATACTTTAACAAACAGATCTGTATGTCTCAAACACCTCAGTATCTGACCTGTCATTACACAGGCATAATACTACATGGAGAGAACACGGGAGGCTGTAGTTCCTTCCCCCAAATTACTCTGGGAACTAGAGAGCAGCTGCAGTCTCGTTGCCTATCTTTTACATCTCAGCCAGAGCCATCTTTGTTAGCAGGACCTCTATTGAGAAGTCACAAGTCTTGCAGTGAATGATGAAATAGGAACTGATTCCTTTTATAGTAAGACTTTAAAAAGTCTTTAGCATTATACTCAGTCGTACACAAATGAGCTCACATGGAGATTATAGTTCCAGCTCAGAGAGATAATATGGACAGCATTATAGGTCTTTGTGGGCTTTGAAAATTCTGACTTGACTATAAAATTATGTAGTCTTTAAAAAGCATTAAAAATGAATAGTCTAAGGGCAGTCAGACACATACTTGGAAAGATCCAATGTCTTCAAAATTAAAGTGTTAGGCATGTTTATTCAAATCAGTGATCAGAAGGGATAACTGGATGAGAATTCCTTAAGTGCTTTATAATGGCTGTGGATTACAGAGTAAATCATACACATTTGACATTTAAAATAAATTGAGATTATATGGCTACAGAAACTACTGCTGCAGTAGTTTGGAGGGGGGTGTGTTCCCCACCATCATTCTTAAATCCAACATCAATAAAAACTTATAAAATACAGAAATGTCCCAGTGAGTTCTGAGTGTTTTGAAGTTTCTGCATTTCAGAATCAACTTAAATATTGTAACCCTTAATTGTTTTATTTGTATCACATCTTTTTACAAATACATAAAGGAATAGTTAAGCCTGATAGTGATGCAGCTGGAAAATTGTGACGATTAGAGCCTTGACCTTGGAATTTTCTTGTTGATATGCAGTAGGATATAGTGTTGTGATGCTCAGTTGAGTGCTGCCATTTTGGAACATGTAGCTGCAAATGAGGTACCTTTGCTGCCTGCAAGGCATCGGAAGAAGTGTGACAGTCCCAGAATTGCAATATAAAACAGAGGGTGTGACTGAGTACCCATAGGAGTAGGTCTGAAATTGTCTTGGGCACTCAATTCCATGAGTATGGAGTGGTTACACAGGGTCAAATGAAAGTTCAGGCCCAGAACGATTTTATTAACCTTCCTTTTCAAAAAGGAGAAGAAGATGCCTTGCTTTTGTTTGGAAAATTGGCAGCTGGAGAAGCTTTGTTTATGAGGTAAAGCCTTTATTTCTAGGCTCCAGTGCTAGGACTGTTTATCCATTTCTTATGATTGTCTTGGCACAATGCATAGGGAAGGCTAAGAACAGAAATCAAAATAAGATATCTCTTTCTTAATCTCTTTCTCATAAACCAGGGGTCCAGTTGCCAATGCTCAGTGATTTCCTGCACTTCCTTTCTTTCATGCAGTGACCCTTGTCTTTTTTTCCACAGCATGGCTGCAGGGAAGGGTAGGAACTGCCTTTCTGCTGCCTTACTGATTCTGCTGTGTTTAAATAGGAGGTATGAACCTTTAGCTGAAGGAAGATCAAATCTGTCATGTTCTAAGAAAGTCCCATAAAGCACTGAACTGCTTGGTGAAGCTGAGCCAATGTCCTTCCCTGCATTTCTTATGCAGATCTCTTTTGCATACAGTATTGTCACCAGCAGCTCTTAAGTCTGCTTGGAGAAACCCTACTGAATAACATTTAGAAATTTACCTTATAGAGGCAGTAACTTTGAGGATCCTTCTTGGGCTCTGATAATACAGAATCACTAAAAGGTTGAGGTTGGAAGGGACCTTTGGTCTAACTCTCCTGCTTAAGCAAGGTCAGCAAGAGCAGGCTTCTCAGACACTGTCTGTGACATGGGCAGAGGTTTATTAAGGTGATGACGGTTCTGTCTTCATGTAGAAACAGGACTTTCTAAAGTTCACCAAAAAAAAGATATCAGTTGTATGAGGAGCCATTCAGGGTTTTTGAGGATTAAAATTTTAATCTTAGATCTGTACTCAGGGGCTGTCTGAGCATATCCTCACTTTTGGTGGACTGCTCTTGTATATGTGATTTTTCAGATTAGATACAATAGATATCCAGAAGGTTAATGTCTGTGAACCCTGAGGGGTATTCTGTAGGCTGAAAACAATTCAGTCTAATAGGGAAAGGACCCTAGTGGTATCAGTTTATCAGATGCCACAAGCATTGCAGTGTGTAGGGAAGGCTTTAGTCTCTTCAATCAGGTATACAGACATTTTGCTATGAAGACTACACTGGTATGGACTGAAACAACTAATGAAGATGCACTTTTGGACTATTCCTATATTGAATGTCTGCCCAGGGAAAGGGGAGATGGCACTTGTGGATATTACCCTGAAGCACAATGGAGGACTTAATGGATGCTTTTCTTTCACCCTGGGAGAAGTCCAACTCCGCTCATATATTTTTTCCTGCTGCCCAGATTCCTATAATCTTAGTTCTTTGGATGCTAGCCCATTCAGCACTTCTCTTGTTTTAAAGATGGCCTGTCTAGTGTTTATATTGTCTTTTGACAGCACAAGTTTAAAATTTAGAAAAGATTGGGTAGCAGGAGTAGCAAATACAGTGATTACATAAAGTGCAAAAGTTGAAGATGCCTGCACCTTGTAATTTATCCATTTTCAAGGTAGTTAGGTAAGAATCCCTGTAGAGCACTGCTGGACTTTGAGTACAGTATTCTTTTTTGTTAGCTGTGGTTTCAACTTATGGCACTTGTGGCAGTCATTTCAGCATACTCATTTCTGAACATGTACTCCCTGTAATGCAGTCAATAGGAGAAGCAGGTTAGTGAAACAGCAGTTCATTTTCCACCACGAATGAATACTCCATCCTACTTGGTAGGTGTTTTCCCCTTCCAAGTTCAATAAATATTTATGTCAGCCCTGCTGTCAAGTAGCAGTCTCAGTAACAGACAGTTGCTAAATTAAGATACTTTCCTTGGCAGTAATGGAAAGCTAATAATGCAATTGCCATATGCAAGCCTTGGAGAAGATTTGCCTTTATAATTATCATAAGACGTTGAACTGCAACTCCAAAAATAACAAAACACAGGGGCAGGCTGTGTTACCACCAGGTGGATAGAGGTAGCACAGAGAAAACATAAAGAAATCAGGTTCCCTTCCTTGGTAGTGCTGTTTGACAGGGGCAGCTGCAAGCAAACTTCAAGCAAAAAAGGCAGAAAAGTTGGGAGATGGTGCTGCAGACTGTGACCTGGTCGCAGAGGTGTTCCTCCATCAGTGTGTTCTGGCAGCTTCAGGCATAGGTCCCAGCACAGACAGATGTGTGCTAGTAGGCAAAAAGTTCAAGAAAACTGCTACACATTCAATCAGACCTATTTTTTCCTTCCATTCATCGCTCAGCTTCTCTGTCTTTACTGTTGTATCCCCAGTAGAATGGGCAGATGGAGAATTACAGCTGCTTTTTGCAGCTACAGTTCAGGAAAGAGACCTTGGAATCATCATTGACAGATCTCCGAAATCATTGTCTCAATGTGCAGCAGCAGATAAAAAAGCCAACAAAATATTGGACATCAGCAGAAAGGGTATTGAGAACAAGACAGACATCAGCATTTTGCCATGACATAAAACCTTAGTGCACTCCCATCTTCAGTGCTGTGTACAGTTCTAGTCTCTGCATCTCAAGAAGGACATGGTGGAGTTAGAGGAGCTACAGAGAGGACAAATAAAATTAAGATAGTGGGACAATGTTTTACACAGAGAAACTGAAAAAAAACCTAGAAGTTTCCGTGGAGGGAATGGATATAGGGAATACAGAACCATTTTCCACCAAATTTCACATGACCATATTTAGGCTGGACTCAACGGAACCTGTACATCAGTAACAAATAAAGAAAGCACTTCTCCAAACACTCGGTTTGCAGACTTCACAGAATAATATCTCACCAAATTGCTGAGGTTGGAAGGGGCCTCTAGAGATCATCTGTCCCAACCTCCCAGCTCAGAGCAGGGTCAGCTAGAGCCAGATGCTCAGGGCTGTGTCCATATGTGTTGATTATCTCCGTGGAGTCCACAAATTCTCTGGGCAATATGTGCCAGTGCTTGATCACCCTCATACTGAAATAAAAACCTTTTTTCTTACGCCTAAATGTAATTTCTTTTGTTTTAGTTTGTGCCCATTGCCTCTTGTCCTGTCACTGAGCACCACTGAGTCTGGTTCCACCACCTTTGCTTAACATTATCAGGTATTTATTCAGATGGTGAAGGTCCCCCTCAAAAGCCTTCTCTTCAATAGGCTGAATAGGCCCAGGTCCATCAGTCTCTCCTTGTAGGCTCCAGTCTCAGTCATCTGCATGATCCTCAGCTGCACTTGTTATAGTGTGTCCATGTCCCTGTTGCACAGGTAGCCCAGAACCGGACACAACATTCCAGGTGTGTCTCACCAGTGCTGAGCAGAGGAGAAGGACAACCACTTTGAACTTGCTGGCAATGTTATTCTTAATGCAGCCCAGGAAGCTGTTGCGGCAAGGGCACAGTTCTGGCTCATGTTCAGCTTAGTGTTACCAGGATCCCCAGGTCTTTTCTGACAAGATATTTTCCAGCTGAGTGGCCCCTAACATATACTGGCGCATTTTTCTTCAGGCACAGAATGTTCCATTTTCTGCCTGTCAAGGTGCCTATAAATGGCAGCACAGCCATCTGGTGTATCAACCACTCCTCCCAGCTTTATCATCTGCAAAACTGCTGAGAGTGCACTATCCAGGTCACTAATAAATATATTAAACAATATTGGTGCTAGTATTGATCCCTGGTGTACATAGCTGGTGTCTGGCCTCCAACTGGACATTGTGCTGTCTGCAGGAGACTGTGGAGGTAGACAGGTATAAGCAGATCCCTAATGTTCCTGCAAAAAAAAGAATTAGACAAATTAATGGACAACAGCTCCTTAGGCAGATACTAAAAGTAAACATCAGTGATATGCCTTCTAACATCCTTAGTCCAGCAATTATGCATGCTGGGAAGAGGATTGGACTGCAGACGCTGGCCAGCCTTTGGGGGAAACTGAGAGTGTGAGAGGTAATACCGGTTTGCATAGATCATTAGTCTGGCTCAATATAATATTTCCTTTCCCATTGTTGAAAGCCATTGTTGCAATAACTGTGGGACCAAGTGCTTTCTTCTCTTTCTCTCTCCAACCATTTCAGATTTCTCTCTCCAACTGATTTCAGATTTCGTTGGTTCTTTGACATCTGTCTGGCACTGGTAGCACAGCTGCATATAACCTTCTAGACCAAGTAAGCTCTCTTCTCACACAGTGACAAACTGAGACATCCTGGCATACTCATTGGCCACTCTCTACTCTGCCTGTAAAGAGAGGTAGTTTTCTTCTAGGACAAGCTGTCCCAGAATTTTCCTGTATTTTTGGCAAGAAACATAGTACTGGAAATGTATGTCTTCCCTATTGTTATGACCGGTCCCTGAAGGCAAGGCAACTGAGGTTCTTGTTAATAGATCTCTTGGGGTGGATTAGAGTGAAATGACACTGAATGACTGGTGTTTATAATATGTAAATGGCAGGTTTATTTTAAAACAATTTTGCTGCAATGGAAAGGAGGTATGTAACCAATTTGCTTATTATTATCTATAGTAATACAGCAATACAAAAGTATAAAGATCACTTAATATGTAAAGAAAGGGAAGAAAGAGAAAGAAGGGATAAGAGTAGATAGTGGAGATGCAAGATACCACCACTCACAGATGCAATACTGAGACCTGATTGTTGCAATTTTGATGTCTGTTTGTCAAAGTGATGGTCACAGTCTTGATCCGCTGGGGGTGGGGGAAGCCCATGAAACAAAGAGTTCAGTGGGTTAATATATGCTCAGGTTCAGGGGGGAATGCCCAGGTACCTCCCCTGGGGGCAGTTTTACACTGTCTGGGGCAAGACTGTGGATCATATGCAGTCCTTTGGTGGAAGGCCCCAGAAATGAGTCGGGCAGAGCTTTGGGGTTGTTGACCATTGCAGATGTGACCGAAGATAACTTGGGGTGGTCCTTGTTTGATCAGTGATATGTGTATGAGCAGTTGCTTCCTTTCACACAGTTTACCATGGTGGGAATTTTTGTTCGGATGTGTTAACAAGGATGATGTTAACCAGAGCTTGCCTCTACCAGGCCTGGAATCAGCACCCTCCTTTTGCAAATTCCTCCCTTCTCTGCTTATCTCAAGTTCTTGCTGTGGTGTCTTATGGCAAGTTCCTTCTGTGGCCTTGACAGTGCTGGAGACAGGCAACTGTGCCTTTTAATTGTGCTCTTTAACTCCTTACACCTATTCTGTGAAAATTTTGAATAGGAAGGCTGTGCCTGAGGACACTGGAACACGACCGTGTTGTCAAGGGTCACACCAGGTGGTGGTGGGGAGAGTGCATTGCCAGATGTGGAGAATGGTACATTGAAGAACAGCCACCCCTACATGGGGGCATTCTAGACAATCTCAGAAAAGCCACTTTAATGTTTATCAGCTGGGGTACTCATCATGCTGCATGCCCTAGGCAGAGTAGCCAGTCAAGCAATTTGACATTGAAAGCTTAGAAATAAATGCACACATTTTACCAATAAGACATTTTTTGCCTTAATTGGGCTAGGATTAGTCATCTTGAGAAAGGCAAAGTTAGAGAGTTAAAAAGTTAGTGATGTATAAATGCACACATGCATACACACGCACACACACACACACATGCACCTATTCTCTGTCCCACAGACACACGTACATATGTGCATACACAGCAGCACTTCCCAAAAGTAACATATGGTCTGCTGTATTTCCAAGGTTGGAGGAGTGAAGCTCAGACCATGCTAGAGGTGGTTCCATTGGTTGATACTAAAAAGTCAGCACTTAGCAGATAAATGTGGCAGATGAAAGACCACTTTGCCTTACTCCCACACACATGCTTGAAACAGGAGTAATTTGTAATATACTGCAAAATGTTGATTTTTAAATGTTACAGACTGTGGATAAAAATAAGGGATTATTTATTACTTCTCTATTACTGTGAGTGCTTAGCTCTTGATTCTTTTAAGCTCCTTCTCCCCAAAGTAAGAAAGAAATCCTGTCTGGTTATTTATGGTGCCAGGCTAACTCCCAGAATCATTATATATCTGAAATGGTGTTTGTTGCCCCTTGAAGGAGCAAAATTCTATCTTAAATGTATGATTTTCATAGACAAATTATTTCATTTTGAGGAAACTGGGCATTTGAACTATATTAATATATTTTATTTGAATGAAAGGTGCTTGGACTTAACAGGGAAGCTGAGTCCTATTAGTCTTCTGACCACTGGAGATATCATATTTTTTAAAGTGGAAAGAATTGAACAATTTGTGCATTAGCCCCATATTGCAAGGTGCTGTGAGCACTGTACCGTGCTCAATACAGTAGACTAAATCCTGCTGAAAACTATGTGTTCCAAGCCATGTTTTGTTGTGGTGTTACAGAAACCACAGAAGTACAAGAGTGTCAGGAGCCAAAATCCAGCGGGCTTTTGAAAAGGTTATCCATAATAAGTGATACTTTCAAAACAACCTGTGTAGGGTGACTGTATAAGACATAACATATTCAGCAGGGCTATGAAAGGATCACTCACCATCTGGCACAACTCCCTTTTGGATGGACAGAACACTGCAGAACATCTGGCAAGATTCACAGGGCATGTTGATGCCTTTAACTGCTTGAGATCCTCCCTTCTCACTGCAGGCAGAGTCTGCAGGGTTGAGGGCACTGGAAGGAGGCCCCAGCAAAACCTGTCCCAGTTGTCAGGAATCCCTGGCTATGTTGTGCCTCTGTTGTTGTCTCCTTTCCTTGTCCTCAGGTCTGCAGCTTCGTTCTATACCCTTTTAGTGTCATTCTGCTCATAGGGAAACCAGGACCCCAGTACCTCCCAGGAACAGATGTACTCAGCCCTGTTTTGCCTTCCAGATGAGTTCAGGAGGAGCAGAAACTCTTGGGTTTGTATATGGGTTAAGGGTTCAACTTATCCTAATCTAAGATAGCTGCTCCATAGCTAGGCTGGTTGTGATGTTCACAGGGGTTCAGCCCACCCAAATGGTGTCTTTCTCCAAAATAGAAAAAATGTGGTTGTGTGGAATAGTCCAAGCTCTGCTTTTCTTTGTCCTTGAAAAGCAGAAAACAGCTTCTTTATCTACAGCAGTCTTCTTGCTAAAACACCATGCTGAGGAAACTTGAAGGGCTATATTCTAGAAATTCTCTTTGAGTTCATAGTCTCAAAGGTTGTATGTGAAATTGTTTGTGCTGTATTGAAATAGATAAAAATCAAATTGTTCCCTCTTCTGTATTTATTACGGATCCACTATTTATTTAAAAATATGTTAAGGGACTCTTGCTGTATAATCAATTGTTACATTGGGGTATGCAGCAGAATGTGATTCCCCATTCACAAAGAGAGATTTCTGCTCTCCTAGCTATTTTTATTTCATTTCTAATCTGTGCTAAAGCATCTGTGAATATGATATCTCAGCCCAGACAGAAGAATTCTTAATCTGAAGAGAATGGATATTACTGAACATTTCAGTTTAGCATCCATTTACTAAACTAAATAAATTCTTGGAGAGGAAGGGGAGAGGAAGAGAGGAGGCGGGGGATAGGGTGCATTTTGTAGCTCTGAATTTCTATTTCAAGTGAAAAGAAAACATTTAACCAAATGTCTCATTAATAAGAGCTTAAAGAACAGACTGAACTTCTAAACATTTCTTATTTGCAGCGCTGAAAACGTCCAAAGACTTTGATTAAGCTTTTCATATCTAGAACGACATTCCTCCCACATGCCCTCCTACCAGCACCCTAAATTTGCAGGCAACTTCAAATACCTTTAAATACGAATGTTGCAGGACCTTTTTGCAGACTGCATCCTCTTGGCAAGTTGCTGGCAAATCTGTCAGAATTTTGTCTTCTGCCAACAATGAGGATAAAAAATATATATCAATCACTCAAAAGTTAAAAAGCTGCAGCTTTCAGACTTTCATTCACAATATAAACTTTCAAGAAAAATGAGTTGTATGTATATGTCTAGGAATACCCTATAGAACTATTAACCAGAGAGCAAAGCTGAATTGATCTAGCTGTTATCAGACTTCCAAAATTTGATCCATTACACACATTCTAGCTAAGATTAAAAGGAAAACAAACAAAGACTTCCAAAACTTCATGTTCTTTTAGACATAGAACAGCTTTCCCCCTGCATTTTTGTATTTTAATCAGCTTCATGCAGTATGTTCAATCCTCCATGAAGGCAATTCAATTTCCAGAGCCAACAGCTTTGTCACTTTTTTTTGCTGACTTAAAAAGAAATCACTTCCAAGTGGTGGCAGAAAAGGATTGAAAAACTAGAACTTATTTATTTAAGATGTCCCAGCACATATAAGACCTTTAAATTGTTTTGCAAGTGGCATAGGGAGCTACAGCTGTGATAGTCTGTTGAGACAACTTCTCAATACAGAAGATAAGTCATTTATGAGGCTCCTTGTTTCTGCTAGCTAATGGCCATACAGTACCACAGCATAAATGAGTTACTTGGGTTTCCAAAACAAAGTTAAATGTCTCTCAGTTATAAAGGTGTCAATCCTTCATTTTAGAAGATTCTTCCAAACACACTATAATGTTATAACCTTAGATACTGGGCATCTATATCCCCCATGTTTTTGTGTCCATGTCTGTAGAAATTAAAATTCAGATACATACTACCTGACCCACAGAGGGGTTCTAAGCAGCAGATGAACCCTTTCATATCGGAGAAGCACCTAAGTCTGGCTCCATATTTCCTCCAAAGTCTCATCTCCTGGCTCAGCAAAACTCTGCTTTCATGTTTGTGGGAAGAAGTGCCTTGGCATGATGGCCACACACCAGCTGACAAGGTGGCAGTTTGTCCAAGAAGGAATAATTAGCTCCCTAATTTATTCTGGCATCAAATGTTTGTGATGTACAGAATCATTGAACAGCTCATGTTGCAAGGAACCCATAAGGATCATCTAGTCCAATCCCCGTTCCTTACAAGGCTACCTAAATCTAAACCGTAGACTAAGAGTGTCATCCAGGTGTCTCTGGTCCTTTTGTAGTGGAATGTTGCTGGAACCTCTTGTTTGATATGCTTTCTTTCACACATTCTCACTTCAGGCAGGTCTGTGCTCCTTGAGGTTACAGCTGTTTTCAGCTTTGCATTTACTATTCCAATGCAATGACTCATTTTATCCCCTATGGTTTTTCAAAATCCTGGCAAATACCAGCCTGAAAACAGCTCGCATCTGCCCGTCTGTTCAGGGCAAGAGACCAACTTTTTGTTTTCCCTCATAAATAGCACAATTCTACTATAATGTCTCTAGGTCCTGTGTTAACATGTCTGCCTCAGAAAAGACAAATGCTTAAGACACAACTAGGACCTAAATCACCAATTAAGATTAATTAGATTAAGATGCAGTATATATTTTCCAATAGGATATATTCTCCTCCATATAACAAACTGGGCATTTCTTAATGGTAGTGGCTAGTGTGTAGAGGCAGATAGATCTTTAGCCTTAGAGAACTCATATGTTTAAAACTGGAATTCTAGACCTTCTTTTTACAGAGACCTCCTTTTAAAACACTGCTATGTAATCTGATTTATTGAAAGTCTCTCTTAAATGATTTTTTATTCCTTAGTTATATCCATCTGTACAAGATCATGAGTGTCTTTCTCAGGCAGCTGTTGTAATCAGTCAATGAAAAGGGAATTACTGGGTCATTAAATGCAGTAGCTGTTGGCACGTGCAACAATGCAAAATAATTGTTTTTATGTATTATGACAGTAGATGTAGTAATCACCACCATTCTATAAGGAGCAAAAAATGTCTAGTGCAGTTCGTAGACATTGAAGAAAACTCCCCCCACTTAAAAAAAAATTAAAATTAATGTTGTTCTGCAAAAGCATCTCAGAGGGAAGCCTGTGGAATAGACAACCTGATTATAATTCTCAAGTAAATGGAAAGTTTCTCTAGAGAAACTGAGCATTGTAGTTGGATAGTTTCTCTAGAAAAACTGAGCATTGTAGCTGTAGTTAATACCTGGCTTAGAAGCATTTCGTGAGGCCAAGTGTACTTTGTCTAGTATTTTATAATGGTAGTAATATTGCCTGTGCATATGTATATATTTTATAAAAGTTTCCTTTGGAGTCAATTTAGTCCCATTGACTGCAAAGGGAAGGTGGGGATAAACCTTAGGATCTTCCTTGTTCGAGGAAAATGATCAGGGCTTGTGACCACATAGATATAAAATTTAAACAGTAAATTGGGTAGTTTTTACAAAAACCTTAAGAAAAACCCCTTTGAGTGTTATGGGTGTTACCATGTGATACTTATTACAAATACAGCTGAAATAACTTGTAGTTTTGAGGTATGATAGGAGCAATTCTAACAGCTATATATTGTTTTGAAAAAAAAACCCCAAAGTACAACTTTGAAGTATTTTAATGCTTATTTTTTCTCTGTGTCATCTCTTAAATAATTTTTCAAAGCTTTCTAACTGATTTTTTTTTATTGTAATTGGTCTAAAAGCTTGGTGAAAAATATTCTTCCTTTCCGTGTATCTGAAAGTTTGCTGTTACAAAAATAGGCTTTTTATTGTATATCAGATCCTCTTAATACTTATTGCTGCAACAAAGTGACTAAGAATGATATGTTTAGTGATGGGAAGCTGTAAGGAGGATTCAGTGCTGAGAATAGTGGAATGACTGAAAAGGGGTTAGCTGACCTAACAGCTGTTTGCAACAGAGAGTTAGTTGTGATCCTGCTCTTCCTCACCCTGTCACTTCCTCCCTTCACTTCCTTCCTGGCTTAGGCAGGTATTCCTCTTCCTTGTGCTGCTGCAGGCATGCACCTGGCACTTGACGAGCTAATTCAGTTTGTTAAGCTGGTCCTTGTTTTGCTGAGATGGTGAGCTGAAACCCACTCCCAAGGGAGCCGAAGTAAGTCCAGGGCTGACACAGGCTGGGGGAGCAAAGTGCTGGGGAGAAGTGAGGACAGGAGAGCACAGGGAGGGAGGTGGGTGGGAAGTAGGAAGTTGCTGTATCTGAGTTTAGCCTGGCTCATTGCTGAGGTGTCAGTCACCTTTCTATGTGAGAAGGCTGGAGCAGGAAAGACACACAGGCACATGTTTTTCTTTACAATTCCATTTGATTCAGCTGGATAGGGAAAGGAAGCACGTTGCATTCAATTGCTGCAACAGAAAAAGTTGTAGGGGCTAGCAAATGGGGAAGGAGGCTTGTTCTGGGAGGGCAGAGGTGCAGATCAGGCTTTGTATCCACAATGGGGAGGCCCAGAATGGGAGTGATCCTTCTTTCTTTTCCTCCATCATCCCTGGGCTTGTCAGGGCTGTGATGGAACCTTCCTGTTCTGCCTTCTGTGTTCCACCATGTATTGGAGGTTTCACACATGTTGGATACGGTTGTTGCATACTGTACCTGGTTCTGCCCCACTTCCAAGGTGTCATTCCCATACTGACCATCGAACAACAGTTGTACTTTGTGTTTGCTGCCCCAGGTCATCCAGAATTTTCCTGAGCCTGTATCAGCAAGGCTCCTTTTATTGTCTGATGCTTGTGCTCTCATGGGCCCTGGCTGAAAATTGCAGGACAATCCCTTCTGGCAACAGTGAGCTGTTGGATTTTCCCTGTTGTACTTGCGGTCAAGGTTTTTGCTGTTGTAAATGAATGTAATGTGATGGGGTGAGACCTAAAAAAGTAGATCTAATCCAATGCAAAACTGAAAGAAGGAATATTTCCTTTGAATTTGGTTGTTGTTGAATGTAGTCCTTATTGACATTTTAAAATAAATAATATGCTGGTATATATTTGTAAATAAACATATGACAAGTTGCTGGATAACACAAAGTTTCAAATAAATAAATATTAACATTCAGAGATCTAGAATTATTTTTGGTAGAAGACTACTATAGTCTGAAAGGATATTTAGGCATCTAATTCCCTTAAAATATTCTTTAAACACCAAGACAAAAGCCATGAACTTTGGGAACGTTTTTTGCACAATGCTTCTTTAAATGAAAAGGCATGAAAATGGCTGTGGTCAGCACAGTTGTGGAACAAGATGTAGTAGCTGTAGAGCTCCAAGTCTGGCTTCAATGCTTATGAAATTGTGGAGTTGGTTCAGAGATGTCCAAGAAAAACTATATTAAAGAACCCCAGAATTTGAAGTCAACTCTATGTATGTAAGGAGTGTATGAAAAAAGAACAGTTGTGAATCTTAAGACATTCAGGCCTTCACCTCTGAGACATCGCCTTCATGCACTTAACCATCTCTTCACTGCAGAGAAAGCCTTAAGTCTGAACACCTTCTGCTTTGTCTGACAAAGTGCACCTTACAATCACATTATGCCTTATTTGCTACAGACCCAATTTCGCTATATAAATGTTCAACTCCCTTCACTTCCCGATTCCTTCTCTACAAGCTGAAAATATGAATTAATGAAAAATTACTTCAATTATTCACCAGGCTTTTACCTCAAGGCTTTTACCTGGAGTGAAATAATATTTATGTATTTTTTTTCTTTTTTTTTGGTGTGTTTTTTGTATCTGCTAGAGAACTTGGAAAGACAATTTTTTAGTGAAAGTATATGTTGACCATTTTGTCACTTTGTCGTTTTTCCATTGTGACTTTTTTATGAAGAAAATTACCACAGACCTGTTATGATTGCCTAATTATGCAACTTTAAAACTACGACTTGTCAAGAAACAATATAAACCACTATAGATGCAAAGGTAAAATAGAAATTGAAAGTCTTATATGGCTACTTTTGTTTGTCACTTCTTTTCAATAGTTGTCCCAAGAATGCAGCAAGTTGAGGAGGTAGATGTTAATTTTTCTTCCTTACAATCCCAATTCAAAGCTGAGGAGTGGAAGCAGAGAAGAAAGTATGTTGGGAATTTGTTTTTAATGTTACCAACAACAAAGTCTGAATTCTCTTGGCCTTGGCTTCCTAACTTGATCAACCTCTCTCTCCAAAACCCATTTTGGGGAGTGTTCATGTTCAGATAGTTTCTCAACAGCTTCAGTGTGTAGTTCAATTGTGCCTTGTTGACTTCAGCAAGTTTTCTGAGTAACCGTCATGTCCTGAAGAGGATAACTTTAGGCTGTCAGTGTAAGGGAATGTGTCACTGCCTTTTAAGAGCTGAACAGGATGTGATGGCGTGTGTCAGGGTTGCTCAAGCAGCCTGCTGAAATCAGTGGCATGTGGCAGGCAGTTCTATGTAGCTTTTTATGCCGCGTGTCAAGCTAAAGGCTCTTTAAAAATCGTAAATACTGCATAGTACCAGAGGCGATGCTTGGAAAAGAGTAAATATCTAAAGCAAAGGCCAGAAGGGAGAGAAAGAAAACTAAAATAGATGTGGGAGCATTAAAAAAAACCAAACAAAATCACCTTCAGCTGAAATGCAGTAGCAGAGTCCTGGAAAAGAGTAAAGTAAGGATGTGATATCTAGATGCAGGCAGATGTACTCTTTGAGAAAGAAGATGTAGAAAAGTTAGCATTTCCCTGCTATTTCTGGATGTGGGGCTACAGATCTTAAACTGTCTGCATGTAAGCCAGGATGAATTAGAGTGAAGAATACTGTATTCTCAAGAAAAGCAAAGTAATTGAAACATGGGTTCCAAATAAAACAGCAAAAGGAAGGAAAGTTCTTTGGAAGGTTCTTGACTGCCACTAACTCAGAAAATCAGGCATGAGATCATGCTACTTTGTCAGATTTCATTATTGAGATTTGATTTTGATTGAAATCAGATCTAAACCAATATATTGAACCTGGATTAATGAAAATATTAAAAAACACTTCAAAAGGCTAGAAAGCAAGAGGTAAATACAGTAGACATTGAGTACGGAAACATGAGTTAGGGTTAGGGTTATTATTAGCTAAATATATCAGAGAAACACTAATGAGCAAATGTCTGAAGTTGTAAAGTTAGAACAAGAGCATGAAACAGGAAAGTTACATGGACACAAACGTATGTCCACAACTGGAAAATATGAAACCAGCTGCAAGATAGATTAGTGTTTTGCAGGAGTATGCAATCAGAACCAGCAAAATTAAAACAACCAGCAAGCACATTGGCACTGTCTGATGCAGGTTTATCAGGATGGAAATACAAAATGAGTGAACAACAATTGTATATAGAGGCAAAATGCAGAAGTTGATAGAGGAAAATGTACTACTTCAGTGGAGAGCGGTGCAACTGCTGTGAAATATTAACAGGGAGCTAATGCTTGGGTAAATTTTATATCTGAAAATATTGTAGATTATTGGGATAAGAAACGTAACTACATAAAACAAGAACCACTACAACTGAGGGCTCACAGAGAAGACCTAACTGCTGTTCAAACATTACATGAACTTGTATGGAAACCTGTAAGAAAAAGTGAGTCTGTTCATTTACTGTGAACAATGAGCCAGTAATGAGTCTAACAAATGGCAAATCCATGGTTTGCTTAAGCAAGTACCTAAAGGTCAGTTGGGCATAAACAAATGTAAAGGACATGTTGAATAAATCAGGATCTCAGAGGAGGTAGGGAGACAAATATACGTGCTTGCAAGGAGTACATTTAAATGTTGGCTTAGTTATCTCTGAGATTGCACATTCTATTTAAAAGATTATGATCTGCATTAAATTTGTATTTGCTGAACCTAGAAAGCCATAGATCTTATTTGATGTAGCTCAAAATATTTGTATTAGATTCTAGATTTCAACATGTATCAAGTCCCAAATTACTCAGCAGAATGTCTGGCAGAGAATGCCAACATCACTGCAAAGACTTCTAAATGCAGGTTAAATGTCGCAGTGTCGGACACGA